>VXBR01006164.1:2061-56244 GCA_013400215.1 Cisticola juncidis
GAGACCCATGTATCCCTGTCCCACATACACATATACAGCAAATGATAATGTTATAACATGAATTACATTCTACCCTTTAACCCCATGCACACACAGATACAGTATATCATAGTTTATAATTTATAACCATCCATAAAAACATGAAATAACCATTCCCATTTTTCACATACAACAAAAGATTGAATTTATCTGAGGGGTATGTTTCACCAATTAGCCACCTCTACCAGCACTTAGTAGGCAGCACATCCCTTATTCATGAACCATGTGATAAAGAAAGGAATGTTAATTAATAACTCTTTCTGTACAGCCCGTGAATTCAATGGAACCTACAAATGCTGATTGTCAATGAAAATGATGATTTATTTTTATAATTCCATTTAGGATGTATTTTAAGAATGGATTTCCATAGGACACATTTTAAAGGTGACTGTATGAAAACATTTTACAGCAAGAACTTGAAAGTTGTGTAACTGGAGGTAAAATCTCAGTGAAGAATTAAATATTTCAGGTTGTCTGTGGGGATAATTTAATACAAATCCTGTTTGCTATGATTTAGCAACAACAGAAATTAATAAAGTGTAAAAAGTATCACAATTATTTATTCACTTCTAGTTTATTGAAATATTACAGTCTCATATGTTGCTAATTTACTTGTCTTTGGCAAACTGCATCTAAGATTTTGGAAGAGCAAATCTGGGAACATTCATGTTTTTACACAGTAGTGTTTTACAGTTCTGTTGAATGAAATAGAAATGTATGATATGGTAAGCAATGTCGTGTTTCTCCATTAAAAAAAGCTGCCAAAACAAATCCAAATACATGCAAGAGAGGATTACAGTTCACAGTAAGCATTTAGTTTCTTTATCAGTTTGTCATCAGAAGTTAATGTCAGCTTAATTCACTTTTTAACTAACTGCTTTTTAGTCAGTTAAGGTTTGGGGCTAGCTTCACATTTTGATTCTCCATCTCATGAAAGATAGATTCACTTTACACCAGGTAAAACTGCTGTATAGGTATTTTGTGTTCCAGAGGCCACATAAACCTGTTAGTCTGAGATTGCCCCAAATTAATTCTATGCTCTGCATCATCACCAGACTGGTGCAGTGCTTCTCTGATACGGTTCTACTCCTGTACAGCCCAGGGGAGAAGCATGTGTATGCTCTGAGCATTATCTAGGTGTTTAAGACAGGATAACAAGGAAGAAGGAAAAAGTTTTATTACTCCTGTTCTCCCACCCACTGCTTGTGTTACGCCTTCAAGCGCTTTGGGCCAAGTTTTCTCTTACTGTCTAAGAGTAGCAGTGAACAGCTCACAGAGTTCCTGAGGGTCAAGCATTGCTCCGATATGTATCTCTTCCATGTAATTGGTGTCTGGGACAGGCTGCCACCAAAGGCTGGCTAATTCCCTTTGTGGAAGTCAGCCTGATTTGTACCTGTTATGTCCAAAACTTGCATAAAGCAGCCTTATTAATGCAAAGGTGTGGTCAGTTTTCTCGACAGGAAACTGGTGCAGGATTTACTTTCCCTTCTAGAATTGACGAGTGACGCTGTGCTTTGCAGTATGGTAGGGTGGGCTTTTCCAGGTTGTTCTGAGCATTTTTTATTGAACTGCAGTTCTTCCCTTGAACAGGGAAAATCAAAGGCTTGCCACTGAACACTGCAATAAATCTTGTCATTCCCAGGTTGCCTAGAGGACAGTATTAAAAAGAAACAAAACAAAACAAAACCAGTTTTGTGTTCAGACAGGTGAGTATGCGTGATCAATCATAAATAACCCCCTTTGTTGGCAGAAGAGCACATACACTACATTATCACTACATTTGCATTCTGACAACTCCCTTAACAACAAAATGCTCTTCAAAGTGCGTTTCAAAAACTGACCTTCACTCTTGAAACATCTCCTCAGGGCAACTATCTTCTGGATTATAAATGTAGTTTTTATCTCTAATTTCCACGGACTTTTCATGTGTTCTTTTTGGGTTTTTTCTTCAGTTGAGGGATAATGGAGTGTTAGAGACAAGTACCATTTTCCAGTTAAAGTTTGTAACATATATTTTGGAATAATTTAAAAAAGATTTCATACAGATAAGAAATCTGAATTTTGTTTTGTAGATGCTGAAAAGCTCTGTTTCCTTTGAAAAGTTTTAAACTTATAAAGTTCTAATGTCAATATACACAGTCAATATATGAAGTTTGTATGACTTTCAAAAACAGTGATGTGCTGAGCAACATGAATTCCAGTGCTCTGCTTTCCCAAAAACCTATGCACATTATTCTAGACAGGCAGTTTTATGTAACAAAAAATCTGTAATGTTTGTTATGAAAGCCAGCTACAGACATACTCATATTTTAAAGTTATTTTTTTTTTTTTTTTTTTTTTTGTGTGTGTTTCTATTCAATGTATCTTCTGTTCAAAGTGACCTTAGAAGTGTTTACGCTCAATTTTTGAAAAATTGTGTATTCGTTTGTTGGGTTAAAATGCCAGGGGTTTTTTACCTCTGCAGTTTGTTGCTAAGTTGCCCTAAAAAGCAGACAGGTAATAAATTACTTCCCATACAAAAAAAGGATGCTCCAGTAAACCCTATCAGAAGCATACTACAAAGCATTCTCATTTCTTGAACTGAATGTCACCTTTCCTTGTAAAAAGAGTATTTTTTATCGAGTGTCTATTTCCTGCACAGAACAACAGGAAAACATTTCCAACAGACTGATTGGTTAATTTAATTTTTCACTTGGTTTATGTGAATTCTGATCCTAGGTATATACTCCATTATCTACTTACATCTGATTTAAACCCTATTTGAAAAGCTAAAACAACAGGATGTGAGATTCCTACCTGATTCTGTCTCATTGTTCGCTGTGATTCTTCCTTGATGTGAATTGTACTAACAGATCCTATTTATCTCTCATACTTGTTGGCTTGAAGGATACATTCATTTCTTCAGGGAATAACTTGGCCTGCAGACGGTTCACAAATGCTATGTAACGATTATTTTCCACTGCTTTGACTGGATAATTTTTGCAGAAAAGCAGGATCTGTTATTGCAGACATTGGTTCATCTGCTTAGTCTTTAGTCCAGTCTAGGTCATGAGGAACTGCATTGTAGTACAAATAAGTGGGATGTATCTTCCAGGATCACAAGCTAGCAACTATGGCACATTAAATGTGGATTAATGATGGTATATAAATTATGAACTGTATTTCCTGCTACTATAAGAGCATCTGATCAAAATTAGCAGTTGTAACTACTCACTTAATGAAGAGCATTTACAAAAGTATTTATGGAACATGTACACCAAATAGGCATAAACAAAGCCAAAGAAATACATATATAAAATAATTTAGGAAAAGTAAGTAAACGTGTCTGAAACATATTTACCCCAGACTTTTCTACAAAATTAATATGGTATGTGTAATATACGCATTTAATATTTATGTTTGTATCATGATCAAATTAAGTACGCCATGAACCAATACCAGAGAATATAGGAAGGAAATTCAGACATTTGATGCCAGAAAGAACACTGCATGATAGGCAGACTGAACATTGAAAGAAAGTACAGAAAAATATTCAAATATGTAGTGAATTGGACATACCACAGGATGTTTTGGAAACACCGCAACAGCAACAATGGAAACTTTTTAGACTTTGTTTAGTTAAAACAGAAAACAAAAGCAAGACTGACTGAATTAATTAATGAAAAAAAATGTGTTGACCATTTGGAACATAACAAATGTAAACCAAAATAATTGAACAGAATATAAATTAAGAGTTGTTTCCAGTTAGTGTATCTATTTTTATACATTGTATGCTCAACAGACACAAAATTTTATAAATAAGTATCTCTAATGGGAATACTCAAAGCCAACTTAGTGAGCATTAAAGATGTGAGGCTACGTGTTTGACTCAAATATGCTTGAATATGACTATTTGATTTAGAAAAATTATCATGTGTGTACTGTCACGGTGTATAAATACACCCCCTTGCAGCATCGTGTTTTGAATGGCACAGAGTGATGAATTTCTGTAACTGATTTTACTCTGTCTAGATCGTGTTTCAGTTTTTACAAATACCTCAGGATTTGATGATAGCTGCAAATCAGACAAAGCCATAATAATGTTTCCATTAAGTTTTATCTTGTTTCTCTATTTTCATTTTCAATTTCATTTTTTCAGTTCTGGACAAGAAAGTCTTTACCTTTTTGTATTGTTTTAGTAAATATTCTCACTGCTGTCTATTGAATATGAGATGAGGTAATACTGCCATGAAAGGAACATCTTCCCAATTTCAATCTGTTATGTCAATCATTAATACAAATCTAAACATTACATAGTAACCCCAGGAGCTTTTCAATTCCCATTTCCCATTCCCTTATGCAAGCCTGTTTTAATGCTGTAGTGCTTTGGGAAGAAGCAGTGTTGAAAACCCATGTTGGCTTTTCTTAGAATGTATTCTCTGACTGCTTTTTTTCCTAATCACTCCTGTGACAAATCTAGTCTCTGAGCATGCTTTTCTGTATTTATTTGGCATGAGTGAGTCTTTTTGCATTGTTCTCCTGCACCAACAGTGTGAAAAACTTAAGGAGGGGCAGTTTCTGCTCAGATCTGAACAAAGACTGCTTTATGCTTTCCTATCAGGCATTCAGAAGTCAGTATTATTAATGGTGAAAGCAAAAAATGTTTTTATTTGCTTGTTTACTTTCATGCATTTCCTGCTTTCTCTAACTGCATGGTTCATCTCCAACATTCTTTGAGTGGGATAATACCTGTTAAATTGAAGAGATCCTTTGTAGTGAAGCATTTCAAGGAAAGCTGCTAAATGTGATTTCACAAGGCTGTACCTTAATGCAAAAAATACTGGCAAGAAAGGGTTGGTGTTCACAAGTAACTTCCATGTACCAGTGAAGTCAGCTTTACCTTCTGAAGATTATATATGAAGTGTTGCATGTTGGGAAGTTGTAGACAAAGATATTTGTGGCAATATTTTATAACTACTTTTACCAAGGATGCATGGAGGATACAAGATTTGACCAGTTACAAAGATTTCTATTATTTTTTGGGGAAACAGATAAGTGGTAAATTCCTCAGATCATATCCTTCCTCCAGTTATGCAGCTACTGAAAGGAGATTTTTGAACCCTGTGAAAGATATTAATTTTATGTAGTTCTTCTATATTAGCAGTAGTTCTGGGCATGCTCTTCTTCAAGAATTTATTCATTTTCTTGAAATTTTTTTAGATTTTCCTTTATTAGCATGACAGTTAATCACCAGCCAAATAATCAGCATTCCTACCTGTATTCCTACTAGTCCAGAATTTCTTGTATAGCCTATGAAAAAGGAAAAAGTGAATTGATGGGGACAGTTCTCTGTGTGACCTATATAGCCAAAACTTCCTGTACTCAGTGAAAAATACAAGGAATTTTCCTGATCTTTGTACCATTTTTTATGGCATGTAGCAAGGACACCAGTACATTTTCTATTACAAACAAGCATTAACAATCTGCACAGTATCTTTTTCACCATATAAACCAAAATTTGAATGCCAGTATCAAGCCTTCAAGTCGTGAACTTTTAAAGTCACCACCCCACATTAACCAAGGAAAGTTATAGTTATCTTAAAAGTAAAATCCTTACATTTGCCAAGAAAATAAGCTTAAATTTTGTCTGCTATGTTTCCCTTCTTTAAGATTTCACTTTTGGGTCTATGTACATATAAACATGTGTCATTTGCTTCTATATTTTTAAAGTCCTACCTGGACTGTATAATCCCTACTGGAAAAGAAAACTCTGAATTCAAAGTGTTAAGCTATAGGTTACTCTTGGTCAACTGGAATGGGTTCATGCATGGGTTTGGGTTCCATAAGCCCCTCTGTTAACCTTTGACTTCCTTCAGTTCAAAGCATTGTCTACACTGTAGATTCCCAAAAATGGACGTGCTTGACAGAGGCCTATTGTACTTAGTATGGATTGTTTTCTCCTCAAGAAAACTTGGGTTATATTATACCACAGTAATTGCAGAATGATGACAATGTCACCTTGCCAGGCTTCTGGCAATTTTCCAGTCTTCTAAGCTTGCAGACCTCAGAAATCCATTTAGCTCCCCACAGAATATAAATTTTAGGATTTGCTCATGGATTTAGCTCACAACTGAATGTTTCCTGTTCAAAATTCCTTTTCCTCCAAACACAGGCAGAATACCTGTGAAGGTTCAGAGAAAATCTGCAGAGCTCTCTTCTGAGAGTAAGGGAGATGCTACAGGGCCATGTAACAAGGGATGGAAAAAATTATTTTCATAGTGATATGTGCTGTAACTCACTGACTGTCACAGATAATCAGTTTTTCTCTGCTACCACCCCAGGCCTCTATATATGTCTCTATATATGACTGGCTCCAAAGGCACAGGGTTCCCCATCTCCCATCCCATCTTTTGTAAGGTTATCTTCCCGCCCTGTTCACTGTATCTCACAGCATACAGCCTTTCAGTGCACACAGTGGAGAGCACAGAGCTGGCAGGAAGATGAGCATTAATATGGGATGAATGCTCACTTCAGCCTTCCCAGTGCAGCATTGTGTCTGTATCCTGCTCGCCACTTCACATCCACTCATCTGCATCCTCATCTCTTACTGAGTCCGTAGCTTATGCCTCTAAGGGCAGTCAAGCTTCACTGCATTAGGATGCTTTTATGTAAAATGATGACACAGGAGATGTTCGGTTGGCACAGAGCCAACTCAGCTCTGGCAAAGCTTGATATCCAATCTGATTCATAGGTGCCCTCCACTCACTAGAATCAAAAGGGCTACATGATCCCTAGAGAGCCCTTCCAGAGCCATATCTTTATGTCTTTATCCCAGTGTATCATCTTCCACATGTTTTATTTCCTTATCAAAGCTAGAAATACCAATTTACACAATGTCAGGTTTCAAGTCTTCCCAGTCCTCTAGTCAACCACTGAAGCCTTCTGTGAATTATGAAATAAAGTTAGTACTGACACTCATAGCAACATAAAGAATATGTTCATAGCTGCTTCTTCCTAGCTTTGACCCTAAGAATACTGAAATACATTTCCTTGCCTAGTTTGCAAATGAGAGAATGAAGACAAATGTAATAAACTGTGTTCTGTAGAAGAGACTAAGTGGAAATAGATGTTCTCCTTCTACATGTCAGCTTGCTCACTTTTAGGACAATTGCATTCACCTTGTCATGACAGGGCTTCTGAAGTGAAATATTCTTTGGTTAATCTGCAACTTTCTTCCTGTCTCCCTGTCTATTTTAGTGACTTCATTGACTAAAACTACAATATGAGTTAAAGGCATATCTCACAGGAATAAAAAAAAAACAGTAGTATTTAAAGAGCACTTTAATACTTGAGTTTGAAAATCAATTAAATATATACTGACATTCACCAAATGTATATTTAAATCTGTATTCAGACCCAAAGCTATTGTGATGATGCAATTCTGGACTCTGAAATATGTAGGTAGGGAAAAAAATTACAGACTAATGATAAACTTATTAGAAAATGAAAAAAAAAAAATTAAAGCTTCTTATTAAATATCAAGACGTCCTATATCATTGTGTATCAAAAAAAATACACTGTTACACATCTTCAGCTTTGAGGTTCCTTTGTGTAAACTGCTAAACTAATGGGGAGCTAGAGATGTCACAAACCCTTCAAAAGCTGCAGGGAATGCGGTGTGCTCTGCTGAGGCTCACTTACTGCGTGTGCTTACAACTCAGGCACTGAGGTCACGCTCTGCACACTGCAGCCAGGTTTAGAGTCTATAGTGCAAGATAAAAAAAATCACAGTGTAGAGGCAGCATTAACACCCTGTTGAGTGCTCTTAATTTTATGAAACAGTATTTGCATGACTACACCTGATCTTGATCAAGAATGTATTACCGGTGATCTGGAAATGCATTGATACAGTGTTAATGACCGGGAGATTACAACTTAAAGTGGACATTTGTCAAGGACTTTGATACTTGTGCTTCCTAATGGATGCAGGATGCCAGAAAGGAAACTAAGAAACACAAACACAAGGACAGAAAAGGCACACTGAAGCTCACAGAAGTGGAGGAAGGCTCTGCTTCATGTTAAATGTTATGTTAAATGAAATGGGAGAGAGGTGTTCTTAATCACAGAATGAACAGAGATGATACAAGACTTTGCAACTTACAGAGGGTTGAAACACCTCTGTGTGTGCGCGCGTGATTGATAAGGACAGGCGCTCGGAAGATCTCGTGATGTTACGGAAAGACAGGGCCCCCTTCCCCCTCATCCTCTGAGAATATGTAACCAACCCTAAGATAAGCAGCCCCCTCTGAACCCTAGTAGTTTTCCACTGACCTTCGATCTTCCCTCCCCTCCAGCATAGTGAGGCCCCCTAAGACTATTTAATCCCATGAGGTAAAGAAATAAAGGCCATTTGCTGTCTGCCATATTGGTGTATGCGTGTCAATGGACCGAGCAGTTTGGGAGAGGCTAAACTGCCGTGCTGTGTCTTGAAACCAGGTCGCCTTGTCTTCTATCAGAAGGCAACACACCTCAAAATTTGGAGGCTAAGTTTCTGTATAGCAAATCACATTGGAAATCTGAAACAAAAGATACTAAATTAATAAGAGATCCAGTTTCAAATCTTTAAAAATGTACTTGGATTTTTGCTTTGAAGAAGTGAAGGCAATTTTGACCCAGAAGATGCAAAAGAAGATTAACTACTGCAATAGGAAGAAATAAAGCATGAGGAGATGAAAATGAGCATACATGGAGCAGTTCCATGCACTGCAATAAACACAATTACTGGCCTTCAGAAGAGAATGGAGACACTGTAAGTAATTACAACACGATGTAAGAGTTTACAGGTGCCAGGAGAGAATGAAGAAACAGGAATTTTTGGATGTCATTGCATCAGAAGATGAATTAACCACCAGTCCAAAACAAATGAAACATTTATCCTTTTTAAGTTGAACACAGGTGCACAAGCCTGTGTGCAGCCAGAAACCACAATATTATCACTGAAAAAAAAAGCCAGACTTAGTAGAAGGTAACACTTAGGGTTGAATAGACATGATCTTTCAACTATTAAGAAAGGAAAAATGTAGATAGGTAAAAATGATTTGGAAACGTCACAATTTCTAAACACCCCCTCCCACCAAAAAAAAAAAGAAGTGTTCATTTTTGTAAATTGTCTTCTTGAGAAGAATCTCTGTTGAAAGAAACAAAATACTGAGGAAGAGTTTAAGGACGCTTTCCAGTAGATAACATATTTCCCAAAGGAGTACCTGCCAGGTCGGACTGAACTGACAGTGCACACTTCCAGCAAAGTTCTGCTTACTGTTAGGCATCCACACAGGATCTCACAGCTGGCACAAATAAGCCTGTGAGCAAGACCAGAAGCTTTGTGTTGTGCCAGACATTATCAAAGGTACAGATCTAGAACCTCACAATTTATTTTGAGCATAAGGTGCAGAAGAAGCAAGGGATGACCATGGTAAAGCATACAGGCAGCCAGCCCTTTGCAAGGGAATGTAATCCCAGCAGCATGTGTAGATGGGAGGAGTCCATGGGGATCAGAAGAGGAGCCTATTCCCACTCAGCCACAGCCAGAGGGTGCCCCTTTGCCCCACCACCCAAGAGCCAGAGTTTAAAAACTCTGGTGGGTTTTGAGGTGGCTCTGCAAGAGGTGCATCTGAGAAATTACTTGGAAATACATAAAGACCCAGGCCTAAGGTGTGAGGAGCATGAGGGCAAAACCTTCTGGATTGCCCATAGATATTGAAGATGATACATATGTTTGAAGATGATACATATGTAAGTTACCATACATATGGTAACTTACAACAGCTGTTGTCACGGGACATTTCCAGGATATCTCAAACTATGTCTGTTTATTTGCCATTCTAGTGAAAAGGGAGAGCTCACACCTGGGGAGAAGGTCTACAGAGCTTGTAGCCATATGTCTACTTCAAAAAAGATGGCCTCATCCATCTTTTCCTATCTGGAATGTTCCATGGCCCTTTCTCAGGGTCCTGATCCCCTTCCCAGCGCTGCCCCTGCCCTGCCCATGCCTGTGACACCATATGAGCCCCTGGGCCACCAGTGTATGTCCCAGCAGCTCTGCAGCGGCCTCGCTGCCCAGCTGCCCACACACTGCTGCCCCATGGCTCGGCCTCAGCCCCATCCCCAGGGAGGACCCAGCGCTCCAGGACAGGCTGTCCCTGGCTGGGAAGGTGGGATGGGGCCTGGAGCCAGGCCCTGCCCTTCTGCACCCAGGAGCCTGCCCGCACTGCACCCCAGCACCCCGAACAGCATCCAAACCCGGGACAAATTACACAGCCCAGCACCTCTCCGAGGCTGCTTCATTAGGAGTTTATCTTGAACCTGTGTCCTCTATATTCTGCCTATGAATAGAGACATGATCTCTAGTCTAGTTGTGCTCTGCTGGTATCTTACAGACAGATGGGACAATCTTTTGAATTTTTTTTCTGCATTAACGTGATTTTCAGTTATTGATTTTCAGTTTACTTTCGGCTGGGTAAAAAGAGTGGTAAGGTATCAAAACTTAAAGAAGCTCTTTTCTAACCAGAGCCATAATCTGTGGGCTTGTTGCTCAGCTTGAAATGGTGGAGGAGTGAAAAGAGCTCCCTGCCAGGCTTCTTTAGTGCAAAACCAAAAAAGGAGTTGCTGAATAAAGGATCTAGTTGAGAAACCAAAAAGCATTTTAGCTGGTATCTGAGTGGCTGGAGTTGAAGTTCCTTTTCCCCAAAGACAATCCTGTTGGTATCCCATCTGAATTTTAGGGACTGTAATTTTAGGTACCCAGGAGATCTGGGTACTACTAAGTAGTACCTGACATCTCTTAAGGGATGGCAGAATCAAGCATCCATATGGCATAGTAAACCATCTGCATCTCACCAGTTTGAAAAGCTCCACAAACAGGATTTACTTTTCTTAGTATTTCATATTATTTATACCTACCCCCTTATTCATTGCAGAATTCTCAGTTTTTCTTGCAGAAAAGTAGCAAGGACTACTGCTGGCTTTTAAAATCTGAGTAGCAGGTGTATAATTACAGAATAACTTGGGCTGGAAGGGACCTCTGGGGGTCAGCCCCAAAGCAGGGCTAACTCCGAAGTCAGCCAAAAGCTAAGATGAAGATGTAGCAGTCTCCATTTGTCATGTGAGTGGCCAGAACACAGCAGGTGGTGGGGATATAGTCTAGTCTTCCTCACAGCTCTTGAGCTGTGAAGATCACAACTGCAGAACGAGAGAAGGAAAAAGGGAGACAATTAAACGCTTGTTTCTCCTGGCCATAATCTGAAGGGATTGCTTGCTGCACCTACGTGCTGTATAGATTGCAGGCTTTTCAGATGTGCTCTGAAAACGTCTCCCAGACCATGCAACAGCCTTGGGCAGGGGCTCCCAATTCCATCCCTCTAGTCCTAGATTAGGTATAACACCAGGCGCAGACAGCACTGCTTAGCCCTGCCGACAAGAAATACGTGTGCACATGCCAAGAATAGGAGCTACAGATATCAATGGAAAGTCTGTGATGAAAACAAGAGTGCCTACAGAGTTTAAGCGAATCCAAGGTCTGTTAGCAGCTGCGCAGAGATTCACAGGATTATGTTTTTGTACATTGGCACTCACATGTGACCTAAATTTCATCTGAAATAGTGTCCTTTTCTGGTGTCTGCAGTGCCACATTCTTACTGACTGTAAGAGCACAGCCCTGTGTTTATGCAGGTTTGTCTCGGCAGGTCATTAGCAACATTTGATCACTGCACTTTCCCTTCCAAATTCTATTTTCAAATTATAATTTACAGAATAACTTTCTGACCCAATATATGTGGAATCACTTTTGTAAATGACAACAAAAAAGACTGCTTTTTCTTGTAATTGTCAAATTGCTTGAGATGATGTTCTTCGTTTCTCTTAATTATTTTATCATTGCAAACAAAAATGTCCATTTTTATTGGAAAACCACTAGTTAAAGTCTTCTAAATTGCTTCTGCAAAGGAATTGTGTACTGCTTTCTATACCTCTAGCACCTGATTTGTCTGCAGAGAACACATGCTTCATTAGCCCCTTTCACCAGCTAAGCGTCTGCTGCTCCAAATGTAATGCAAATCACTTTTTAATGGTCACATTGACTAGATAGGAAATGCTTTTGTTGGAGCTATGACTTGTAGTTAATTAAACCAATTAGCATGTGATATAAGCACTTCTGAGAAGACAAAGCCCAAGAATAGCTCTTAAAAAAAAGGTGGAAGACGCATGCAGATAGAAATGCTACAGAAGAGAAAGGGAATGAAGCAAGAGACAGTTTAAAAATAAATTTTAAATGTATTCACTACTTTTTCTAGTTTACAGCAGTCTCAGCTGATCTTCTGTGAGAAACATGTTTGTGGGGCTGAGAATCTACTTACTATGTCTGTGTAAAGAGATAAAACCAGACTTTTTACTCAGCAGAGATGATGGGCAATAACATTTCTGCTCAGATCCTGCTTATATCATGAAATTATCCGATTTATCAATTGCACTTTTGACTTATAAAAGAATACCTTTCTGCTTAACCCGGAAGAGAATCTCAGAGTCTGGCTGTGAGGGTAAGAACAGTCCTTTTCAAAGTAACAACAAAAGGACTCCTGAGCCTTTAAAATGGAAATGTATCCCATTCCTTCTAACACTGTTTCCCAAAGTAACGGGTAACAGTGAGACATTTTATAATTTAATCACCCTAGAAATATGCAGTATGTACATGAAGTCTTAGGAATAAGTTGCATTGCTCTTTCAGAAATTCTACTAAATCGGGTCCATGTATGATTTGAAACATGCAATGACCAAGAGGTGTAAGTCATGATACATTCTTTTCAGTGTGCATTATATCTGGGGTTCATTTGCTGGGAATTTTCCATGCTTTTGAGAAACCTGTTTCTGCTCAATGTAAAATAACAAATCTTTTGCAGTCTTTCCTAATACAGTTTGAACCTTGTTATTGTTTTGCCAGTTGCTTCTTCTTTTATATCCTGGAATGAAACCTGATTCTCAAACACAAAAAAATCTGATTCGGTCAGATAAAGTAGAAGTTGATTAGGATGCTAAACTACTTAATTGCTTTTGGCAGTTAATTTTTCTGACCTTCTAATTAAATTAATAACAGAAAAAGTGTCAAATCAACTGGCAGGATTTTGAACAAAGGAAATGAACTTTTATGCCTACATTGCATTCTTATGCTTGAATTGGAAATTTGCTAACTTCTATTGCAAAACTTCAGACTAGAAAATTGCTGCCTATCCAGTGTTTCTGAGCCCCATAGGTAATACCCCCCATAGGTAATTTTGTTGCCTTCTTTCTCTTTTTTCCCTCCTCTTTTTCTTCTTTCCACCCTGAATGTACAGGGGTTTTTAATTACTGTTTAGCTTAATAAATTATAAGCTTGAAATTGGCTTTATGAGACTGGACCTGATGTCCCTCAACTGATTCTCTTTCCTCACAGAATAATCCTTGATCTTATCATTCAGTTCTGCAAAGAACAAAATACTCTTGACTTATATTGACTTGAATAAAATGGGGGGGGACTCACTGCACTAAGAATTGTGACCAGTATTGGGTAAATCATTGTTGGTCTCTCAAACCTTGCCTAAACACACAGTTAAATTGTATTTAAATTTAACAGACGTTAAATTCAGTAGTTGAAAAGACTGCATTTATTAGTTGTTATTGATGTTCTAAAGTACTTTCTATTACCAAGCCATCTACTAGATAAAGTCTTTTCATGTGTAGAAAGTCTACAAAATACTAAACTGAACCTCTGTTCTTCACTGAAGGATCACACAGGTCAAATTATTTTGGGTAATTTTTTCATGGTGCAATGCTGCTTGCAAATCAGAATGCTAAAAAATACTGTACTTGTAGTTGTTGTGTTACATATTGACAATGCTACTGTACAAGGAAAAATGTTTGAGAATTCTAGTACACTACAGGAAATTACATTAGGAAAAATAATTACTTAATTTTAATATCAGCTTCAATTAGAAACAGACTTATATGATTAAAGAGAAAGACAGTCTGGAAGAAATTTTTTCAACCTGCTGAGTGGGAAATTCAAATCAGCACAATGTAAACATCACCAGCAAAATAGAAAAAAAAGCTAGAAACTTTTTATAATAACACTCTTGCATGTCCACACTTAAATTTTTGTGCCAGCTATTCCCACAGTGCAGCAGCTGTACTCGTCCAGGTGAGACATGCCCTAGGATTTGTGTTGGGCAGCAGTAGGAGTAGATGGGGGCCATCCCTGTGAAGTCACTACTGCTGGTTTCCTCCCTGCACCCCTCTGACCCTGCATTACTGCAAGAGGCTGAGCAAGAAGGGGCTCATGGAGGTGACAAAGGTCATCAGCCAGCCAGAAGGGGTTCAGGGATTATGTGAGTCATGACAGGTAGTTACAACCGGGGACTGGGTGCTCTGACAGTTCACCACACCCAGCACCTGCTGGTTTTACAAAAAATTGGATGACTCTTTTGCACAGCAGACCTTACGTAAACAACTGTGTGCTGTTAAATTGTTGGCTCTCCTTCCATATTGACTGGCTTTCAAGACTAAATGTTGAATTAAACAAATGTTTTATTCCACTGTGGCTTACACCACTATGATATCTTTACTTCCAGATGTCTGTGTTTTCTAAAGCTTCCTATTTCCCATTAATCTTTCTCTTACAGGCTTTCCAGAAGAGGTTTGAGTCAATCTGAAATGTGGACATAACAGAATAACTGAAGCCACTTGACTGTTCATATCGTGTAGTTTTAGCAAAGAATCTGTATTTTGTATGTAGCAACACTTAAGAACCAGGAAAGGATAGACTAATCCACTCAAGCCTACCTATCTTATCTATACAGAAGCTGAGATAGACTGTTTTTGTGCTGATTGAGAAGTCTGAATGTGACAGTTATTCAGATTAAGATTTAGGAATATGACAGAGGAAATTTTTAATGGCATTTTTCAGCACACTGGCAACAGTTCTCATCCCAGAAGAGAAATGCTTCAGATCCAATTAAAGATTAGTGCTTAATTCTCAATAAAAAATTCTCTTTCCAAAGGAACCGGACATACTATTGGATGTGCTGATGGCAGAATCACGTGGTGGACCACAATAACACACAGCAGTTTGGTTTAAAAAAATCAAACAAAACAATCACAGAAAGGCTGCTTTTCATATCACGGACATGCATTTGCAGTAAAACTTGAAAATGTCTCATAGAAGCCCAGAGACTATACTTCATTCTACACTGTCAAGTGATAAAAATAGTTTCACTATTCTGCAATCCTGTGCCTTCTGTCAAGAGTATTTTATAACTTTGTTCATTTCAGTTTCCCTGAATCCTCAGTTTGTGAGTTCTCTCCCACTCCTGAGTCAGGAAGGACTGCCAGCTGTAACTGACACATAATTACCAACTGCACCTTAGTGAGTGAACTGCTAAAAGTCAATAGACAAATTAGAGCTTCTTTCTAAGTGCAAAGTGATGAACATGTAAAGAACTCTATACAGGGTAGGAAAGACTCAGGAAGAGAAAAATTTGGAAGAGGTAAGTTGGAGGAAAATGATTACCAAAATTATCTATGCTCTTACATGCAAACAGTGCAGAGCAACAAATTGACCAGAAGGTTAAGAAAGTGTGCTGAAGCCACTGAGCAAGATGCTGTTCTGCTATTCAAGAAAGGTAGCTTTAGATAATTCATCAGCAGATGAGATGTTCAGATATGAGCATGCACACACACGTTTGGTAATGATATTATCTAGGTGATAAAACTTTTTAAGAGGTTTGGCTGTGACCAGATGCCCGTAAAGATAGTGTAATCAGGTCACAGATGGTTGTTTTCTTAGTCTTTATTAGTGTTCATCACTGAACACACCTCACACCAGGAAGTGTGATATCACCCTTCCTAGCTATTGTTAATTGGTTTAGATTAGATTCTACCTTGAGAAACTTTCCACTTGGGTAAATTCTTAATGTAACTGATAATACACATTAAAATCTGTAGGAGTAGGCACAAAATGGTAGGCACTAATTTTAAATGGTCATTTAAGGTAATGATTTTGAGTTAATTTCAGAACAAAAATAAAGATTGGGAATCTGAAATAACTGTCTTCACACGGTTGCAAGTGATTGTTAAAGACTGGGTAGTTGAGTAAATTAGTGTGACTTTGTCATGTGATAAGCCATGTCACCTCATCTAACTTAAATGGGATAGTAAAGAAATGCAACGGAGTAGGGGAATTTTAACTCAGATGATCGAAATTTTATATACTGACAAACCCAGATGCAATCTACTTTTGTTTTGGTTTTATTGTTCAGAAGATAGGCTGTAAAATGGTTTCACAAATTAAAGTTCTTTTTTTTTTGTTTTGTTTTCTAGCAAGGTAGAAAAGTTTGGCTGTGGGCTAAGAAATTCCCTGCTTCCATTTCTGCTCCTGAGAAGTCATATGATAGACATTAGAATATTTTTAAAGCCAGACTTTGGAGTGTGAAATTATCTCTGGAGAAGATCACAAGGGAAACTTTCTCTTTTTGTAAAAATGTACATATCCCAAACACAGGAGTGTAAATGTCTTGCTAACATTCTACCACTGGTATACAGATGTTACAAATCATGTTTATATTCGTGAATATTCACTGCCTAAACAGTAGCAGGCACGAAAAAGTCTGAATGGGAGGCTTAATAGGAACAGTCTTCCTTATTATTTATTATTTTTAAAGTTATTTCCTTTAAAAAGCCACTTAAATTCTCTTTAAAAAAAGATAACATAGTTATCTTTGATAACTATGAACTTGTATTATGAGGTATTTTGTTATTGGATATTACTGGAATTTTTTCTGATCTAAGTGCAGACTATCAATCCAAGGTAACTGTGGTGTCTGAGAGCAGTGGTTTTGCACTAACTTCTACAATGTTTCATGGAAAGCCCTGAAGGACCTTGACTCATGTTCTGAAAGAGAGAGGCAATAATAATCTGCCTTGGTTTAAGATAACTTAAAGAGGTGGACACACTAAAATGAGTTACCTCCCCTTAGTTCCAACCAATCCCCATGCACCAATAAGGAACAAATACCAGTGGATAAAAGTGGGAAAAACAAAACAAACCCCACCAAAACCAGTTTACTAACAAGCAAAACTGCAACAGGCAAAAAAATGACAGTAAATAATACCTAGACAAAAAACTGCTAAATCTCAGGTTTCCCTGAGAACCAAGAGACACCCAAAGTTTTGGGGTACTGCCCCTTCCGAGATGGCGGCTCCTGCTGCCGACTGCAGGAAAATGGCGGCTGGCCCTGCCCACAAAATGGCCGCCCCCACAGGCTTGAGAGGCAAAGGGGAAATGGCAGCAGCTCTCTCCCCAGGATGGCGGCCTTGGCAGGCAGTGTGCCTTCCTTCCCCCTGTACCTCTCCCGGTGTTACACGCCCTGTGTGTGTGCAGACTGTGGGCAGAAAAGTGTGCTGCAAAAGTGTTCCCTTTTCCACTGTAAGGCTGTAAAGCCTCCTTACAGGTTCTTTAAAGGAAATATTCCTTACCTCTTCCCTGTTGTGACTGTTTTCTTTTTTAAGAAAACTAAACCAAGCCAAGCAAACCCAGAGATCCACAAGGATCCTCTGGGTGCAGTAAGCTCCTTGAACCTTTCTGTGTGTCTCAGTTGAGCCTCAGCAGTTTGAGCAGGCAGTGCTTAGCCAGGACTCCCAGGCCAGCCTTCTCCAGGGGCCGCGGTGCAGCGTGGAGTCGTCTTGGCGATGCTGTTCTGCCCCAGGAACCATTTACTTACATTTCAGAGGTGTTGCATATTTGAAATCCCCTTTGGCATCCTGCAATAATCTTCAGGTGCCCTTGCTGTAATCTTTGAGGATTATTTTATACTGGATGAAACAGGGTGGAGTTAATGCACAGATGAAGGACTAACCTGCAATTAACCTGTGGAATCATTCATGCACCTTAATCTCTTAGCCATGCGAGAGTTTCAGGGTTTAGAAACCAGCTTGGTTTTTCTCTCTTCTTTCCATGACTCCTTTCTTTTCTTTGTTTTTGTTTTTATCACTTAAAAGAAGAGTAAGAACATGTAGAAGAATAAAGCTGGAAAATGGGAATGTAAAGGCAACATCAGTTCTTTAAAATATTTTATCCTGTACAGAGTTTTATTAAATTTATTTTATTCCTGGGGCTCTACCAATGCCAAATGACTTTTGTTCAGGCCTTGCATGACATAAAATGTGCCTAGAAGAGATGTGGCATGTCAGATGTTTTTAATCTTGAATTATCGAAGGGTCCTAGACAAATATCACAGTCTCAGCATCTGAATGTCACTCAGCAATGGGTGCTTCATACTTTCTGGGAAAGGATATAAATTACCTTAGTGACTGGACAAGGAAAAAGAAAAGTAGCCTGAAAAAGTCTTTTGTTCCAGAAAGAGAGTGAAATGGTAGCAGTGTTTAAATTGACTAAGGTATTCCCATCTTCTATATCATCTGTCATTTCAGACTTTGAAAAGAGTCTGAAGGTTGCAACAAAACATATGTGAGTGAAAGTCATGGATCTTGTTCTTGGTGTCATAATTTTGAATTGATACAGTTTTCTTTCTGCAGTATTACTGGGAAGTGAGAATGAGAGAATGTATGGAGAATCTACAAGTTGCTGATAGGCTGTTGATAGCATTTTGCACAGAGAAAATACTTTCTGGCATGCTTCTGTACCTTATTGCATGCTAAATCTTGGAATTTATAATTTAGAAATTAATAATGAAGTTTTTTCACAAAATGAAATTACAGATAGTGTATTTTATTCAATATGCACAATTTTCATCGGACACAACGTAAACAACAGACATGGCCAAACACCTAGAGGTACACTGGACAGCATTTCAGTTGAAATGTTCCAATACTATTATAAATCTGTGAAAGAGGCACACCCTCTTTGAGATACACTGTTTTTTCTAGACTCAAGTGGTTTGTTGTGCAGCTGGTTATCTGAAACCTTCCCAAAGCAGTCCAAGCTAACATTGCAGAAAAAGTATTCTAGGTTTTCTTCTTGAAATAATTACATTTGTTGCAGTACTGTGTTTTGTTAAACCTTGTAGGACTACAGCAATTCACAGGAAGCAGAGGTCACCACACATCAAGCTCCACCTGCTTCCAAACTTCAGCTGGGAAGTGGGCTGGGCACCAAGTCACCTAACGTTGTCTCGAACTGATCTGAGACCCTGAAAGAGTTCTAGTCAGCAAATGGCTGCATATGGTGGGAGGAACGCCGTAAATGCTGCAACACTAATTGACTTCTGGGAAGAGAATACAAACATTAAAGTGTTTGTAATTAATAACAATTTCAAGATGCTTGCCATGAATTGGAAATCTTTTTGCAAACTGTCCTGCTTGACTAATCATTCTATACTAGTCCTTGTAATTTGTCCAATCCCTCTGAGAGAAATTGCAAAATGTCCAATCTATGCCCTTTAAAACACATTAATAATAAAGTGAAATCCAAATGTGTTCATTTTAGCTCTGAAGTAAAGCTTAAGCTCCATGCTAAGCACAATTACAAATAATGTATGAACTACCATGATGCTAACTATAGATGTCCAGCTGGTGAAAAAGGGTAAGC
Organism: Cisticola juncidis; assembly: GCA_013400215.1. Lineage (NCBI taxonomy): Eukaryota > Metazoa > Chordata > Aves > Passeriformes > Cisticolidae > Cisticola > Cisticola juncidis. The sequence goes on from VXBR01006164.1 coordinate 21,707, forward strand.
TGTGTTTGCTAGCACAAATGCTTACAAAGTTTAAAACATATTACTTCTCTTCATGTATTTTGCCTTCCTAACAGTGCACAGCTTCTTGCTGATACCACAGTGTACTCAGCTGCAATTGGGTATTTTCATGGAGAGTCTGGAGAAGGGATGTTCTCAGACTAAGGACAACAATATCCATAGGGCTTTAATATATCTGCAAAATATAGGGTAAACTGATTTGGTTTAAAAGGGGGAACACAGTAATTCTAATTCAATAGCCGTGAAAGTGTTGTTAACACAAAGTTGTCTAAATGTTAAGTTTTCTCAAAATACTAGAGTGCAGCATTTTGTATGTAGTCTCTTGTAGGTCTTTGATTGAAGAGGCTTCTCCATTTGTTTTTTAACTACCATAAGACGAAAGAAGGGTGAGTTTTAAACCAAAGCCAAGGTGTTGCTTCACCTCATAAAGATGACGAAATTGCAAATGCAGCTGAAATTCTGTCCATAGGTTATGTTGTGTTCTGAGACTGGTGCAGAAACACAGCAGTTAGGCTGAAGAAGAGGGAGAGACCAAGCATGTGTCAGTGAGGAGGCTTGAAGGAGCTGTTGCAGAGACACAGATTAAATTTGAGATGTGAAGCCACAGCTAATTTATGGAAATTATTTTAAAAATGGTTTGGAGTGAAGCGTTTTATCAGACAGTGGCTGTTTTATATCTCTTTTGTGACTGAGAACAGAAGGGTCCAAAACCTAATGACTGATAACAGTTTTGTTCCACTCTCTTTGAACTGTTTTCAGTGGCCTTTTTTGGCCATTTCAGTTACCCCTGGTTGTACATCACTGAAACATTCCTTTAAATGAGGCAAAGCTGGATCAGCACAAAGTCTGTTAACCATCATTTTAGACCTGTAGAAATAGCTGGTGGTATGTCTCCTGAAATAAGAAGGGGGACACATGTGTGTATGTTTTTCTACTGAAATACCCTGACTGGATACCTACTGTATGCACATGGCATCTCCATTCAGAGGTTCTTTCAGGGGTAGGTTGTACTACACACTCATCTGCTGACAGGCTAGACAAGAGGAAACATAATTCCTACACGGGGATTAAAGAAAGACTGGACAGGCTAAAGGAGAAGTGAATGGGATGTGGCTTAGGGAAATGGCAAACATCCATTCTAGCCACAAGTGCTTTAGGGTCCTGATATTATTATTTCTTCTCAGTCTCTTTGGGGTTTTATTAGGGTCAGGCAGAGCCAGAGGACACCCCATACCACGCAGGTACAATACAGCAACTTTGTCAATAAGCCAGAAATCTTGCCTGAGGCCAAAGCAAGCAGGAATATACATAGTCATCTGCTTAACAATTTGAAAAAAATAATAAATCCGTGCCTTTTTTGACTGAAGAAAACTGGGGCTCTCCAGTGGAAGATCCTGCATCTCTCTCTAAAGAAGTCGTCACCAGGTTGTCTTCTTCTAAAACTCTCTTTTGAGGATTGTAGCACTGAAGGGGATGATGTGGTTCAGCTGTTGTAAACAATAATTCAAAAACATAATGATAATGAATCCAATGGGACAAGTGCATAGAATACCACAGAAATTATATTACTCAATCTGAAAAAATTAGTATTGTGAAATATTATAGAACTCATTTCTAAAGATATCTAAAATCAGTCTAAATCACTTAATGGAAAAGTATGTCCATTCTGTTAATGGTGTATTCTAGTTCAACACTGTCTGTAGCAAGATTTCTCTATAAAGAGAGAAAAAGATTAATTCATATTTAAAATTACCTTTCATCCTTATGACAGTTCTTGTAACTGCTTAAGATTCCCTACAGTTTCACCCTTTCTCCTCAAACTAGACAATATTAATATATTTTGCATTCATTTATTATACATTCCCTCTAGTCCATATATATACATTATAATATTTGCAGGCAGAACATTCTATTTAACCAGTAATTTAAAGTTTCACAGCTCACCATGAAAACTAAGGGGATCTGAGTGGTGGAGATTAAAATGGAGAAGAAATTCCAGCACTTAAACTGTAAAACTTTATACCTTACAGCTGCCAGCTGTAATCCACAAGGAAACAGTTTTCTTAAGCTCCCAGGAACTTACATTGGGCCAGATTTTAGCAAATACTTTGGTTGTTCCTTCAGAAAGGGAAGAAAAGACAGACGTCCCAAACCCCAGAAGAACCCTTACATACAGAGTGCATAGCACTCATGAGGAGATATTTTGTCCTTGAATGTGGAGGGATTGTGGCGATTTGATAAGATCTGTTAAGATTTCACTTTGCTTGTTATTACAGTTGAAATAAAACAGCTGAAATGTTACACATGCTAAGTCATACTAAGCCTGAGAGGATTTTTCACAATGTAGCATTTACATAAGATAAGGACATGGTGATTTCTAGTTCTTTTTAACTGAAATACCTTCATCTTACTATTGCTATGCTATCTCTATCTTAAACAACTTTTACTGTAAGACTAAATGTATTTGTTTTAAACCCATAACAAGGCTTATTTTAATAACCCATTTTCTTAATAACTTTAATAAATTAGCATCAGACAAAATCCAAGATGCAGTTAAGATTCCTGAAGATACAACTAACTTGCAGAAGTAAAGCAATACTTTCAGCACTGAGGGGTGCTGGGAAGCATATTGCTGTGCTGGGACCTTCAAAAAGGAAAACCACATTTTCTTCTGAGTAAATTAGAGGCTCAGCTGTTGCCTCTTTTTTCCTCTAACAAAAGAAGGAGCAGTGGAAAACTATTTTGGGCAGATCCAGGGAAGCCTGAATTTAAGAAGCATGGCAAGGCAAGGGAAAGAAGGGAAAGACACAGGACAACTCTACCTATCTGTTTATGATGTTTTGTCTGCCTGTGCCTTTGTGGTGAAAGAAAGAAAAAGAGAAGAAAGGGGCATAAGAAATACCAAAGAATCAGTCAAAGGTCAAATCTCAAGATGAAATAGCCACAAATGCAGAGCTCAGAGAGAACACTGGTAGACGAGAGAGAAAAAACCTTCTGAGCAAAACTAAAGGATAGTGTGTTCCTTGCTAGTGGCTATAACTCATAAAAAAAAATCTGGATTCAAAATGAGTTTGTTTTCCTAGTGAAAATATGTCAGAGAAGTCTCTATAAGATCTAGATACCCAAGGCAAGCAAAATAACCTAGTGTTGTAACCCCTTCAGTTCAATAGTCATTGGGGGAAAAAAAGTAATCTTGACGACACCAAATAAGTGCATTAGAAAAGAAAGGGGCTTAGAAATCTGTGTTCACAAGTTTTAAATAGTGGTTATTTTTTCAACTGCTTCTCAATTGTGCCTTTAAATTGCACCTTTATTGTCAGCTGATCTTGATTTTGTCTGAGGTTTCTTCCATGCCCATTTCTATGGAATATACTTTTTGATTGGTGCTATAAAACACTTCTGCAAAATGAAATAGAAAACAAATACCCTGTCTTATGCAATAACTCCATGAAGTCCCAAGACTTAGTTTGCTTTAACTCAGATTCACTAAGGTAGGTTTAGTGCTAGTCAAGTCTGTGAGCAGAATTAGAGATACTTCCTTAAATCATGCTTAAAAGATTACCCTATCTTCCGCTGTAATTTCCAATGCAGCTGTCACTTCATGACTTTTCTTCCAGTTAGAAAAGGGAGGCAAGATCCATATGGACATCTACTGCCATTCTGTGGTGCTTTTGGTCTGAAGCAAGCCACAGGAAAATGGAAGTAGTAAACACAAGAGAAAATGATCTCTTGTGCTTGTGTTAAGCTGCATTTCCTTGGTTTGACCCAGGGATAAGCACATGGAATCTAAGATCCAAAGGAAACTTGTCTATATAATTCTGAAGTTTTCTTTTTGGTCCCGAAATCTTATGAATTTAAATCCCTTCATGGCACTTTGGAGATAGGGCATTAAAAAGAAAAACCCTTCTCACAGGGCATGGAAGGAGCCTTTTCCCTTTTAGCAGTCCATACGGTGTGGCTATAAAAAAGGTGACTCCACCACCACGAAGCCTGGCTGTCCAAAGAGCCAGCATGTAGTAAAAAACATTTTCCTTGTAAGCAGTGAATGAACCTGCTAGAAATGTTCTAATGCTGGAATACAATCCTTTCCAGAAGTCAGATTTTTACACATATTTCCCATCAATATCACTCCAAGAGAAAGCACACTGCATTTAATGTGAGGCCTAAAAAGCATGAACTAAAGTATATTTTGAATCTCATGTCAAAACCAGCTACTCAGTGAGGAATGATCTCCTGGCAATAGTAAAGAAAAGTGTCAGAGACACACAGATTTCAAAATACTTCAGGTTAGTTAACGCTTTTCATATTTTAATCTTTTCTGACATAACAGAGCTACCTTCCCTGCCATCACACTTCATCTGAGTTTCTGTGGCAGGAAAACTGCATACAGAACAGCTCTTATCCTCCGGCTAACATCCTAGATACAGGGGCTTAAGTTGGAATCTCTTAGACGTTAAGTATTTTTCTATTTAAATATTGAGAAATGCTCCAGTGAATGCATCACTTTGAAATAATTTTGGTAAGGAACTATAGATGTTTTGCAGAATGCTTTTTTAACATTTTTAACAAATTTCTGAGGGTTTGGGAAAATATGCTTTTTCCTAAAGTTTGCCAGTCTTACTAGTTCAGCAAGACCTGTTAAAAGTCTTGCTTTAATAAGTGACCACTTCTACTCAGCTCAGTAAAAAGTAATTATTTCTCCATTTATCTTTTCTCTGTCAAATGGAAAATTCTATCCAAGTTTACAAGGTTAATTTATTTATAGTTATTAATAATATTACTCTTGCTTGTTTTGGCTATTATTTACACTGGCTACATAGAGAACTTTTACACTATTGAGATTTATAGTGTGCAAAACTTAGGTCAGTATAAATACCTAGAGTGCTTTGAGTGATGAAGAGCTAGAAGAGGTGTGGTCAAGGAAAAGGGACTGATACACTCTGCTCTATTCACTCGATACAGTTTAAGGGATAATTTTCTCATCTAAAAGGCTCTGTACATTTTTCAAATACAGCCTTATTCAAAATATTTTCAATCTGTCAGTAACTATGCTTCTGTCACCTTTGTTTGATCCCCACAAACTGATCTCATATAGCTGCATTTTAGAAGTGACCCTGTTAATAATTTTTCATCTTAGAAGTGTGTAAAAATTGCTATATATACATTCTGAAGAAGTTCAGAGTGACATGCTGAAAAGACAGGTGACAAGAAAGAATAGCTTTACAGCTGGCCTACTTTTATTAGTATTTTCAGTATAATAATATATCTTATTTTATTCAAATGAAGCATGTTGTCCTGCTAATTGCTTTTAATTTTCACTGCTAATGTTTAATATTCACTGTTAATGTTTCTTCAGTATGTTTTCCAGGGTCATGCATTTTCTCTTTTCCTACAGCTTGTGTCAGTCACCAGATAAAGTTGCAGGTTACCACAATATACTGGACATGAAAATAGCCTTAGTATATCACTTTTTTCCAATGCTGCTAAGCTGGCATGGTTTAAGAGAGTATATCTTTGAAAAAAATTGTTCTTTCTGTGACTTCTTTTCCTTTCCTTTTCTCAACACCATAGTGATCTGCCAGGTTTATAACCGTATTGCGCATGAATGCCGCTCCCTCCTTGGTGGTTTCATCATCATTTCCAAATGCTCTGGAAATGCTCAGTAAAGCTGAACAATATCCCTTTTTTGAAGACTTATTGCATGCAGGTTCTAAAGCTGCACATATTTTCTATGGATGCTTGAATGCTTTATCACATCTCCCTCTCTTTTTCCTCTTTTAGTTCACCTATGGCCGAAGACATCTTTTTCAACACATTTTTGTTGGGGCTCATTACACTGACATTTGTATTTTTATGAGTTTTCCTTTGATGTTGGCTATGAGGTGAGTAGATTTCCTAATGAAATGTACATCAAAGAGTTTTTTCACTCTTTCATGGATGTTCTTTGGAGAGAAATGGGGAGAGACATCTTGAAAATTAAATTTAAATTACTCCTGAAAATGCATAAGCTGCAAACTGCTCATCTCAGTAAAAGTTCTAGCCAATGGAAAAGGCCAGCTGGAAGAGAAAGCCAGGTTCAGCCCATGTGAGTGGGAAGATGGAAGGGGTTAGTTAGGCCCTTCCAGAGCCAAGAGCTTTAAGAGATTTTCGCACCCACTGTCATCACTCTTTCCTCTCCCCACTCCCTCCAGCTATCCTTGAGCTTTTTTTCCTTGCACTCTTTTCAACCACTGCCACTTTTTTTCTCTGGAGCAGCAGAAGGCAGCGAGCCTTAGCCGTATTTGCCCCTTCTGGTCATGCTTGCTCTGCCTTGGCCCACCATCATGCACCATCACCTCCGTGGAGCACTGACCCCTCCACAGCTCACCTGTGCTTTCAGATGCCTTTCTTCAGCCTCCCCTTCCTCCCACTCTGTTTGCCCTGCCCTGCATTTTCACCCCATATCTCGTTCTCTTTGACACAAACTCCTCTTTACATTTCCCCTGGCAAAATAAAGGATTCACTGAGTGAATAAAAATTATACCTGAATGCATGTCTATGAGAGACAGTTGAGAGGATAAAAAGTAAAGAACAAGGAAAGCTGCAGCAAGGCCTGATAGAAACAAAGGTACCCACTAAATCCTTTTCAGACTTCACTAGGCTAGTGTGCAAGGAAAAGGAGACATGGAAATAATTCAAACTGGGGAACAATAGGAGAAGAACCTTTATATGAGAGGAAAAATTCAGCATTTCATTGTCACAGACTGGTTTATAATACTACATGGAGGACTGAATCATGAATTTATGTTGAAGGAACATAAATTTAAAGGAATATTGTTAAGGGCCTATGAATATGGGAAAAGGGAACATGATAAGGTCATTATTCACCTGGAAGAATAATGTCTTTAATATTTTGCTATTAGACTCTGACCTAGTATGTAACATATTACAGAAAAAATATTCATCTTGTAATAATTCTACATAAAGAGATTCAATAGTATTTTCTTCAGGGATGTAAATATTATTTCTGAAATATAACTTTAAAAGAAAAGTGGAGAAATGGGCAGATGATTTAGATCCACAGTTTTTTCTTTATAGGTAATTGATATAGGTATTGATTACTCAATTGCAAGGGACATGCCTGATTATTTTGTTATGTTAAACCGTAAGTGCTTCATAAATCTAGGGAGTAAATCATAGTGATGATACACTCCCAAAATCATAGACTGGGAGACTTGCTAAATACTTGTAAAAGTTGCTTATTTGTGTATCTGCATTGAGTATTAAAACACAGTCGTATCACATCTTGCAGCAAATAACTTCAGTGACGAAATTACCTGTATTATCACAGGCAGAAATTGAAGCTCTTCCATTTTAAATCTGCTTAAATTAAAGTGGGCAGCATTCCATAGAACAAGTTGGGCAGTCTGACTGTGGAGAATGTCTGTAATAGAGAGGTCCAAATTTTGTGCCATGTTGATAATTGTGTTCAGTTTTATTTGCAGAAAGTTGCCCTAGTAATGATAGCTACTCGTCTTGGTTAAGTCATGCAACTGCTCCAGTCTGTATGGCTCTCTTTTGGATCACATCTGAGTGGAAGCACTTCGTCACTCTCCTGACTTCCCTGTGCACCTGGAGAGCCATTAGGAGATGGAGCTGTTGCTGAGGAAGGGGACCAAGCTGACACAGGCTGAGCTGTGGTTTTGTTGCTTCAGGGTATGCTAAAAACACTATTTGTAGTGACAGTAGCATCAGAACAAAGAAAGAAATAATGTATAATGGAAACCTCAGGTCATATGCTCATCTATGCTAACATCTGTAAAGGAAGAGCCTTCTCTGAAATGCAGGTGGTCCACAAAGAGGGGTATATAAAATGCCTAAATCAAAATATAAGCTTCAGATAATGGCTGAAATAGGTCCCTAGAGGATCTCCCTTCCTCAAACTAACTCTGTACATGACAACCTGTAAAAGGGAGGAAAGAAACACAGATAATTTTACAATACTGGTTGTAAGAGCTGAGCCTCACCAGCGAATGAGACTGCTTCAGACCTCCTGTTGTTTTAGGAGAATCCAACACTAAATGATGCTAGCAATGGCACAGATGAATCTTATAAAACACATTTAACTATTAAAGGTCTTGAAACAAAGGTAAAGTAATTCCAGCTGTCCTGCTGGACCACATAAAAGTGATATATGACATCTAACTAAGATATTCATACCAGGTGCAAGTGACAGATGCAACCAGCATGATGGCAGATCAAGAGTTCTTGTAAATCTCACCAGGAGAGGCCATTTATTAAGGGCTTCAGTATCTCCAGCTGTTTCATGTCAGCAGGTCTGGCTGAATTTCTCTGTCAATAGGCCTGACAAAGTTTCTGTGATTATCCTAGTCCTTATTCTAAATTTTTGGTTGTGGATGATGAGCTACAGGAAAGATAGTTGAAAAGTTCCTTGATACACAGATCTTATTTCCAGACATTTCCTGAGGCAAGCCTTTTCCAGCTGAGGAGCAGAACACATCACAGATACTTTGAACAGCAGCAGGAAAGTATATGTGGGACTGCTTTTTAGATCACTTTTCACATGCAATAGAGATCCTGGAGAGCAAGAAGCTGAACTTGAATAAACTGCATGAATCCTCCCTTTCTGAACGTGTGTAGAGTAGACTGAGGCATTAATTCTCATCTTCCCCAGTGAAGTTCTCATACAGTCTGTGAAAGCCATGAGCTGCAGTAGTTGCCCTGTTACTCTGCAGTGACTTTCTCGTATCCCTAGAGAATGAGTTCCCTCTGAACCGGGCCTGATCTAGATATCCACTCCAGTGTCATTGCAGACATCTAAGAGATTATGAATTAATGGTAATCCCAGCCATATTAAGTAAAACAACTGAGCTAGCATAAATTGCACAGCGGGGCTGAAAATCAGTTTCTCAAATGACATTCATGTTATTGTTATACCCATTATCTGATTGTTACAGATGACACTATTTATATATCATGAAACAAATGTGCTTTTTTTCAATCTTCAAGCTTATTCTGAGTTTTCAGTTAAAATCCTTAGTTATGGGAGTAACCACGAAGTGACAAAGGCTGACCTGGGGTCAGTACGGGCTGAGGGATGAGCAGATTGAGAACAGCCCTGCCCAGGAGGACTTGGGAGTGCTGGTGGATGAGAGGCTGGACATGACCCAGCAGTGTCCACTCAGCCCAGAAACCAAGCATATCTTGGGTTGCATCCAAAATGGTATGGGCAGCAGGGGAGGGAGGGGATTCTGTCCCTCTGCTCTGTGAGACCCCACCTGCAGGGCTGCATCCAGCTCTGGGGTCCCAGAACAGGAAGGACAGGGACCTGGTGGAGTGGATCCAGAGGAGTCTACCAAGATGGTTAGAGGGATGGAGCACCTCTCATGTGAGAAAAGGCTGACACAACTGGGATTGTTCAGGCTGGAGAAGAGAAGGCTTTGGAGTGACCTAATTGCGGCCTCCTAGTACCAGAAGGGAGCCTATAGGAAATATGGAGAGGGAATTTTTACATGAGCCTGTAGTGATAGGACAAGGGGAAATGGCTTCAAACTGAAAGGGAGTAGGTTTAGATTAGATGTTACGAAGAAATTCTTGACTGTGAGGGTGGTGAACAACTGGAACAGGTTGCCCAGAGAAGTTGTGGATGTCCCATCCCTGGAAGTGTTCAAAAAACATGTGGCATGGAGCCCATGGCAGAAGGATTGGAATGAGATGATCTTTAAGATCGCTTCCTACCCTAGCTGTTCTGTGATTCTATGACTCTGCTCTGGACAGTGCAGACTGTGTGATATGAGTGGCACAACTTGATACTGCAGTGACTCTGGCATGCCAGTACCGGTCACGGCTGGATTATGCCAGCTGCAGACCACAAGATTTCACGAGGCACAGGCCTGACATGGTAACTCTATAGGACTAGAGCAAACAACTTGAAGGGTCCAGTGAAAACAACATAGCAAAGAATCAGAAAATAGGGCTTTGGAGGCTGCAAGGACTCATTGAACCCCCTGAAAATCGGTTCTTTAGCTACACTGAAGTAGCTCCACTGACTGCTGAAAAATAAAGGTTAGAGAACTAGGTTGTAAATTGGTATTTTTATTTATTTGGAGTTTTTGAACAAGAGTAAAAATGAGCGTGTTTTTTAGATACGTAAGGCTGTAACATAAAAAAACAATAAAGAATATCAACTGAGGTGTAAAACTGGTCCATTACCTAATGTTATTCTAACCTCCTCTGATAGTTGTGGTTCCTGACAAAGGAGTTGTTTATAAGCTAGGGATACTTTGCTCTCAATGCTACTTCAGTATCTGAGCTATTTAAATTAAAGTTAGCTTGCCTATCTCAACATTATATTGCAGTCCTATACATGATGCCAGTGTAGATGTATACACCTCAGATCTCCAACATTCAGGTCAGTTATGGTTTGTCAAGAAATTATTAGAAGAGAATTCACAAGGAAAGAACTGTCTTAAAAATTTCTTCTTTCATTTCTGTTTTTTCTTGCACAAAAGCAGTCTTGTGCATAGCCTCAGTCTGCATAGCCTCAGGCAACTCACACAGTACGGAATAATACTATTCTACTAAGAAATGAATTGCAGTGAAAGGTATTGGAGAGCTCTGTAACCTCAGAGAGCATCAGAAAGTCAGTGTTTCACAGAGGTATTGCAAAACTCCCCTTCAGCCAGGGGTCACAGTAATATCTTTGTGAGGAAACCTACCTATTATTCACTGAATACCTATCCAGGTTGTTCCGGAAAGACACAGGCCCAGAATCACATATACTGAAACCTTGAGAATGGATTTAAGCATGTCAAGATCCATTACCTGCATGTTTTCTATCCATATTAGTAGCTGTTTATGTGTTAGTCTCTTTACTCTGGGGGCACTTTGCCCTCCTTTCTTTTTCAGTGACTTGAACATCTGTTGCTAGGGCAAAGGAGAGGCTGCTGTTAAGCACTGGTTTTGTGCGTCTACTGACTTTTCCCAATTAGGAACAGGATCATCAGGAAACCAAATGTGTGCTGAAAGCCCAACAGGAATTGGCAGACCTGTTAAGGAAACTACCCAGTCTGAGCATTCACAAGACTCTCTGGCAGTCTGAGACCGAAGCCCCTCCACAGCTCCAGTGAGCCCAGGGGTGCCCTGCACACCCCACTCACAGTCAGACCAGGTTTCCTGACTGGTTTAACCCCAGGTTTCCCATAGCAAATCTGAGATGTCTCATTCCATAAAGCCATTCATTCACAGCACAGTAACACAAAAACAGCCCAGGCTGGTGCCTCCAAGGAGAAACCCCCAACAAAGGAACCCCAGGGCTTTCATACCCTCACAGTCTACCCAGATCCAAGTCCCCCTTTTCCTCCCGAGGCCTCCCTTCCTGCTGTGTCTCCCAGGGTCCGTCCAGCTGGCTGGCACCACCTTCTTTGTGCCATTTGCTAACCAAAACGTTGGCAGTTCATGGCCTCTTATCTCGGGCTTCCTCCCAGAGCTAAACCAGCATGTCAATCTGCAGGTTGCAAATAGAGCTCCCTGCACCACATGTATTCCTCAAGAGACCATGCCTTCAGGCTGGCAGCTAAGGTACTGCCACCACAATTGGCTCAAAATCAGCTTGGGCAAAAAATCATTATGTGATCATCTGTGACTGCTGCAGACCCTGTGCAGCTTAGTGGGGAGTTTCAGCTACTTTCATTCTAGGAAGGTAAAAAATTTTATCTCTTCTAGGTGACTTGCAGCATTTCACTGTTTCTATACCTGGCCAGTACACCTTAGCCTTGCTAGATCTCTCTGTGATGCTTTTATATTTCTTATAACTAGTCTCTGGGGCACATCATAAACTTGCAGAGAACTATTCTATCTCTTTTTCATTTGTCTTTTCTTCCTTGTCCCTGCTTCCCAAAGCCCTGTGATTATCATTTTGAATGTATTCCTTTGTACATCTTAGTTTGCACATTACTGGCTTTAGGCTGCATTTCTTACTTGCAGCCTTCTGATGTCACACCAATGAAAACCAATTCATTATATAATGAAATATAATAAATGAAAAACATTCTTGTTTAATTGACAATTGTTTTGGTTGGCATCATATATAAGGCTTAATCTGGCGATAAAGTACTTCTGATTAATTCATTAACCCTACCCCTGATCCCCACCATTAGTTTTACAGGGACTTCTACTGTAGAGTCTTCATTGAGAACTTCTTTGGGCAAGTGTACAAATTGAGGTGTCTTGCAGTAATGAGGCCTTATTCTCATTTTTGCTCACATACTCTCTTCCCCTCTTTCTGTGGGCACTTGAGGTGGATTTATATTCTGAGCAATTATTTTTAAGTATTGGATGCAAAATATGCACCTAGTAATCACCTGCAGATGAACCTGGAAGGTCCCTGACCCCTTAGATTATTGTCTATCATCACCTACAGCCATTCTCTGTGTTAGGACTGCTAAATTCATTCTCTTTCCCAGCTCTCTGAGAATGCCACCGGAAGAACCAGTGATACCCTTCCCTCAACAGTCAGATTTGTAAGTATAGGAATACTTGGTAAAGTTTTTGTTTTATTGTAATTTTTTAATAGTATATTTTTAGAATTATCTCTGATCGAATCACCATAGGATTCCTTGTCTTCAAAGCTCAGATTTGTCCATGCTAGTGCCAAGTCAGAGTGGCTGCAGTGGATGGCAGGAGGAAATGTTGAAGCAGCAGCTCACAAGCTCTTTTTTGGTCCATAATGCAACACTTAGCAGTCCTGTGCTCTGTCCTCAGCTGTAACACTACTTAGGCCTGCAGGTGTCCATCCTTAAGCCCAGAACAGACACTCATACCTGTCTGCCTGCGTATTTCCCTCACAGACTTATCCTAAATGGCATTGCCTGTGTCTCTTAGTGCACAGGAAGGTTGCTCCCATGGGAGAATGGTGCATGACTCTAACATCTCCTGTGAAAAGCTTGCAGCCCAGCTGAGGACAAAGTTCTGACAAACGTCTCTCTCAAACAGACATGGAGAGCCCTTACTGAATGTCAGTTCTGACATTCTGAAGTGTCAGTTCATGTTGTTGCTCCATGCCAAAGACAGAAGGATCCTTTTTCTCCACCCTCTGTTACAGGGCCCAAGAGCCAAATACCCTCATTGAACAGACTGTCTCTCGCTCTCCAGATGTTCGCCCACTCCTGGGCAGTGACATAGGAAAATGTTTCATGTAGCAGGAAGTTCTTGCACATTCCTGAAAGCTTTTAATGAGGCTGAGGCTCATTAAAACACACCCAGCTCTCACACCATGGGAACTGAAGTAAGGGCATAAAATGCCAGATTAGTGTGACTGAAAGTGAGAGGATACACCAAGCCTGGTCTGGAAAACTGGGAAATCATTCTGGCACTACAACATTTAAGAATTCTTCTGAAGCCCTGCTTGGCTGCACAATCTGAAGAGAAAGAAATGTGATGGAGGCCATAAGTAGGCAGTAATATATCAACAAGACAGCCTGGCTCTCTCCTTCTTATGCACAAAGCCTGATATTTCTTTATTCTCCCTCTACCATCAAATCACTGCCACCACCTTCAGCAGATGATCACTAAAGTCTGCAAATCATTCACTGTGATCTGAGTCCATGCCCCTTCTTATCTGAACTGATCACTCTCCCTTTGCTGTGCAGTCAACACATGCAGAGAGCAGCATGGAAATCAAAGGGTTCTTCCAGATGCTGCATCCTGGATGAAAGTGTTCAGAACAGGGAAATGAGTTCACAGGTCTTGTCCAGAGGATGGACTTCAAGGGAAGTGGATAAGCAGAATAAATTCTATATTGACTAGAACGTTCAAAGAGTCTACAAATGTAGATTTTTTTTTTTATAATCTGTTCCACATGGGATTCCCTCTTTGGCCTGCCCTGGACCTATCTCCATGACCATGATAGAGGACCATGAACAAGGACAGAAATTACTGGGTTATGCAATAAGGGAGAAATCTGAGAACTTTCACAGTGGGACATGATCTCTCGTTGTGATGAAAGGGCCAGGTTGGTATAGTGTACATTTCACTGAGAATGATCAGGTGTTCCTGGAACAAGAGGTTAATGATCAACTAAAACTGAAAATATTTGCACTTTACAGCCACCTTTTCCTGCCCTTCCTGCAGTGCCTGCAATACCTCCTCCCTGTGCTGATGGAGCACACCTCAGCTGTCTGCTTGTCTCCCTACATTCTCACCATCCTGCACCTACAGGAGCAGCTGAACATAGCACATTGCTGCAAGCCTGTCCAAACCAGGGGGAGCCACACCACACTGATGGGGTGTTGTCTTGGTTTGGAAAGACAGGTGGCTGCCACAGAAGGTAGGAGCCTCCCTTGAAACGGAGAATGTAAACCGCCTCCCCCCAAATCATTATAATTTTGAAATTAAGGGGCTCTCGGGCAAAGATATGGGAATAACAGTTCTGTACTAGGAAAATTAAAATGAAAATGTAGTCATGCAAAAAAAAGCAAACAAACAAAAAGAAAATACTGACAGAGTCAGAATACAACCTGACACCCTGCTGGTCAGGGTGTTGGTAGCAGTCCAATTAAGTCCTCCTGGAGTGACAGATGTGGTTCAGTTGAGCAATGATGCTGTAGAGGGGTGTAGTTTTCTTCTGAAGGTCCANAGAAGGTAGGAGCCTCCCTTGAAACGGAGAATGTAAACCGCCTCCCCCCAAATCATTATAATTTTGAAATTAAGGGGCTCTCGGGCAAAGATATGGGAATAACAGTTCTTTACTAGGAAAATTAAAATGAAAATGTAGTCATGCAAAAAAAAGCAAACAAACAAAAAGAAAATACTGACAGAGTCAGAATACAACCTGACACCCTGCTGGTCAGGGTGTTGGTAGCAGTCCAATTAAGTCCTCCTGGAGTGACAGATGTGGTTCAGTTGAGCAATGATGCTGTAGAGGGGTGTAGTTTTCTTCTGAAGGTCCAGTGGTGGTGAGATGGATCCTGTCTTCGTCTGGGAATACAGTAGAAACAGGCTGTCTGGTGCTCTGACTTTCAGGTTTTATCCAGGCAGGAAGGCTTGGCTCCTCCCCCTGGGGGGGGCATCTCACAATGGGATGTTGTGATTTTATCAGTCATGCAGTGAGCCTTAATGGCCCATGCAGTCCGCATGCTTAAGAAAGAAGATAACTTCCTGGGCAGAGGATGGGTCGTGGAAGAGATAAAGAACACTGCCCAACCTGGTTTTAACAAGTGGTAATAGGATACATACTTTTGGTTACATCTTGCATTGCAACCTAAGACAGATGTGAAAGCATCCATTGCTTGAAAATCTCAGGCTGAAGCCCTAGATTTTGAAGTTTAATTTTAGAGGGTGTGCATCCTTCATTCTTGAATCTTCGTTCCTGCGCTGGAGGACACAGTGGACGAAAGCCACATTGTTTTCTCTCCAAATAAATCTTCAAGCTTTAAGCAGACTTTTTATTTGTCATATTACTTAAAAGAGTGAGACGAAAGGGGCTGTCTTTATGTTCCCTGTATATCTTTCAGCAATTTGCCTAACCCAAGCAGGAATGCTGGTGTTTATATCCTCTATATTTCACATAGTACTCACTCTGTGGCCAGAGGGTCTATGTGTTATTGTTATTTTTGGTTCAGCTTTCAGGGCTCACATATTGCAAACAGTCTTTTTGTTCTTTTTTTGTAAGGAGACAGTAAAAAACTTTGCATTTGACAATGCCTGTGACTCTTGACTCAGTGCACTTTTGGAAAGTCATCTCCTCTGGTATTCACACGATATCATCCTCCACCACAAGACAATTTAAAGTAAGATATTCTCAGTCCTGCCAGCTTTCTCTAAACAAAGCCTGTGAGTCGAGAATGAGCTCAGTATATGCATGACATGTATTGGCATAGACACACCAATGGGAGAGGAGCAGTTAGGGTAATTTGGGATATCCTAGGAGACTTTGGGGAGAACTGTGGACCTCTCACTGGCCTTCTTTCAGGGACCTTCATTTTCATTCATTTCAGACCATCAGCCTTCACAGACCCCAAATAAAGCACTAAAACTGGGCAGCAGGGTTTCCTGTTTCTGCAGCTGCCACAGAGAAATGTGTTGAGAAGGCAAAATCAAAGATTTATTCTCCAGGACGTGGTGGTTTGAGATGCATCTGCCTCTGGAGCGGCCAATGCATGTCCTCTAGCAAAGGTACTGGGGGTTCTGATGGGGTTCTGATGAAGGAGAGACCTGCCTTTGTTTTTATACACAAAGCTGTCCCTGAACCTGATAAGGAGAAATGTGGTATTCTTATATCTTTAGCATGGCTAAAATCTCTATTTATTGTTGATACGAGTCAGTTAATGTACTAAAATGTACGTCAGAATATACACCTTGAAAAAAATGGCTAATCAGACACTGTTTTAAAAAGTGCCTAAATGAATAACAGAGTAACATGAAATTCTTATTTGGAAGTGCCCATGTAATTTAAATGCTGTTTAAAGATCACTAATAGTTTGAATCTTGTACAATGTTTCAGAAGCATTCACGTGCCTAATTCCCTTTAACATCAGAGCCTATAAGACATACAAATATCTTTGCAACAGTTTTCAAAGGTCTCAAATGCATATTAGCACTGAAAACAGAACACAGGTTTGTGGTTTTATTGTTGTGAACATTCATTTACAGGCTGCCTGTCTTTACCAAAAGTTTGTCCACTGGTTGCTGCCTTTTTTTTTAATGTTCAAGCACTTTGAATAGTTTTGTTTGTCCTCAGTGTAACTAATCTCACAGATGGATTATTAGGCTTGTAGAATTTGTTTACATTTATAAATATTTTCTCTCATGGCTGAAACATTTTTGAGGGAGAAGTTTCTACTGAAACACTCCCTTTTTTTACAGAAAATGTACTTGTGTTTTGTTTGAAGGAAGCCATGTGCCTTGGCTAGGCTGCCATGAACTGGTGTATGGCTGCACATACAGTACACAGTGTACTTTTTTTGGTAATTTTCTTCATCTCTACCAGTTTCTGCTTCTTTTATTCCCACAAACTTTAACAAACTGAAAGAAAAATCCTATGAAGGCTGGAGTTTTCAAATCAAAAATGCAGCCCTTGAAATGAAGTAGTATGATCTCATTAATCCCTATTTTTTAGTGCCTTTTCTATACCCAGTAGACAGCTTTACTTTTATAAAACTTGAGTCCTTGTCAGCCTTGAAAATACTATTTATTGACTTTGTCACGTCTATTTCTTATAAGCTATTGCCTCTTGTATATGGCCATATACAATGAGTTTCCAAACAAAATATTAAGTATTTTTCACGTTGATCAAGAGATCTAATTCCAAAGTCAAGCTATTCTCCAACTGTGCACAAGTGAAGGAAAAGTTTCTCAATGTATTGTGGTACAGTTTTGTACTCCTATACATCTGACATAAGAATAATGTGCACTGGGTTTGATCCAACAGAGAGTGGCTTTTGTGTCTGTTGATCCTGGACATTTCCAGAGCTCCCCAGGATCTCTAGTCAAAAAGTCTATTTTTTGATTCTAATGGGAGAGAAGTGCTTCCTTCTATGGCTGCAGACTGCCAAATTATGCATCCCATTTTCCTCACTGGCACTGCAATAATAGCTCTAGTAAAGATTTTAGTCTTTACCTCTAAAGCCAGTTTGGCATGAAAGATTGATAAGCTGATGACTCAAAACCAAATGTAGTATTTCATAAGAGAACACAGGCAGAAAGAGCTGCTGGTTGTTTTCCCCTTTTGCACAGTAAATGAACTAACTAGCCAAATTCATTGTTAGGTATCTCTTAAAGGGCTTTTGTTTTCCCATAAATATCCCCTGCAAGTTTTGAAAATGAAATCAGCCATCACAAGTAAGCTTTTGAACATGCCATCAGGGCTGAATGCAGTCAGCATGCTCAAGAGATCATTTGTCATGATTCAATCAATGGGCCAGAGCAAAAATCTAAAGAAAGGCTGAAGTAGAATAAAACAGCGTCAGATTCCGTGCGTGCAGTTTCACTTCAGAAAATGATTAATCCAGCAACAATTACATACTTATAGTATCCTCCATATTAAAGGAACAAAAATACTGAAATGGGAAGAGTACTTTATTTCTCAAAATAAGCTGATAATGATATCATAGCTGCAGCCAGAGATGTAGGCAGCAACAGGAAATTGCTGGACTGCCTCTGTTGATACCTTTCAGTACTGTGGATCCAAAGCTGGAATAGATCCCTGATTCACTGAAGTATTTAAGCATGTGTTTCATTCCCAGTGACTTCAAAGAGACTTAATCTTGTCCTTAAAGTAAGCAACTGCTTAAATATTTAAACTGAATGCAGACCTATCTTGATTCCATATTTATTGGAAGCATCCACTGACTTCCATAACTGCAGAATCAGACTCCTAAATAGGACTTGCAGAACTGTGGATCTGGGCTTTAGTCATTCGCCTCTTTTGCTTTAAGCATATGCCCTGTGTAGGGTTCATCAGGGGTATGTATTTATCCAGCCTTGGGATAGCTAACTGATCTCTGCTCCATAGCGATCGTTGACAGCTTGAAGTTGTGCTGAGGGGCTTAAGGTTGGATATCGGAAAAATGTTCTTTACTTGTTGGGCACTGGAACAGGCCCCCAGGGCAGCTGTCACAGCACCAAGCCCAACAGAATTCAAGAACTGTTTGGACAATACTCTCAGGCACATGGTGTGACTTCAGGGGACGTTCTATGCAGGGCCAGGAGTTGGACTTGATGATCCTTGTGCGTGCCTTCCAACTCAGCTTATTTTCAGTATCCTTACTTGAAATCTCAGCTGATTAGGATGGTAGAGCCTGACTCAGCAAAATATTTGAGCATGACTGCACAAGCTGGATAATAAAATGAAGCTGGTTGGTGGTGGTCTAGGAATGCTCTGAATAAATACCACAGTTCCCACTTACTCCCGGTGCATTTTCCCAGAGGCCAGATGCAGCTGTGAGGACACAGTTGGGTGGAACAAGGTCATAAGTCTCGTGGGATTGCAGAGCAAAAGTGGCTCTGGCTTTTTGCAAAGACTCAGAGCAGAGGCCCTGCTGCAGGGACGGGCAAGGTGGAAGCAGTGGTGAAAGTGTCACGCTCAGCACACAAGGTTTGATGGCTCTTTATGTAGCCCCATTAAAGTGAATGGGAACGAAACACACACTTTGCTCTGCAGAGATGGGATTACTCATGCGCCTAAAATTAAACATGTGGTTAAGTGCTCTGCTGAATCAGGGCCAGAGAGATGGAAAATGAGCACTGCCAGTACTGATTCTCCCCCATCGTCTTTTCCACACAGCTGCCTCCTGACGCCTGCTGACTCTTTCGTAAATACGGACTGTAGCTATAGTACTATATTAATTACTGGAAGAAACTGGGCCATATCCAAAGCCCTGGCCTCACTGAGGCCTTAGACAAAACTTCCGTTAACACCAAGTTCAGATCATAAAAATGGGATTCTGTAGTGTAAGAATGGAGAATGTAAGTTCCTAACACAATGGATAGAGATGAGGTTTCCTATGACAGAACAAATTAGTGGGAAAGTACAACTACCAGATAAGTCTAGAGGAAAGGTAAATTGAACGGTAAATTTTCTGTTGGGAAGTGTACACTAGAGAGCTTCTTCTGCACTTCTCTTTTGCTTGACTAAATCAGTTAACTTGTCAAATCTTTTAGTGTAAATAACTTCTACAGTACCAGAGAAAATTATGTATATTTGTGTACAGCAGGTTTATTATTAACATATTTGCTTATTTAGTAGGTGTGTTAATAATCATTAATTTGATTGTGGTTGCATCAAATTGTTTCTGAAGTTTTAAAACCAAAAGTGCAAGCTAGAGTGAAATCTCTGAATCAGGGAAAATGTCATATGTGTGTGTTTGACATAAATTATTACTCATTTGACTACCATCTGGAATTTATGTTACATAAATTTGGTAAGTCACCATATTCTTACATTTCCTCACCACTTTCAGAATGACATTCCAAGAGTTACATTCAACCTTCTTCTAGAACAGGCTATGCTTCCTCTATTCATGTTTTCTTATCCCATGAGAAAACAACTGAGGTAAAGTATATCATACAAGAATGTAAGTGGTACTACAGATATTACAGCTTAATAAACTATGTTTTATATTTGTACAAATTATAAAATTATGAATTTTCTGATAAAATTTGGTGATAAGGCTTTGATGTGCATTTTATTATCTTTGGATACATGGGTGTTTCTGATTGAAACACGCACTAAAAAGTAGACAGGATGCAGAATTTTAGAAAATGTTGTCTTCCCCTCTCACAGTGCAATAAACTTTAAAAGATTTTAAAACTGCTTACCATGTGGTTTGTTCTGTTAAATTAAATCAGTAACAGAGTAAAGACCCAGGAATTCCAAGAATTTTTGCACAGGTCATTTAACTTATCTGTTTCTCCACTTGTTACTGTGTTATCAGTGTATTACTGATAACTGCCTTTGAACCAACAAAGTAAAATAGAATTAGAATTGTAAAAAGCTTGATGATTTTAGATAAAAACGGATATGTAAGAATAAGTTATGATATCAAATATCTACTAAATATAATATGTAGTAGATACTACATTATAATTATTAATAACCAATAATAATTATTAATAACCAATAATAATAATGCAATGCACAACAATCCTTTAAAAACCTGGTGTCTTTCATTACTGCCAGTAGATCTGGGTGTACAAGAGAAGATACTCCAGCTACTTGCTTTATAATGGAAAAATTGTATTTCCAGGCTGGACACTTATCAGTAAGGCTTTGTTAGATACAGACTAACCCCAGGAAATGAAGAACTGGGCACATACTTCTGCCATGCTCCAGAAGACCATAAAGCCTCTACAACCATGCTTCAGTATTTAACTCCTTCTTTCTTGGTTCTTGCCTTGATAATCACCATGGAAAATGCTAAACAAGACAGTAGGTCTGTGTTGCTTTTTGTCAATCCTCACATATTAAATACGTACGTGTGGTGTTTTAGGTGCAAGGGGGCAAATACAAATGTCATACAAATCAAAAACTAATTAATGTTTCTTCCCAAAATGAAAAGAACTTAGCCTTCACAACGTCCATATCTTGCAAGAGCCGCTTTTCTTTAGTCATTGATCCATACTTACACTTAACCAGTTGAAATCTGAAGATGTAAAGAAGCAGATCCATGTTAAACTTCTTGCCTGTAACAGACAGGTGAAGGACACGGTGGCTAAAACTTAAAAGGCTGCTGTCTGTCAGGCTTCCCTGTTGAACAGTAGACCTAGGAGCTGGTGTTTGCTTTTTTTGGCTGTAAAAAAATCACCTTAGGCTGAGCTCAAGTAAAATGCATTTAAAAAAAACACACTTTCCCCCCACCCAGCATTGCTGTTTATAAGGGAATGAAGAGTGTTTAGGGAGTGTAATCCAGGAAAGATGGCAGAGGCTTTTTTGTGGCTAGATTAATATTAGAGTGGCTATAACTCTTACACGACCAGCTTACTTTAAGAGATAGTGATATTTAGATGAATAAGCTAAAAGGCCTGGAAGGAGATAAAAGTGATCAATGCTGCACTGTGGTGAGCAGCAATGGACGCCCAGGCATATCCTAGGGGAAGTACTGACCTGTGACAGTTTACTCCTGGCGCTGGGGTATGTAGTTTTTTCTCTGCCTTCATCACAATCATCTTCTTCCCCACTTCCCCTAACCATTTTACTATGCATACCTTTATTATTTTTTAATATATTTTTAATACATATATTTTTTGTGACACTCTGAGTGTAGCAGAAAATAATCTACTGTACAGGATCCAGGATTAAGAAGCCTTCATGATTTATCCATCCCACAAGTAAAGACTAGAAGCTGGAATACCTCTGTCTATCAGCTTTTAGAGTGGTTTCAAGAAGATAAGAACACTCTGTATAATGTAGCTGAAGAAGCCATTTACCCTGCAAGACAGACAGGACATGTCAATTAAGAATGACCTAGTTTCACTGGACTGGTGGAGATTGGGGTATTCTCTGAACTATGCTGGAAAGCAACCACAAATCATATGGCTCCACTTGGGAAAACTACCCATGAGAAGTGGGATTAATTTTGGCCTGAAAAATGAAGTTTATTTCAGTTTGGACAGCTATCTCACAGAGACAGATGGTCTGTGCCTGTGGTACCCTCAGCTTACCAAGCAGCAGGTGCTGAGCTGAGGAGTCACAAGGCTAGATTCAAGTAATAGAATTAAATAGTGGCTGGTCATTTTATCTTCCTGATGGAGGGAGAGCGATACAAGAGCAGTAAGTATGAGGTAAGAATCATAAACAAAGCCTGGAGGGATGATTTATTATGACTTAGAATGATATGAGAAGTCTTGAAAGAGCGTCAGCAAAATCTGGGTGTGGTAAAAGTGCATCTAGCAGAAGGTCTTAAAGCAGGCAACAAAACAATAGCAGGAGTTCATGTGGTCTAGACCAATGGCCAAATACAGGAAACCACAAAGTGTGCTTGCTGGCAGAGAGGAAGAAGTGCCTGAGTGCAGAAAATCGCTGAGGCGGCCAAGCAATATCCAGGAGGGACCCAGACACTTCCTCACAGAGCACCAGGAATTATGTGGGCGACCCTGGCTCCATGTTCTCAAGGATGGATCAGGACAGATGCCAGCAATGAAAGCAGCATCCTGGGGTGAGTGTATACAAGGGGGGAAAAGCAGAGCAGCAGGAGGGAAGGTTGAAACTAGACATAAATAGCCATTCCTCGGTTACCCATCACACAAAGTGGTCTGTAAGATCAATTGGGGTCTGAAAGCATTTTGTCCTGCAAATGACCTTATGAGGGAGAGCAGCTGGCTAAGGGCTCTCTGTCAGCTAAGGAAAACAAAAGTCTTTGGGATTGTCAGAAAGTGATTGGTGTCTGTAGATGTTCACCCCTGGATCACCATCACCCAATGATGAAGAAGAAAATCTAAGGGTCACACTGTGAGCCACAGTGGTCCAGCTGCACAAGACTGCAGGTGAGCCTGATGTCCCAGCATCTGGGCAAAGAGTAACACTTACTGAGGTGTCAATGGGAATGAACAGAAAGAATCACTAGGTGATTCTTCACTAGCACAAGATAAACTTGCAGCACATGAGGGTGTCACATGCTTTTTTGGTAAAAACTAACATACTGCAAAATAGAGTATAACACAAAACATGTAACCTTGATTTACAAGTTTAGGTAACCCTGCTGTTCTCAGTGCATTCAGTTAACCTAATGGTATAACTTCTAGTTGATCTCTCTGATAGGGCTGAATGGCTGGAAAGCTACAGCGTGGGATCTGCCAGAACAGCCCTACAGAAAAGCATTGCTGTTTTGGATTGCTGCTAGCAACTTAGTGTTGTCTGAAGCCATGCACAGCAGAAGCATTTGGTATTTTGCCAAAGCAAAAAGGAACGGGTGTTTTACCCAAACTGCTTGGAAGGATTCAACTCTCTTTGTGTTTCATGCATACCTCTACAATGTACCCAGAGCACCATGGAGGCAAAGCAAATTCTGTATGTGAGTCAGAGAGGAGACTGACACCGAGAAGTGATGGAAGTTGGCTGGATTTGCCTGAAAAAAACAGGGTGGAATCAGGGACTAGTAACCAGTCCTTTGCCATCCAACAGTGATAAGGAAGGAGTGACCACCAAGGGGCAGCATTTTTTTGTTGTTTCTAAGGTCTTCTGTCCTATTATCCCTGTGACACCATTCAGATATCTGAAATAAATAAATAGATAAATAAAGTAGTGGTTGAGAAAATGGCCATGAGAGCCTGTAAATGACAGTCAACAGGAGAGTGCCCACCACTGGCCTCTTTTTGGAGGTACAGAGTAGAGAGGTCACAGAATCTGGAGAAGGTTTATAAATTGCCCTGACTTATGTGGAAGGTACCATTGATCGATGTTTTACACTTTAATGTCACGGACAGTGCAAAAGTGTGATTAATAGAACAATTAAATTCCCTTGCTTCCAGCAGAGACCTGAGCCTTCATTTTGGTGGGGTTTTTTTCAGTACCATAAAAGTTAGCTAGTTTAAAGGTGTTCTTTAATTTCATTTTAAGGAAATTAAATCATATACAAATTTTACAGAGATACAATGAAAAATTGTCACTTTGTCAGCAAAAACTATTAGATTATGATCCTTTAATCACTTATTTTGAGCATGAAGTCCCTGATTCAGCAATGCCTTTAAGTGTGCTTTGAATTTTAATTATGTGTGACTATCATTGTTATTCAGAAAGGTATTTAGGCGTATACTTATGTGTTTTGCTGAACTGAAGCTTGAGAGCAATGAGAAGGCATCTGGCACTTACCTAAGAGCAATCAAGGGTGAGTCATAGTAGTGAAACTGAAGCTGTGGCCACAGAGAGTTACTGCATAAAGCAGTCTCCTAACCCTGAATTAATAATCAAGAAAGAAAAAGATCTGCTTATCTCAGTCTTCAGATTCCATGAGTGTCTTTTTCTCTGGTTGAAACTGCATTATTTTACCAAGGTCCTTTCTTTCTTGTCAATCAAGGATGATGAATATGGGAATGTTTGTTTTTTTCATCACACTTTCCACTGGACAAATAATTAACAGCACGCAGGGGTAGCTGCTGAACAAACTCCTGCTGTACAACCAGTTGAAAGGCTCCCATTGATTCTGAGGAAAGCGGCTTCAGGCCCTGGGTGAGTCACTGCATGGGCAGCCCTGGTCTCAGCACTTCTTGTGTTGTCTCTGTAATATGGCAGCAGATCAAGCTCTTCCAGCCAGTGACTAACCAATGATTAAATTGGAGAATCACGTCCCCCTCCTAAAGGCTTCTGACAGCAGGCTGTTGCCTCTTTCTAACTATTTCTTTCTTTCTAGGTGTCTTGGTCATCAGTGTGAGCTACTCCAGGATGGCAGACTGTCTCTAAGAGCACCTGGCAGGGCTCTGGCAAGCACTGTACTCTGCAGCACTGCTCCACTTGCCTCATCCTGATACTAAGGGGAGAATTTAACCCCCTGTCAACTCAGAGTAATAAATGAGAGAACTCCCCACCTGATTATCAGCTCTTTTACCTGCAATGTCCAGGACCATTTAAATCTTACTATGACTGATTAAAAAACATAATGGAAAATTGATTTTTTTTCTGTGTTACAGGGGGAGAAACAATTCAGATTAAGAACAAGAGAAACCAAGAGTATATATTCTAAACTGCAGGAACACATGCTTTCTAAAGCCTCTTAAGCCTCTGCACTGGTAAAATAATCTCAAACAAATTTGAAAGCAGATTGAAAATAGATGGGGTGTGTCTAAGTGAAATGAGACAGTTATCCTCTGCACCTGCTAAAAAACACGGTTCCTTTTTTTGTTATGAAATGTCTCTAACTTAAAATACTGCCTGAAAATAAACTCCTTCATCAATTCATGATGAATTCTTCAAAGGCATTTTGGAAGACACTCTAAACCATTGGCTTTATGGTAGCTTTATTTAGGATTTGAGGAGAGAGAATACTGCAATCAGAAAGGAAGAAAGAAAGACAGAGGAAATTATTACCTTTCAACCCTTGTGATTTAGAAAGAACAACATGCTTCTTTCTTGATCTGTTATATTATATACTTACAGAGTAAAATCTGACAATGTGACATTGAACTGTAACTGCCTGCTGAAGTGATATCATCCTCTACTGTATACCAAGAGCTTCTGGACCTGGGAATTCTGTGCCCTTTCTAGACTGCATCCTCCCACTGCTTTTGGATTAATCGCTTTATGCTCCCCTCTGTACTTTCCAGCAGAAATGATTAATGGAAAGGGTGGATAGCTATGCCCTGTGTAATCACTTCTTTTCATTTAGAATAAAGGTCAATTTTGATGGCAATACTATTTTTTTTTTAAATATTGTTTTTCTAAGTTCCTCAAACTCTTTTAACAAACCTAGACAAGTTTTCCTCCTTTCTGAAGTTGTGCAGCCACACATGTTTATTCCACATATAAAGGAGAAAAAGGTTGTTGCTGCAGTGCTCTGGGCATTTAAAGACCTGCTAAAAGTACAGCACCAAGTAGGAACTTTTCTGGTGGTGATGAGTGCATATCTGTCTGAGCGTGTAGAGCTGAGCTTGCTGTTCAGTTTTGGAGGCCTTCCCAAACACTTCACCATTTCACCTGATAAGGAAAGTAGGCTGGGGAAAATGCTAGACATTAATTGTGGCAAATATTGTCCAGTCTCCATTTTGACAACGGGATTAAGAAAACATGGTTTCTAATGGCTACACTGAGAATTAGGGATGTTTGACATCTGTTTCTGTAATTCTGCACTCCCTAAATGCTCTAAAAAGCATCCAAAGGCATCAGATTCTGTGATAGGAACACCAGAAGAACTACCTCCAGGAATATAACTGGGAAACTGGGCACTGCATATAATGGGTACTGACCTCCAGAATTGCCTGCTGCAGGACCCTGAGCTCAGCATTGCAACCCTGTTCTCCCTTTTTTCCATCATGTCCTCTGCTATGAGTGTTTTTGTCTATCCACTTCCAAACTTTAAACATCAGAAAACTTATAAACTCAAACAAAACCATTTGGCTTAAAAAGCTGCAATAAAAGTGAACATTGGAGAATATGAATCAGATAAATGTGTCCCTGTGACAAGAGTTTGTTTATTCTACTGAAAAATAATTTGTCATTCCATATGTTTTGCCACTGCAGGTTTGCTTTCAGAAAGCATCTTACAGAGATTACCAGAAATTTTCTCTCAAGCTGAGTTCAACTATGTGCAAAAATTAGACATTTCTCTCTTATGGCGTATGTAGAAATAATATCATAGCACTCTTCACATAGAGTGTATGGCAAAGACAGAGATACATTTACAGATAACCTATGTAAGTCACACCAGCTTTGGTGTCTTTGTACCAAAGCAATGATGATGTGAGTTAGCTAAGGATTTGCTCCTCATTCACAAAACCTGCTCATGGCTCAGTTTCTTTTTTCTGGTAAAGCTCTGGTAAAGCAGCACTTTTGGAGTCTTATTTGGTAGTCCTTTTGCCTGGCTGGTACTGCTTGGTATCCCTGGGGCACCATTTATCTGGCAGTATTTATGACTAACTTTTGTCAGAACCCTTCTAAAGTTAAATTCTTATTGAAAGAGGGTTGGAATTGCAAATAAAGAACCTTTTTTCTTATCTGATTTCAGCCATAGCCAGGGGAAAAAAGAACTTTGTGGGTTGTTTGTGGGTTATTTGTACACACAGAGGATTGTGTCACAGGAACCTTGTAGCCAACTACCATCTGCTGCTGCAAATGGAAATTGTCTGAACCAGCCCAAATTAGGAAAGTCTCTGAGATCAAACCATATGAAGAATGAAGAATTTGCAGACAGTTAAATTTTCAAAATGGCATTCTAAAATGTATGGGCTTCTTCCAAGTCCCTCGCTAAAATATGCTGCAATGTACAACAGCACAGTGCTGAGGGCGTGTCTGGGGAAAGAGGGGGTAATTCTGAGGTAATGGAAAAGACAGTTTTTTCAAAACAATTGGAATATGCTTGGTGATTTGGATGGGCCTATATGTTGTGGGTGCTGGGAATAGCAGGCTCTCCTGCTGGAGAGCCAGGAGTCACCTGGGAAAATGTATTTCAGTGATGGACTTTATTGGCACAAGACAACCGAGCAGCTCTACTTTGCGTGTTCACGTGATTAATAGCTGGGGTGAAGGGTTAGTGAATAACAGCCTGATGCCAAATGGATATCAATGGGATCAAACCATGTATTTGGCAGATATGGGAAGGAACATTCATTGTTGTACACAGAATAAAGGAGAGTGCGGCAGCAACTCCCCAAACCCCTGGTAGAGCTCTGGCATGTGAACAAGAATCTGGCTGTAACCCTGCACAATAAGGACCACGCATGTACACATGTGCACACAATTACATGGCATGAATGTAACAAGAGAAAATTGAATATAAAATATTACAGAAAGCCAATAATTCTGGTTTACATCTTTCTTTCTCCTTGATGCATAAGAGAACCTGGCTATTTTAAAATCTGGGTTCTATTTACACAGCAAATTTAATGCTTTTTCTTGTGAAAATATGGTAGGAAGGAATTCAAAATGTCAACATTCTCTAGACTTGTTTACCTCTTTTCATGCCTCCCTCTGTATTAAGGAATAAACACTAGATGATTGAAACTGTGACACTTCTGCTGAAGATGTGACAAGTTATACCAGCTGCAAACATGATCCAAAATCTCTGACAATGTACCTGCCCTACAAAATAAGGATTTGATCATATGGTAGCCAGCATATGGAAAAATTGTTTTGTTGATCATGCAGGTTGCATCTTTTATTCATTAGCTGATTCAGGAAACTAAATTAAGGCCTTAACACAGGAAGTCAGTATTTTCCATGAGATGTATTTAGTAGGACATTGTTGCTTTCCAAAAAATCCTAATGGAAATAGAAAGGAATAACATTCTTTTTATCAACTTTATCTAAAAATTATAACACAAACAATCTCATGAGGCTCAATTTTCCTCAAGGCCACTAGAGAAATCTCTAAAAATTTGCTATTACCAGTGCAGAAAGACCTTGGTATAAACTGACCATTTTGCTGGTGGCAAATTTTATGGCAGCTAGAGCTAGCTATATTTTCCAGGGTATATTTTCCCAAGCAAAAAAAGTCAGCAAATATTACTAGAAAAAAAATAAGAAGAGATTTGATAAATTGGAAAGCTGCTACTTGGCAAAACACAGGGATTTCTCTCCTCTCTGCCAATGTACATGGGAGGGAAAAATACTGGAACAGAGTCTCCAAAGAATTTTATTTTTGGTGTGCATACTGGAGATTATAACCTTCATTTCATTGCATCCTATGGCACACATCAATGTAACTGGAATCCAGCATGTAAATGCAATAGCTGGAAGCCAAGCAATCGACTCATTGTTCCCAAAGAGTATACAATTCTGTATCTATCTTTTCGTGTGACACAGCAGGGGAGAAATCTGGGTCACCTGCATTTCCTGAGTCACTGCAGTCACTTAAAAGCTGCAAATGCTCCGCTGAACTAATTAAACTTCTACAAATCTTGTGCACAAAAACCCCCTCATGTTTCATATTTTGCATTTTACCATATTTGAAAATAAAAGAAGGAATTGCCTTATCTCTAAGTCAATGTAGAAATGTCCTTAAACCACTAAAAATGCAGAAATGTGTTTATTTCATTAAAAATTCAATTTAATGTGACTTTATTGCTAGCATGTGCTAATTATATTTTGAAGTATGGAGACAGAGGCCATCTGAGATTTTAATTCAGGATTTCATATATACAGAGAAGGTGCTTCCTCGAACTGAGCAAGCAAATGAGAAGAAACATTAATTCCTGCTAATTTAGTTTGCTCTTTCTGCTATATTGTTAATTAAGAACCTAGAACTCTTTGAATTATCCTCTCTGGGCTTGTCTATATTGCAGTAAAAAATGTCATTTAGATCCAATATTATTATGAAAAATCAAACTGACTCTGTTTAGAGGGGTTCAAAGGTTTACTCCCTATAATAATTTTCCCTTGTTTATTTAACTCTTGAGAATTGTGCTGGTGTTAGATATGTTTTGGTAATGTTGACATATTCCCTCTGAAATAAGAGTTATCATGGTTTTCCTGGCTTTACTTCATGCTTATACAGCACAAAGACAGGATTGTACTGAAGTAAAGAAGTAAATTAGGTTATTCCATAGAAAATCTGCAGGGATTGAGGTGGAAATTACACTTGCATCTTTGGCTGCTTTTGCTCTGCTGTGGGATGAAGATCTGATCTTGCTGCCATAAGATGGATCATTTTTTGTCCAATTTTCACAGCAAATATCCCAGGTTGTACATTTGAAGGACAAATGAAGTAGACAGAGCTAGAGTAAAAACTGTCTTTCGACATCTGCATCACAGGGGAAGTGTCAATAGCCTGAGAAGTCGAGGACTTACGGACAGCACAATGATTCGCTTCTTTCCATGGGAAGGAAGATGACAAGGAATAGATTTTCAGCTGCTGATGAAACTTTTCCATCTACTGGGCAATACAGCTGCCAAGAAATGATGAGAGGCAGGATATGATACACAACTCATACTCCCTATCCTCCACCTGCACAAAATCCAGGCTGTGCACCACAGACCTCTTGGTTATGTTGCAGGCATCCATCTGTCAAGCAGGACTTTTCTCAGAATTAGCATCCTAGGCCAAATTAGTCCCTGAGATAATTCCATTGTGTTTTGTTTAAGGAAATATCAATTACTGTGAGGGGAAGGATGATCTCATGATGAAAGCAAATGAATGACTTGAAGTTATGGCTGGGACCTTGGATAGATGCCTCCTCTGCTGTGGAGTGCTCATAAGATTTGAATAAACTGACACAAATGCCAGTTGCCTTGAATTCCATCTATATAAAATGAGGTTAACTCTAATTTACTTCCAGAGCTATCTTTTAAGAATCTGTATTTCTTTGAGTTGTTTTGATAAAAAAGAACAACAAAAAAGCCCAGCCTAACAAAACCAAACCAAACAAAAAAACCCTCCAAAAACAAAAAAACAAAACAAAACAAAACATAACAAAACAAAAAACAAACAAACAAAAACCCAANTGTGTTTTATACTGCTATTTTTATAAAGCATGAGAAAACCAGTAAGAGGATCGTGTTCTGGAAGATGATAAATATACATATCTGCATTTAGTAAATTTATACTGTCAACTTACTCTTAACAAGAAGGATTAAAAATTCTTTTTGATCTCTCTTTGGGTTATCTCAATGGACAAGGGAGATAAATATGCAAAGCAGATTAGGATTAGTCTAGAATAGAGTAATATTAAGAAAATAATCCTTTAAAATTCAGAAGAAACTAAAAATTACCTTTTTCTCTGTCAGTGAGATATGCTCACCTATGAGTCACACCAATGCTCCTGTATGTGTTGTGCATACAAGAAATTTCCCTTGAACTATCTTTTTTTTTTTTTTCTCTGTAAAGAGAGTCTGCATAATTAGATTAGGTCAAGTTAAAAATGTGTTGGTTTTCTCTCTCCCTTTCTCTCCCTTCTCTCTCTCTCCAGCAATACTCTAGCTCCACTGACTGATCTAAAGTAGGAACTGGTGCCTCCCAGAAATGTACATCATTAGGAAATACGTTCAGTTAAAATCTCTTCAAAGTACTGATGGAAGTCCTGTGTGTGCTTGTTTTTTCTGCATCTGTTTAATTTTTGTTGTCATATTTCATACAGATTTCCATGAAATTTTACAGTTTTGGAGCTGCAACTTATTTTAACTTTGGCTGTCATTGCTGATATTACTATTGTCATAACACTAGCAAAAAAAAAAAAAAAAAGGGCAGTTTCTTAGAGAAAGCAGAAATACTGGTGTCTTTGAAGATTAACATGATTTTGTTAGCATGAAAGGAAAACAACAGCTTGGATCCTAGTCCACAGAATCCAACAGCTTTACTTCTCTGGATCAGTGAGTAATTGTGAAGTTATCACTTGGCTAAAGCATTCTGCTCTTCTCCTCTTTCTCCACTTTTGATCAAGTAAAATCACTTTTTCCTTTCTTAGATAACACCAGTTTATTCTTGACTGTGCGGATGTTTCGAAATGCACCAAAGTTTACAGTTCTGAGGTTCATTAAGCATCTCTGGGTGTCATTTGGATTGTTCAAAAATAGGCATAGTATGTTACAACATTTCTTTGGTGGTATCCGAGCATAAAAACTGGCAAAAAAATTAAAAATCCCACTTAATTATTACGATAGTAACATTTAATAACCGGTTACCTCATTCTAATCAAAACCCCAGCAGCTTTTAAAGGGTCAGCCTTTCTCAGATGCTTTAAGGAAGCTGGCACAAATATTTTTTACAAGCTCCAGCAAACAAACCCAGTGTATAGAAATTGAAGTGTCTAATCTAATCTGTTGAGGGATCTGTACCACATGCATTACCCTGACATTTAAGGTCTCATAGTCAGTGACCGGTTAACCAAATCTGTCACTGTGACAGACATGTATTTCTACATGCTGTGCCACAACTTAATCTTTCAGGCACCATTTAGGTGAAAAATCTTGTAACACTGTGATTCAGAGTCCATGTCTTTAATGAGGAAATTTCCCAGCTGGTATGAAACAGATCCTTGTGATTGTCATATTTGCAATAAAGCAAAACAAAGTGAATTTGTCTACTAAGCTCTACACAGTAGAACAGCTGTTAGACTATGTAACTCTAGTTATCTTTACAATTACTGTTGCTATTATGTGTTATTACAACCCTACACCTCTTCCCTCTCTCCGGGCAGCACAGCCTGTGACTTTCTGGAGTTAAAGACTGTTTTTGCAATGTCTTTTTAGTGACAGATCTGAACTTCTAAATTAGCTCTTCTGACACCTTGTGGTTTCTGTATGTCACATTGTAAATCTGCTGTGAGTCAGAATGTTGTCTGATATCTCTCGATGATATAGCAAAATATATTGTTTTTCATAACTACATGCATTTAATGCTTTTAACTAAGAAGAGAAGGAATTCTTTTATCATTATTTGATTTCTACCCTCTTGTTTTCTTTTGTGGTGCTGTTTAACAGGGTCAATAATTTTTATGTTCAATTTGTCTCCAGGTTTCTGCACTGGCTGTTTCTGTCTGCTGCCCCTGGCATGGCCTGGCTTGTGGAGTCCCAGAGCTGACAGGTGGGATGGTGCATGTACATGTTGCCATCTGTATCTTTCTACAGAGCTATCTCCACAGGAGACAGTTTTTGCCATTGGGAGAAAACTCGTCCTTTGTTTATAGAGAAACGTCTCTGCAAGATACAGACTTTGTGGATTCTTGTAGTGCAGCTAAATCTACTTGGACAGGCTGGTTCCAGTCACCCTGGAGCACTTGGGATGTCCTGGGGAACAGGCACACTCTAAACAGTCTACACATTTCATTCCACCCTTTCTTGATACTTGCTTTTATTAGACAGTGCCTGGTTTTGTTAAACTTTTTTTTTTCCTGGAGGATCTATTTTGTTTCTAGAGCTTTTATGCCAGACCTCATCTACAACAGTCAGTAGTCCTACCTCTTTGAAGAAAAAAATACATATGCTTTTGATGGATAACAGGAGGCTTCTGCCACTATGACTCAGCAGCAATTATACTGCTTTTTATGCAGAGTTTATTAGGATGCTCCAAGAAGGAGCTGTACAAACCTAGTGCATGAATTCAGCAATTCCATTGCAGTAAGAAGGACTAAGTCGTAATGACTGGGATCTTGGCAGTAGGTCCAGACACATACTGAGAACTGATGTTTGAAAGGAAGGATCACAGGTCTTCTGACAAAGAGTACTAACTCTTTAAAATCTAGGTTACTATGTTCAGTGCTTCAGGCTGAAAAGTTTAATGCCAGATCAATGTGATCTGCTAATGGGTTCAATAAGGCCCCTCAAAGCCTTAATATTCTGAAAAAAAATGCACCCTCCCCCCATGTCTGCAGTTACTGCCACTGGTGGTGATAACACACTCCCCGAATCTAAGTAGAAGCAGCTGAGATGTTTGTGACACTTGGGGCAGACTTCCCAGGAGCACTTTGAGCATTGCTTGAAAAGAGGTCTTAATGTACTTTGTGTATTTTGAAGTTGCAAAGAACAGCCTTAAATAATCACATAGGGGAGAAAGAAAACTTGTTAAAAGCTCCCCAGTTTATTAGACACAGCTTGATGAACAGACTCCCATTCTTCTGGGACAGCATGATATGCCATTTGATGCAAATCATGAGGAAACAGTTACATAAAGGGGCTGGCTAGCAGCGAAAGGAGGCAACATTTTAAAAACTCTCTATAAAACAAAATAATCAGCTTGATGGACCCAAATCCCTTCCATAACTTCATGCCTCTATATCCCATGAATTTTGTAAGACTGTTTCAGTGCATTATTTTCCACAGCTGGCTTTCCTTTCCAGGCTATTTATCTGTTCTACTCAAAGGGCGCATCTCTGGCTGTACGCAGCCCCTCCTCTCATGGGCACCACTTGTGGGGCTGTGCTGAGGGAGCACCAGCTCGCAGCACTCCTTGCCTTGGGGTGTGTTTGTTTCCGACCCTCTCTGCCAAGTTTCAGTGATTTTGCTTAACTAAGCTAAGCTAAGAGCTCCCCATGGATGTTCACACTGATAGAGGGAGAAATAGCAGGCTACGGGCAAGTGTGTTGTGGAGACCGCTGCTCTGGCGTCCTACCCCCAATGGAGGTATAGCCCTTCTCATTCCTACTAATCTGACCTATTCAGCAGGACTGAGTAGAAAGAAAGAAAAAGCGGGAGAAACAGGAAAACAAGGAAAATAAAGACGGGAAAAGGAAGAAGAGCAAAGGGGAACAGAGAAAAAAGGGAAAAGAAAGGAGAACGAGAAGTCAACGAGAAAACAGAATGGCAAAGCCATGGTAAATGGGAAAAGGAGAAAAAGAGAAGGAAAATGAACACTGAGAGTGCGCAGCTGGCAGCGGAACCCGGCCCAGCCCGAGGCCCAGCCCGGGGCCCAGCCCGGCCGCCGGTGCCGGAGACGGCGCGGGGCCGC
>VXBR01006164.1:56515-133099 GCA_013400215.1 Cisticola juncidis
CGGGGCTGGGCGGGCGGGGGTTGCTCACCTGTCGGGAGCGAAGCTTCAGCCGCCCCCCTCCTGATGCCTGGGGCGGCGCCGGAGGGTCCCGGTGGCTCCGGAGCTCCGGGTGGCCGCGGCGGCACCCTCTGCTCCCGGGGCTTTGACAGCTTAGACTCGCTCCTCTCTAGCCCCACGCAGCGGGAGGGGACCCGCCGTTCCAAGTTGGCATGTCCCGGGCTGATCCCTCATGCGCGGTGTCAGCGGGGTGCCCGGCCGCGTCCCGTCCCGTCCCCTCGCTCCGCCGGGACCGAGCGCCCACGGGAAGTTGCCGTCCGCTGCGGGGCTGCGCTGCGCACCCGCGACGCTGGGCGGGCTTGGGCCGCCCACCTGCTTCTCTCCTGGCCGAACCTGCCCGCCGGAGCTGCGGAAAGGCGCTGTTCTTAGTCGGGGGAAATTCCTATTTGTGCCTTTGCTGGTGACTTAATCTGATCGCATTTAAAACAGATGCATAATTATAATGTATTATTAGGGAGAACAGCACGCCTGGCTAAACTTATTAACCGTCCTTGGCGTGATTCATGCTCCATTGGAATGAAACCATCTAAGAAGTGAGCTGGGATTGACTTTGACAGCGTTTCATCGGCCTCTCTCCTCTTGGGCCAGACACCGTCTGCCCCGCGGGCGGGTTTCTGGGGGCTCCGCTGGGCCCGGCGCGGCTCTCCCGGCTCCGTCCCGTCCCGGCAGCGCGGCTGGAATGTTGCGGGAGCCGAGGCTGGCCACGCGTGCGGGGCTGCCCGTGCGGGAGCGAGGGCGCGGAATGCCCCTGGGTGGGCGGAGGGTCTTACGGCGAGGCTGCGATTCGCGGTGCCAGCGAACTCCTTGAGCAGCTGTCAGGCGGGGTTGGTGTGCCTTGGAGCCTTTGGCGTGAGAGGGACGAGGGATATGCCTGATCAGGAAGATATTTGCTGGATGAGTTGAACTTACCGGCGCGCTGATGGGATGCGAAAGGGTCAGATGTGTTTTTGATTAGGCATTTGCCTTGGAAAATAACCTGCCTGTCCTGCAGTAATTAGTTACTAAACTTGGAATTTTTATCTCTTAAGCGGTATTGCAGTGCACCTGCCGTGTTTAAGATCTGTCACCGCTTCCAGAATACTCCCCCCTGTTTTCAAGGCTTGCTACTATTAAACCTATTATACTGGACACAAATGCAAAGTGTTAGTCCTGGTATAGGTCTCTGGCTGGGAACAGAGTTGGCTGCAGAATGTGGCAATTCAGGCTTCAGCCCTCCAGGTCATTTACATGTACTTGAAGCCTTGCGAGCAATTAAGTGGTTTTAGGTTTCTGTGAGTCTTCCAATTTTCTACACTGCTTTTTCTTAAACCTGTTTTAGAGTTTTGAAGCTTCATTCATAAACAATGAAAGAGAAAAGACTGCTGTTGCCCTGAAATATCAGGTCTGAGTTGGATCAATAGGAAGTGGTGAATATTTTGATACAGTGATGCTATTTTAAACCCGCTTATTATAGTTAAGAACTGTAGGAGTTGTGGAATATTTATATAACCCTATATAGCATATATTGCAATGTTTGGGCAAAACTGGTTTGTTTAGCACAAGCTTAAAAGCCTGTCCTGCGGGCCAGTTCGAATGGACTAGGCAGGGAAAGTAGTATGAAGTACTTTCTGGTGCTGTTGGTGTGGAGGTCAAGGTTACTCTTGATCTTGCCTGAGTGTGCTTTAATGCAGTTAGAAAAAAGTGGTATTTGAGTGGCATCTCAAAAAAGTGTGAAAGTGTGAAAAAGATAATCACACACTGATTTTGCTAGTGCTAATACCACATTGTTTAAAAGGTGTTCTGAAAGACTGCCTTGTTCATGTGTTTATCTCCTAACTAAATAAAATACTTCTCATCATTGTAGCTAAGATTTAGGCATTGACTAGAGTGCTCTGAAAGCCAGTTAATGCCATATCTGTATGTGGGGTCATCTAATTAGGATGTTTTTCAATTGCTGCACTGGAAGGGACAAGGCAGAAAGGGCGGTTTCATGCTAGTGATTGTTGAACTAGAAAGGGTTATCTATTCAAAGAGGCAGGCTCTCAGACCCAAAGTATTCTTTTAACTGTAATCACAGAATCTTGCTGCCCTGCAGGAGCCGACTTGAAATGTAACAGTGGAAAAGGAGGTCGATGCTGGAGCTGCAGGACACAGCCCTCCATGTGGGAGATGGATTATGCTGCTAACTTGAACTGAACCAAGACTGTGCATTTATGCTTGGAACCAGCAATGTCTGTTTCAGGAGGGCAGCATATTGCCATGTTTTGGTTTTTTTCCTACTTCCTTTGCTATTATATTGAAATTACATCACACTGTTCTCTTTTTAATATAGTGATCAAACTTAACACATAAAGGGTGTCTGTAATTGCTTTGTGTATTTTTTTTATGTAGGTTGGGCAAGATTAAGTGGCATCATAAAACTTCTTATAGCAAAATCAATTTTCCAATGGTAAGATGTAGTATTTTAGCAGCAGCATGGCATCAAACTGAAGACTGTATGGACAGTGATATAACAAACTTGCTTTAGTCTGGGCTTTCACTCTGTATCAAAGGATTCAATATTTTGTTTTTCACCCTTTACCCAATTAAACTGCAATAGTATGAATTTTAAGCCTGAGGAAGTTGAGCAAGCACATGTACATGTTCTTACTTTTTGTCATTGGTTTGCCTAACTTGTTTCTTTCAGGCTAAGCAGATACATATATATTGCAAATAATCGGTACAATCCAGATATTTTTGAGCAGTTGATTTACTGATTATTTGAATGAAAGTGTCACTTGTCAATTTCTAAACACAAGAGCCAGCATTGTTGATTTTATTTTTATGCTCTGTAGAAGTAGACCTAGAAAACACAAGCTTCTGCCACCCTTGTCCCTGCCACTGTAATTCTTACAAACAACTGCGATATTTCCTAGTTACGTGTGTAGATTATTACTGAGTTTCACCACCCCAGCTCAAAACCTCCTTGTTCAAATGGGAGCAAATAGATGTATTTTGTCTTTCTTTTTTACCTGTTTATTTGAAGCTGAATGTGGCATGTAGTAACCCAATACAAAAGATGAACAGAGAAAGGGGAGAAAAGACTTAATGCCACAGTAGCTCACATTGTTTTTTAATAAAGGTTTATTTATTGTTAAGCAAAATCATCTTGAAACTGGTAACAGCAGAAATGAGTTCTCTCTAGGTGTGGAGAAATGCAGTTTCCATTCCTGCAGATGTGTTGAAGGTCTTGCTTGTTGCACGGTGTTAAATCCAATTTCTTACTAGATTAAGGGGGGCTAATCTCTGCACACAGTTTGTGTTTCATGCTGGTGTCTACCAGCATTACAGGAAGGAGACCCATTGCTGAAATTACACATAGGAATGACTACTTTTGATGGTCATTTAAGCCCCACCAGCCCACCTGGCACTTTGACCTGCAGGTGCGTTTTACTGAAGCTGTCATCCTTCCTGTGGCCTGTGCTGACTGAGACAGGTCACTCTCAGTTTATAGCTGGGCTGGGGAGGATTCAGTGCTCTGTGTATCCGAGGTCATGCATTGTTACAGTGAACATGGCAAAAGCAACTCATCTGTTGAGCTGGTCCTCCCTTCTAAATCTCAGAAGAAAGGCATATTTTAGGGACAGTATGGTTGGAAGCTTTAACCTTGAGTGATGTATTGTCTCAATGGCACATTGTCAAAATTGGTGTTCTGGAAAATGCATACAGATTTGTCTGTGTAGGGCTCTTCCATGAAATCACAGACCAACTTTCTCTAGCTTACACTGCATTTTATTTAAGCAGGCCTGAGTGGGGCAGCCTTGCTGATGGCAGAAAATATCCATCAGCCCTGTTTCAAAGTCACTGGGCAATATTCCAGACTGTGTTGAAAAAATCCTGCTAAATGTTTTCACCCTGTAGTGTCAGACTTGTATAATTTTAAAATAGGCTGAGCCGGTACACATTTGACAGTACCTCTGTTGGGTCTGCCACATGAGATTTAATCTAGCAAGTGACCCAAATACATGCACTAGAAGAACAAGTGTAAGTGCACTGGGGAAAATTACTCGCCATCTGGCTCCTTGTTGTGTATGTATATTTGATTATTAATTTACATTTGTGATTTTTATGGACCTTTATTGTTGTCTTCTCAGTTTTTTCAGCTCCAAGTACACCACTCCAGTAGCTTTTAGTAGCTCCAGTTTACAGGTAGCTGCAATCTTCTGAATTCCAGGAGTGAGGTTGGTGATGGGGAGACAGACACTTGTGTGCTTTCTCTGTAGTGTTTTTCTTTTGTTGCCTCTATTCCATCTCCTGCATGCTAATTTCAAGCCACCATAAAGATTATTTTTGTATGAAACAGGAGCTCTAACATATTCATAAAGGAGTAAAGGTAACTCGGAGAAGATGCTTGAGTAACTTAGTCTGTGTGGTAAAGGTTTGTAGTTGACTTTGTGTTGTTCACTTGTATTAACCAAGTAACTGATTGTCTAATGGGTTGAACCTGGCACAATAATATTCTATTAATAGCATTTCTTTTTTAAATGCTGAATATAACTTAAATATATATAAATGCTGAATATAACCTAAATATATATAAATGCTGAACATAACCTAAATATGTATTTGGATTTTAATTTAAAAATGGTTTCTGCATAAAAAGTTATGTGGAACGAAACACTTTGATTCAAATGTGAAATCTTAGTTTCATCAAAATATCGGTGGGTGGTTTATTTTTTTCTTTTTCTATTTGAGATGCTGTAGTATAGAGATTTTAGAAAGCAAAAAAGGACTTAAGTCCCCACTGGCTTTATTTTAAGATTGTTATTGCATATGTAACAGTAACATAAAGAATGTCACTAATGGTAGCTGGTTCAGAGAATAAATTCATGCCTGTTAGCAGACGGAGAGTCTCCCTGAGTCACTGATGGGATGTGCCTCATCTGCAGGAAGTTCTTCCAGCACACAATGGAGTTACAAATTCAAATGATCAACTTTCTCCAACATCTCTCATATGTATTCCAGCTGCACTTCTGAATCCTTTAAGTTTGCCAGAGCGAAAGTCGCTGAAAGGCTCAGAAGTATCTCGTCTCAATTTGTTAGCCATCTTATAGCTGCAAGAGTGATGAATTAGAGCTCCTTTGCTTCCCCCATCTGGAAGTTTGCCCTTGCCTTGTTATTTGCTGCAAGGGTGGTTTTTTGTTGTTTTTCTTTTTTTGGTTGTTTCTTTTTTAAGTTCTTTTTATTTTGTGAAGTTGACTGAATCAGACTTTGCTGTTTGTTTATGGAGTTTCTTTCAATTTTAGCTGAAATATTTGATGCTGAAATTGATACAAGACTGCTGGCAACCTGTGGTGAGAGTTGCTCCAGAAACAAAGCTGGAGAAACAGACTAAATCTGAAGGTAGAGATGCTTAATGTTATTGTTACTTATGTAAAAGTGAATCTGTTCTTTGGGCCAGTGTTTTACATTAGATTTTTTTTAAAAAAATGATTTCTAAATATTTTATAGGCTTTATTCAGATTTTGAGATAACACTGTTTTTTTGGAAAAGAAACCTTTTTAAAATGCTCATTTCCTCCTTTGTTCTTTTTCTTTTAACCCTAATTTTTGTCTGAAGTGCTTGTTTGAAAGGTGGAAGTATTTTATCTGGAGACCTGAACCTTATGCTGAAAGTTTTAAAATAAATTTTGGAATCTCTTTTCATTGCGGAAGCCTATTCTTTGCCTTGGGGCGTTGCAACCTTTCACTCCTTCTGCTTTCCCACTTGGGGTGACTGATCATATACACTCTCCTTATGACCCTTTAGAGTTGAAGCTTGTTTTGTGGGCAAGTTGTTTAAGTTGGGATGGCTATAGGATGTCATTTCACATCTACTAGATCAGGTTCTTATCCTGTCTCAGGGTGGTCATCCAGACTTAAGATGTGTAATTTTTTGTGCAGGCAATCCCTCCCTAGTAAGAGGGTGTAAATTTTGCATTTTCTTTCCCAGTTTCACCCTCTGCAGAGCTCCATACTAAACCATTTTCCCCCAAAGGCTAGCCTGTTGGCGAATGAAACTCGAAGAGTCAGAGGAAAGTGTTTCTTTGGAATGGCATCCTAAATATTGCTTAACATGTCAACTCCACTGCTCAGTTTGTTACTTCAGGACAGTTGAAATATTTTGTGGACCTATGAATGGCTTATGACAGACATCTCCAAAGGCAGTGACATGCACTTGTCTCTGTCTTCAGAGGATGCTTCAGGCTAGCACAGGATTGCTGCTGTTTGTGTATGACAGCTGATTGTGAAACAAAAGAACAAGCTGGATCACTGAGGCAGCAGTCAAGGATCAAGTAATCTATCAATCTCTGTTTTGCTTCAAGGAAAAAGAAAATTGGTAAATCACTGTTTGAAGCTGATAAAATTTTGTGACCCAGCCTCTTCTCCTCTGTAATTGGGGAAGGTTCATCAGTGATGCTTCACTGACCATTCCTGGCCTTGTTAAGCTTTTAGAGGGAGAAAAAGTAAAATTGGCTTCCTTGAATACTAATCCTTGTGTTCTCTTGGACACTATGAATTACTCTGTTAGCCTTCATTGTCCTAGTGGCTTCATGAGGAAATTTTTCAAGAGTAGTGGCAGGTTTCATTTGGAGGTAAATAGTACTCATTTACTATTTTCATGTCCTGTATTTCCTTTACGTCTTCATCTTTTTAATTGCTTTTTTTTTTAAATTGGAAATATTGTGCTTTCAGCATAAGATTTTTTGTCTTTTATATCTTAATTATTTTGGTTTATTCAAGTAACCCATATTAATACTTCAAAAACTAAGAATCAGTGTAATCTGTAAAAACACTGTGGGTGTATATACTAGCATTATATTAATTAGCAGAATTTGTTGTATGCTAAAACGTTGTATGCTAAAGACCCTGCCTTTTATGGCATCTTGCTTCCAACACAGAGCTGGACAGGTTTGCCATTAGTCTGCCACAAAGGCTCCTTAATATATTCACGGGGGTCACTGTTGAGTGCCTCAGATAATTTCCTTCTCTCCAGGATTTAAACACATTGGCCTCAGCAGCATTCCCAGTCCCAGCTGGCCTGGGAAGCCAGAGACTGACAGATAATTGAATGTGGATTTTCTGTATGATGGTACAAAACATTGCTTCTAAATGACTGGACTGGTCTGTGGAGTCCCCTATTGTTCACCAACTTGTCTGTAGACCCCAAAAGCCCTGCTCTGGCCTCTGACCTGGGTTTCAAGGGAGAACAGGTTTTTTTGAATTTAGCATCTTATGTCCAGAATTGGTGTTTCTGAATTCAGTGTTACTCTTGGCTATTTTGCTAATGAGAGGATTGTATGATTTTTAGCTCCTGCATGTTTTAGTCAGCTAGTCCAATTTGTGTACAGGGAAACAATGCAGTAATTGGTAGCAGAACTATTGTTGTGAAGTTCCTGCCAGTGCCTGGATGCTATTTTCATGCAGCTTGGTAATTTACGTTCTTAAATCCTAAAACAGGACTTGAAGTATTGAAACAGGATCACTATTCAGTGACCAATATTGTCATGGAAACAAACCCATTCAACAGCAGCCAATGCCCTCCTAGACCTCTGTCCAGTCTTCTCTTCTGACCTCTGTGGCTTTTTACATATAGCAGTTCATAATTGGAAGCTGGGCCCAGGAACCAGTCTCCAGTGTTCCCCTTCCACATCATTGCTGTAGAATCACCTGCACCCAGTGCTTAGGTGGGAAACTAATCTCTGAACACTCTCAAATACCTAACTAAAAGATACACCCAAATGTTTATCTGTAGCCCAAACTTAGAGATAGCATTTCATTTCTGTACATAGTATTTCTGATTGCTTGGTTGCCTGCTCTAAGTGTAACTTGAGTTAACTCCTTGTTTCTTTCCCTCTGATACAAGGGAATGTAGCTCAAAGCTGTATGGCTTCACAGAGAGCCCTCTGTGGATCAGGTACTTTTATTTAGGAGGCG
Organism: Cisticola juncidis; assembly: GCA_013400215.1. NCBI lineage: Eukaryota > Metazoa > Chordata > Aves > Passeriformes > Cisticolidae > Cisticola > Cisticola juncidis. The sequence continues at coordinate 64,507 of VXBR01006164.1, forward strand.
GTGCTGGGCTAAATGTGTGCACTTCCAGTGTCATGATGCGTTAGGAGTGCCTTTGCAGCATCCAGCCTCTGATTTCTGTGCAGGAATATTTCTCAGGTGATGCTTTTTAAAATAGCTTTTATGTTTTCTGAGCAGCTACTGAAGCTGGTAATGGTTATTTACTTTGGTACTAAAAAAGCCAACGTGGAGCTCCAGTGTATGAATAAAGCACTAAGAAATACTCTTCCACTGAAAATAGTTTCTTAAACTTGGTGATTGGAGCAGTTTTAAGGTGACATAGTTTACCTAGTGGGGGAAGGAAGAAAAAACCCTGAGTTACTGGATGTTGTCCATTACAAAGATCTTTAAGAATTAAGGAAAATAAAAACCTGTCTGTAGATAGGGGTCAGCCAAACCCTTTATTGTGGAATATCATGGTTAAAACCAAGCCCTGAAATCCAGCCAAACAGCATGAAACTGTTTGCTTTTATCAAAGAGCCCCTTGATATGTCTTTATCCAGATTCCAATAGGAGATGAAAGACTTCAGGAAGAAACCAGCTTGTGTGTAGAAAAGATTGGGTGTGCTGAAGTTACCTCTAGAAGGTAGGCAGAGGAGGTCTGTCCCATGTCATTTAAACTGTACATATTCAGTGTGTGGCTGGTTTTGTGGTAATTCCTGTGCCTGCATCTTACCCCAGGGTGTTTCCCAGAGATGTTTTGTACAGCAGGGTTCAACCTGCTGTAATTGAGGTTGTGAGTTGTCAAGTTGAAATTCTTTACTGTATTAATGCCTATACACTTGACAGGCTTTTTGTAGACACTTTGCATTGAAACATGCAATTCATTTGATTGTAAAGTAATAACCAATGTTTTGGAGGCAAGCTGGGGAGAACTGGAGTTTCTAATACAGGATAATTTTTTTTTTTGATAAATGACTGGTTTGTTTCAGATCTCACATGAAATCTTGAAATGGGAATTAATTTCAAAAGTCTGCCACTTTTGTGACTTTAACTTGGGTTTCTCCAAGTCTTTAGTGTGTGTGTAGTTTGATATTGTTTTCACTGCTGGAACTTTGAAAAGGCAGTGGAGGCTCTTGCTGCCAAATGTGCAAAGCAGTACATTAAATAATGCACTTAAAAAATCTTCCTTTTGAAGCACACGATGCCTGTGCCTTTATAGGCTGTTTAGTAGTTTCTCCTCCACAGACTGATCCTATTGGTATTTTTAGTCTTTGTGATATTGTAGCACTTTGGAAAACTTGGAATATTCTTGGTTTCATTTCACAGCCTGTCAACTTTCCTGGGTCAGAATCAGTTATGTTTGGCTGGCTTCTTTGAGGGGACTTGTACTGGGTTACTTTGAGAAGAGGATTAGGTCCAGTTGGAAATTCAGATGAGATGCCTGCAGTCACTCCTGGCCATTAGAGTAACTTTCCTAAATCTCCTATTTCCAAATAACATTTTGGATTTCCCTTACTGAAGTAGGAGCCCATATTATGTTGAGTGTGACTCTGTGGGTGGAACTTGCAGCTGTTGTTCTGTAGGTTAGGAAAGTTCTGGTCTATACTCTTTTTTCATGTTTCATATGCTTTTTAAAAATAGATTATTTTCAAATAAAAAAATTGAGGTACACTGTACCTTGTTTTATCCTGTCATTTCCAACAGTTATATGACAGGGAAGATGCTATCATACCTTGTCTTGTATTTGACACTGTATTTATTTGATATTACTACTAAGTATGGCAACATTGTTGATTGTTCTAATACTTTATATACGAAGATAAAGAAATTAGACTCATATTTGAGGCAAGATCTTAGCAAGCCTCAATTTTGTGTTTCACAACAGTACTCTAGATGCCACTAAAATGATAAGAATATTTATATCTTGGATTAAGCCTCTCTATATTGGCCCATCTGACCTTTTTGGTGTCAGTATCTAGTTGGTGAATCATATTGTAGAATCATCTCTCTGAAATAAATGAGTTGGTGAATCAGTTAGTTGGAGAATCATCTCTCTGAAATAATTTCTGATTTGTGAGTCTCTAGCAAGGTTGCTCCCATTCTGCTGTGCTTTCTTTGGCTTTCTAGGTCTCCTTCCAGCTCCCATGCCAAAAAGAAACACTGGGAAGATACTTCTAGGTATGGTATGCTTCTATCTACGTATTTCCTTACTGCAAAATCTTGAGTTGTAACAAGAATTTCCTTGTAATAAGTTCCATGGATTTTCAGTGTATATGTTTCATTTTCTTCAAACAGTTTCAGTTGTACTTGAGGAAACTTTTAAAGGTAGTTTGTTCTGGTTTTGTTTTGTTTTTCGTGTGGTTTTTTTTTTTTTTTTTTTCCTTTAAGAAAGAAAAGGAGGTTGCTTTGGCAAAATTAACATTTGTTGCAGACGAAAGGTTTCCTTTTTTTAACCAATTATTTGTAATTAAACTTCTGATGTCTTGCATTTTTGTAATTAAAGGAGAAGAAAACTTAGGCTTTTTAAATCACTTTGATCTGAATTAAGGTTCCAGTGCCAAAAAAATAATTTAAATGCTGCATGGCTGTATAAATAAAGCCTGCTGAAAGAAAAAGTACTTAGAGCATAATGAAAAAATTTAATCAAATGGCGTTTTTGTGTCTAGCAGCTCTTATTTTGAAGCACAGTTCTTTATAGCTTCTTTGTAACACCACTGTACTTGAATAAATCTTCTATTTTTGTGAAAAGATGTAGTTATATGTTCTATTCCATTTCACAGTACATTACTCATCTCTTGCATGTAAATCACTTGGCTTGTTACAAATGTTAGTATTTCTCTTCAATAAACATCATGCTTCTGGAGAGTTCTCAAAATATACTTTTATCCAGAAGATGAAAGACTTAAGGACAAGGAAAGGCCACAGAGAGAATGTTTCCTCACGTTGCTGCGCTCAAGGTAAAAAAACCAAGCCCAAGCTGGGTCATCTGGAGTTCTGTCTGCACTGCTGTTTGCTGCCAGGCACATTCCTGCTCTGCCTGGCTGTTGAAAGCAGCTCCTGCTGTGGGGGTGGTTGTGGTGATGAGGCTTGTGGAGTATGGCTGGCAGGTGAAGCCTCAGATGGGTACCTGCTCTACCCAAATGAGCCTGGGGCAGTGTGTCAGGATGGGACCTGAGTGATGCTGCAAGTCACTACATCTCTTACTGCTTTGCTTCTTTCCCCCCCATTCCTGGTCGTTATGATGGCAAACTTGTGGCAGCTGAAGCCGCATCTTTGACAGTCTGTTGTGCTGCATGGTTCCATGTGGCTCAAGCCTTCATAAGGGTATCTGGCTATTTTGAAATGACAGCTTGGGCTTAAAAAAGGAACTTGTTTTGTATACTTTGCCTCTCCCCAAGAGTTGTGAGGTGTCTAGATGCTGCTTAGCTGGAGCAGTTTTGGTTTTTCGGGAGTGTGTTTTGCTGTAGCACTGTACTTGCTTTAACTAAAAGACAGGAGGAGTTTTGGAGAGTCTCCTTCTCTGGAGATAATTAAAACCCACTTGGACACAAACCTCTTCAACCTGCTCCAGGTGAACGTACTTTATTTGGATGGAATGGGATGCATCTTGCATGAGATGACTTCCAGAGGTCCCTCCCAAAGCTGCAATTCTGTGAAAGTCTCGCTTTTGTTTAATGTTGAATGAGTAGGTTTGTATGTGCTCTGAGCAGAACCCGGGATTACTCTGATAGAGTTGAGTAACTGGAGTTTCATGCCTGACTGATACAGGGTTAAAAGCAAAAGGAAGGATTGGATGTCCAGTGAGCAAGGAAGCTAGTTAGCCTTCTGGAATTTAGAGCCTACTTGTAGCACATGATAAAAGAAAATAGGATATTGATAAAAAAGGTGATGCTTATACATTAACATGAGTAAACCTGTGAGAATTTTCAGGAAACTCTTCTCCTCTAGGGGACAGTCAGCTCTTTCTTCCATTATTTTCCTAAATGTTCAGTTTTCAATTAATATGAACAATCCTGTCTGAGAACAGTTGAGGGCCACCTCATTTAGGGGCTGGGCAAGTGTGTGGTGCGATGAGGAGAGAATCCCCTAAAGAAGAGAGGCCATAAGCTATTGACTTTCACCTATTTGTGTGCCATACACCTAGTCTGCTAGCATGCCATACTGATAATTATTAATATTTGGTATTTTACTCTTGAAAAATGATGAAAATACTGACTGTATAGGAATGCCTGTAGTGTTTTGTCCATCTGTCATTAAGTGTTAACTCTATTGTAATTTTGAGCTGTTGGCTTCATGTGTACAGAAATACACTAATTTTGCAGGGAAAAAGATTTTCTGCTCTTTGCAGCTCTAGATCTTGGTGCTGCTTGACAATAGTGTTGGAGAAGAAGGCTTCTCGAAGCAGGAAGTTTAGATAGTGCAGATCAGCAGGTACCGTGGTGTGATGAGTACCATACGTGTCTTGAAAGGCTCTCACGCAGTAGCTTGGAGCAAGGTACCACCCTATTAGGCACAGTTTCCAGAAATACATGCTGTGTGTGATATTTCAATATACCAGTTTGATTCTGTGCTTGGCTTGTTCTGAACATTTTGCAGCCTGAAATTTGTAGATTTTGTTGAGGTTCTCTGTTTTGTAGCTTATTATAGGCAGGGGGCTTCAGTTTGTGTTCATACAATGCTCGCTAATTGTTAATGACGTGAAAAAGCACAGGAGTTTATTTTACAGCAAAAAGATTTAAACCTCAGTTTCTTACTACTGAATCCCAACGTTAGGATACTGTTTTCCAAACTCTAAAGTTAAAATAAAGAACTAAGACACAGGTAAATGTGAGTATTGGAAAGATTACAGGATTCCAGAATAAAGTTATTTTATTAACGCCGGTGCCTTAGTCTTTCTGTAAATATTTAAGGAAAAATCTAAGTGATGTGGGTGAGAATTTTCATTGATGAGTGTGATTGAAATAATTTATCAAATTTTTTTTCCTGCTTATCTAGTGTAACTGAAACAGTCCTGCTTCAAAATGCAAATTGCTCCGAATCTTTAGTCTGGTCAAGGTTCTAAGGACATCTCGTCCGTGTGGCATAGTGGGAGTGATGGCTGAAGGTTTTTGCTTGAACAAGGGCACTGAGAGCACTTTATTTTGCATACTTCTTTCAAGATAAGAAATCGTTGGGGAAATCTGTGTGCAAAGTATGGAAATGTACAGTGTACTTTATATGCTGCTGTATGCTGTATTAGTGGAGAGTATTTGTTTTCCACCTTAATTTTTCTTGGACTGAAATCCTATATAAAGTGCAAGAAGTAGCAGAGAATGGTCCCATTAAGGAAGAGCAGATACTGTGATAATTCTAAGAATGAATCTGAAATTGTATCAGTTAGCCCTTTGCCAAGAGTAAGTGAGCACATTTGTAGAATAAGTGCTCAAGGAAGACTTCTTGTTATGGTGAATTTTGTGTTGTAAAATGCAAAAGAACCCTTTTCATAACTGGATGGCTGCAGCCCTTGGGAATTTCTGAGCTTATAAATATAGTAAGAAGTATGGTAATCAGAAAAAGCAAGTTGTTTGTTTTGTGTTTAGAGAGTCTTTATTTCTTTAGTAATTTTTCTGAATTGCATCAGGAACTGGTAAATCTTTACTTTCTGCAGTGAAGGATCTCTTCTGACTTGGCAATATTTGGGTTTCCTTCTTTTTTTCTGCTGAAGGTTTGAAGTTAGCTCCTTTGGTCAGATTACACTATCCGTGTTTTAAAATAAAACTAAATGAGAAAGCAATTGCAGAGATTATATTTCAGGTATTGCTTCAGAAACTAACTAAACTTTGATGTAATTGAATTCAATTTAGATTGGTTGAATATTGCTATTATAATTAAAGAAAGAAGACTACACCTTTCTTATCTGTTATTCTTGTAGCTGCCTAAAATGTATTCTTTCTTGAAGTACAAATAAACAAGTGAACTCTTCTGCTAAGCAGAGTCATTGTTTGTGCATAGACAATGCATTAACTATTTCCTGCAGATTGGAGAGGATAACTTGCTTAGTAATATTCAAAAAGAAGCATAAATATAACTTAATAATCTGCGTTAGTGATGATCTGTTTATTTTGCCCTAACTTAGTTAAAATCAAAAGGAAAGCAAATAATTTTGCAGGTCTGATATGCTAGTAAGAGATTAAATGGCAGGGTATGCCTTGGCTTTGCTGTTGGGACTTCAGTTTTACAAACATTTGGACATGTGTTCAGCTTTTCAGATGTAAATAGTCCCATTAGATGAAATCTGGATCTAAATGGCATCAATGGTAAAACCTGTGGCAATTTAAATGAGACTAGAATTTCATGAATGAGTTCAGTGAGACTGCTTGTATATATGAACACATGGCTGAGTGTTTGCAGGATAGAAGGCCTGCAAGGCTGTGAGAATAAGACCCTTGCGACACGGTTTGATGTCTGACCTGTTGTGCTGCTGAATGATGAAGAGCCACAGTGAGGAAGGAGGGGACCATTTTGTGCATAAACAACTGCAATACATAAAATATCATAAATAACTACAATTTATAAAATGCTTGATTGGTCCTAAATAATGAAGCAGTTAAAATATTTATGGGATGTACTTTTAATATGTTTTTATTTTATATTTTTTGGCACAAATAGATGTAAGTATCATTATTATGTTTCATTATTCAGAAAAACTTGATGTCAGGAGACTTTCTTTTGGAAGAGGGAAGATAAAATAGAAATTACAGGGCAGCCCCCACACCTTCTTCTTTCAGTCGCAGGAGTCATGCAACATTTGATAATTGTGGCAGCTGTTTTAATCATCATGTATATTAACTACGTAATTATACATCACACTTGGTAAAGAAACGCTGTGGGTATTACTATATTTGTGATGGTTCTCACCATCTGAGGCTCTCCCCTCCAGATGTTTCACCAGTTTGCAAATTTGATGTGGAGCTGCATGTGCAGCAAAACAACTGTTGGATATACTAACAGATCTGTCTCTCTGTGCAGAGCACCTTTGATGAGCCTAGTTTTACATTTCCTAGTGAGAAATATTATTGAATGACTGCCCTCTTATAATCCTGTGAGATTTAGATAAGTGCAGTTTTCTGGGTTTTTGAGGTAGTCCTAATTTACATTTCATAACACACACAAAGCAATTAGCATGAGGTCTTATAGCACCTTGACAGTCCTTTGTGCCTATGGAAGCAGTTACACAATAGTGCATGTACAGATAATGTTCTCAGGTGCCCTTTGTGCATGCTCACTTGTTTTACCTGGGGCATACTAAAAAGCTGTAGCCTAATTCTTATTTAAAGTCAACCTGCTCTACTGTACAATGAACTTGCAAAAACAGAGAAATGTTGAGGTCTTAAGAAAATAATAGTTACCGTTCATTGTTCTGAGTGACCTCATTTTGGCATGCTCAGGGTGTTTTTCTCTATGGTATGGCTTTGAATGCCGGTGATGGAAGGAACATTACCTCCTAGGTGAGGTCAGACTCAGGCAAGGTTTCCTTCTGTCTTTGCTCTCTCTCTTCTCACAGGTAGGTGTAGAACCTTGTCTCTTCCCCATGTGGGAGACTAGTAGTGCCTATGTGTTCGGAGAATGGAGAACATCCCAGCTTCATTCTCCTGCTGATTGTGCCGTCCAGCTGTTGTTGGGGAACAGAGAGGGGAGACTTGGTGTAGTGGGCAAAAAGGCAGAGAAATAAAGTGGCAAGGTTGTAGAAGGTTTGGCGCTGGTACCAACCTCTTTGGCTGTTGTGTGCAGAGATGACTGGAGCAAATACTTCTGTACTTCTTACTCAGTCTTTGTTGATTTTTTTTTTCAAGGTTTAAAGTGTATTTGTTTCAGTCTGGTAAGATATTGATGCAATTTCATTTACTTCAGTTACTTTATCCAACTGTGCAGGGAGCAATACATTAGGGTGCTTTTAGGATCTCTTGACAAGAGATTTTCTGCCCCGAGGAGTTTTGGACGAAAGGTATGAGAAGAGCAATGCATGGAAAAGAGGCAGTGTATGCATAGTGATCCTTTGTTTTAGAAACTGAGTAGTGTTTGCAGGTACAAGAGCCATCTATAAACATGGTGTCAAATAGGGGAGGTCTGGTGAACAGAAAAGGCAAAGCAGAAGACGTAAGAGAAAGGTGAAATGAGATACAGACCTTGTTGGCTCTTAGGTGTGTGAGATGCAAAAGATCCAAGCCCTGTACACAAGCTAAGAGAAGGATTGCTCTCAGAGTATGAATGCTGCTGCCTTAGCTGAGATACATTATCTCTAGGCTTTGGCAGTCTCAGTTGTTCCTGTTGTAGGAAGCCAGACTGGGTCAAACTGCTTAAGCCTGTTTGCTTGATGGGAGCAAACCTAAGATCAATCACGCCATCGGCACGGTCAGCAGGTCTGAAGGGATGACTGTTAGCAGGGTAAATGGGGGTAAGCAGCCAGTGCAGATAATCTGGTCAGAGGGTACCAGGGAAGCCTGTCCAGAGAGGTCTCTGGGGATTTCACTCCTGCCTTTCATGGGTTTTCATCTTGCTCTTCTAACCTGTTCTGTCTGCCTAGGTGGTTTTCTCCTCTCATTTCCTACAATAGAAAGGTGTTAAGACATATACTGAAATCAGATGCTGGAACCAAAGCAGGAGAAATGAGCAATGACTTACTTAATACATTTAGACCCATTCAAAAAGAAGGACACAATATGGCCTAAAAAAGAGGTAAATTGTTTGGGAAAGGAAAATGGATTAAACAGTGTGACTGAAGACAGACTTAGCTGATTCTGTGCAAAAGCTAGGTTGCTACAGAAGCTGCAGTTTTGTGATTGCCTTGTTTGGCTATTCCTTGCACTAATTCCTAGTTTGGGGCAGACGGTGACGGTGCAGAGCACTGCTGCTTTGAGCTGGCCCTTGCCAAGGCTGCTGTGTGGCTAATGAAGCATGAGGCTTTAACCTCCTCTTGGCAATAGTGGTTTGGATGGAAGTCCAAGCGGAACTATCATCAGAGACATGACTATTTTTAGGGCTATGTGTATGAAGAAATGGTTGATATAAAGCTATGGAAAACTCTTGAAAATGGCCCTGTGCCTTGTGCTTTGAATACTTTATACTGAAGAAATTTTCAAATCCTTCTCAACTTGAGAACTGACTGTGAGTGTCAAACGTGGCACTGCACAGCATGTGGCATTCATTTATAACCCCATGATAAGATTAAATGTTATTTATGAATTAAACAAGTATTCTTTTCCCTGTTTGCTTAGGTTATTGTTATAGTATGCACACATCTTTAATTCCAGGTAGATAGGCTTTTCTCTCTCTTTTTGAACTTACTCTTCTTTCCTACCATGTCTTAGCTTCAAGGACAAAGGAAAACTTAATTTTTACATTAAAGAAGAAATTATTTGTAAAGACACATTATACTCCCAGGCTTCAAAAATTTGTGGTCTGAAACTGTAGCCACAACTAATATATTCAGAGACCAACTCGGTGTGGAGTTTTACTGAAAGGTTTGGTGAATGCTCTCAAGAGCAATGAGTGAGGCTTTATAAGTTTTCCTGTAGTTCCCCATATGCTGCCTGATGTTTAATACTGGCATGATCTTGCTAGACATGCATTATATAATTAGATCTATCAATTTACCATGAAAAATAGAATAGCAATAGTATTCCCCATCCCTGTTAGCTTGTTTGTATATTTCCCACTCTCATTCTAAACCAGGGAGAAGATAATGAGATTTTCATGTTGTTGACATTTTGGTTTTTTAAGATGCCATTTTCTTAGGTACAGAGAATGCTTTAGAAGTGCTAATGGCTGTGGCTTGTGTTCACCTTTAGCTGATACAGCATTTCTTGTAATGCATCTGTATTCTGTGCGTGGTGAGATTGGCTTTGTACTTAGTGGCAGAACTGGTCTGCATGTGGTGTGGGAGCAGCATCCATTCATGGGTGAACCAGTAGCAACTGCACAGAAAATTTTCCTGTACCCTGGAAGTGCTGCTCACACCAAAGTGTTGGTCAAGGTAATGCTATGAAAACAATTCAAGTGGTAGATAGATAGTGGCAAAATTTAGAAGGCAATAAAGAGAAGAATTATCTATAGTGAGCATTCAGGAATTCTAGTACTTTTCATAATGATTTTATCACTTGTTTAAGTTAACTATCTTAAGTTCATGTGGCAGTAATATTTTATTTTCAAGGTGATTAAGTTGAAGTTTTGGAGACTCCATAAATATGAGGAACAACTGCAATCTCTGTCCGACCTAAGAAAGGACTAAAAGCAGGAAATCATCCAGGGTGACATATGGGCAATGCAAACTTTTGAGTTCCTCCAAGATCTAAATATACTCAGAATCTGAGCTGAAACAGCATTGTTTGTGTGCTTCAATGTTAATCTAAATTATATTTCTGGCATATGCTAGAGTTGTAGCTCTATCTTCAGGGCAGACGTAGCCAGAAAAGTGAGATTGAAATAGAGACCATGACCAGGACTATCCTGGAACAAAGCCCCCACCCAAAACCAACATACTTCATATTTACCCCTGCGCATTTTTTAATTTTACTCAGTAGGATTGCTTGTATAAACCTAAACCTTGGTATGGCTGTCTTATTTTTTCAAGAACATAAAAATCTCAGACATTTTGCTCATATTTTATTTCTGATTACTTCATGCTGTGGGTATTGATGAGATAATGAAAATCTATATCTGGAGCATTGTGGTGGAAAAAGCAAATTGTGTGCAGTGTTTCTCATCAACCATAATTAAAGCATTGACTATTACAATTAAAATTAATTGATTTTAATAAAGGACTGTTGTAGGGGGTTTTTTTGTTTTGTAATGTATTTAAATCACACACATAACTTTCCCTTCATGTTTCAGAATGCATTTGGAAAATTCTGTTTTCTTCTTCAAGTGTAACTATGTCTAGGAGAAAAGGGATTCAGTATTTCCTGAAGGTAGTTATATTTCTTAAATCATTGAATCAAAATGGAATAGTTAATGTTAATAAATATTTACTTTGGTTTTAAGCTTGGAACCATCAGCCACCAGCTAATCTGTGAAATTGCCTGAGGTGGTGATGTGAGCCTTCAGAGTGTTATATTTGAAGTTGCACTCATCCATTGATTAACTGAATAAAATTTGCATCTTTAACAAAAACCAGCCTGTAGTTTTCTCTAGGTAAATAATTCTATGCATATTTTTTCAGTAGTATTTTACATTTTTTTTCCTTTTTAGTTGTTTCAACTAATCCTTTTACTTTTTTCTGTGTCTTGTGGAGTTTTTTTGGGGTTTTTTTCTCTTTTTTTCTTTTTAGGGAAAGCTTGTTTTCAAACAAAACCCAAACTCTATCAGAAACAAAATGTTGGGAGTAAAAGTAATTTCATATCATCATAGACCATGAACTGTGAAAGTGATACAAGCTCAACTAATCTCACAAGTCAATTTTTTTTTCCGTCTCTTGTTTTTTGTGATGTTATGTTTAGTTTTTTTAATTTTTTTTTTATTTTGTCACTTGCTTTGTCTATGTTCACATATTCTTTCCAACTTAACTCTTACAACATAGCTTCTATGGGCCAAGGACAAACCTGCTTGGGGCTTGTCTTGTAGGAAAGCATCTTCAGTAATGGGTTGGATTCTTTAAATGTCTTTACTCTTGTCTCAAAATCCGATATTTTTATTGATTCTTATAATTCATGTAACCTGCTACCTCTCACTTTTGTAAGTATTTAGTCAGAATGAGAGTCAGAGTTGATGTTGGTGAATACAGGTAATGGTGTCTCTTCTATATTACATGAAGTTCTTGAAAACTATGAGGTCATAAAATAGAAAATAATAGGAAACCCTTGTATTTATGTAAAATGTGTTTGCTCATGAGCTGTAGTACACTCTCTAGGACACCTTTGCCAGCAGGGCAGGTCTGTGAGAGTCTTCCCCTTGTTGGGGTCAGGACCACCCTTAGATCTGGAGCATCTGCAGTCCTGAGGATGTGCTGGTTTCCAAGAGTGTTTCCTGCAAAACTGGTGTGTCGGCCTTGCCAACAGCCTTTGGCTTTTCCTCCCCTGCCTGCTTTGCTCGGATAATCCTGCAGCAGCTGTCTGAGCTTCCCTTTGATTCCTCTGGCTTCAGGGACACTAGAAACCTGGGCCTGACCCCTGCTGAACTGCTGGAGAGGAGTAACATCATCCTCATTGAACCTTTGTACCATTGCCCTATTTCAGCTAAGTGAAGGGTCAAAATCAAATCCCTGATTTGATTTCCAAGGATGAGTGACCGGCAGTCCTCCACACCCTCTCCAGTCCCTCAGTGATGTGCCTTGTCCCCAGTGCCCCTGTGTATGGAGTAGTGATATGATGTCAGCAGTTCCCTGTGATAGCATCCCTGCTTGTGACAGCTAGAGGGAAAAAGTGGATGTTTGTAAATGAGATGTAGATGAGCTGATGTACATCACCTCATATTTGATTGAGACCTGCTGTCTGTTGTTGTGATCCAATGCAGAAGGTGTTGTCAGTGGATATCTGGCGAGGAGCTGGGTGTTATGCAGCAAGAGATCAAAAATACAGAGCTGCTGACTTTGTCCTGTTGTATTTGCTATTGTTTGTCAGGCTCAGTGGAATGCACATCCCTTATTTTAGGTGATGTCTCACTGTCCCTGAAAACATGCCTCTTAAAGGTTTGCTCTTATTATTTTTAGCTTCAGTATGCATATGTGAACTAAATGTACACAGGAAGGGTGCTCTGCCATTGACTGAGTTGTCCTACAGAGCATCCCCACTGAACTGTTTTGGAAATGGTTTAATTTATGATCTGCAGTGTGAGGAGGCTGGCAGTGTAGAAGGGTAGGTGATTAAATCATTCCGTAAATGCTGATAGACAATTTGAACATATAGTGCTTGGATTAACTGCTGTTTGTGTCAAGTACATTTCATATACATAATATTCTGTTAAAATAATTTGTTTTCCTATAGGTAAAAAGTTAATCTTCTAATTTTAAATTATTCTTGGTTTAACCTCTATTAGCACAATCTACTTTCTCTTTTCGTTTTGACATAATGTTCCACTCTGCTAGGCAAATCAGTAGTTTCAGCATTGGAACCTGGTACATGAGACCTTTTCAAGTGTGTAGGTATTGCAGATTGCCTTTTCTACAGCTTCCATGTCACTTGGTTTAATAGCAACTTTTTCAGTGTCTAGAAACGTGCAGGGATGATAAAAAGATCATCAGGCAATAATTATGCCTTATTATTTCAATCTACGAATACGCTTCTTTGGGGAACTGGACTTTGCAATAACCCTTGTACCCTTGGCCCCTCTGTGCAGTATTAATACCAGCATAGCTGCTGAATGGTACATGTACAAGATTGAAGAGTATTTCTGCAAAGTCTTGCGATGTCATGACATTAAACTTGTCTTCCTCCCTTGGTTTTTGTTGTTATCAAAAAGTTTAGGTTGTGGCTTTGATATTAGGTGGCAGGTGGAAGCTTGGCTTTGACCCTTCCATGAGGTATCAGAAACTCCTGTCTGAAGATGTTTTCAGCTCTGAAGTCGGCTGTCTTGAAGCATTTCTCTTTGTCCTGCTGCTGGTAGTACTGATCTGATGAGCTGTGGGTGACAGTAGCAGCCCGAGTCCCCACTCACAGTGTGTGTCTGGGGACCTCAGGGGTCACACTTGCTTCTGGCTGCTGAAACCCAGGCACGAGGCATGAGCATGGGAACCTGCTGAGGGGTGCCTGAACTGCTGGTGCAGCCGGGAAGAATTAGTACCTAAGTGCTTTTTGCACTAAGTCTTATGAATACCATCCTATCACCATTTAAAAACCCAGGGTGAAACAAAGCCCTTTGTGCTTGTTTGTTCCTTTGTGTGCTTCATGGCTTTCTAATTTTAAAAAATACCTAATGTGTCTGTTCTGTTCTGTCTTTCAAAGCAAGAATTATGTATTTATGTATTGGAAAGGGTCGTCCATCTTTTTATCCTTTTCCTTTTTCATCTGGAAAAGGTGACAGGAAAGAAATACAAATGCAGTGTTTGAATTAGTTTTCCCCTGATTTTGAGGAGGGCTTTTCTCACATATTGACTGTAGTTTGTGCTTTGAAAAGTGATGTGTAACTCCTAGTGTGCCACAGTCACTCTGTGAATACTGGGTGGGGACTTCAGTCAAATCCTCCTTTAGCCATTCTTTACTAAGCCTGGTCAAGCTTTACTTTGCTGTCCCATGGATATCTCTGGGTCTTGCAGATTTACAGTCTCTTATCCAGGGAAATTTTCAGGAATTCCAGTTTGTGACATTCTTGCTACCAGAAGAATTGCCCAAATATTGAAACCTCTAAATTCACGTATGTTCCTCCTGTTTGAGGAGATAATGTACAATGGGGAAGAGTATTTTTAGCCTCTGTAAAATGCAGTTTCTCAGCAGCTGTACTTTCTGGTTCCAGTCTGATAATTCATAGATCTTGAGGTTTCTTTTTGTTTCTTTGGTTTTGTTTGTGTCTTTGTAGGGTTTTGTTTTGTACTTTTCGTTCTGATGTGGGTATTGAGTTTGTCTAGGTTTTTCTGTTGTTACATTTCCACCTTCCTCGGATTTTTCTTCTTTACTGTGAAAAAAATAGCTGTTAATTCCCTGTTGGTTTTTTTTTTTTTTTAGTGAAAGTCTTGAAAATGACCCTGGAAAAAATGACATAAAAGTGCTTTTGGTGAGACAGCTTTACCTGAGTCCTTGCATTGATGTAGGTGGGTACTGCTGGCTGTAATGCAAGCAGACCTATTGTCAGGTCCTTTAAGGCAAATAATGATTTTTTTTTCCTCTTTTCCTGGTACTTTCTGGTTTTGCTATTTACTCAGTTGTTCTTTGGAGTGGTTTTAATTTTGAATTGCTGAGCAGTATTACTAGCAGTATTACTGACAGTGCAAAGCCTGACGAGATCTGCTTAGTTACTGCAGTACTTCCTTCTGTTAATAGTTGACAATATATTTGCAGAACACTTCTGTTTATTCATTTATTAGTTTTACCTGTCAAGACAACAGGCTAAGCACACTGTCAGCTTAAAATTAGCATCTATCCAATGCGCAGATAGAGGACACCTATTTTGTGCTTCAGGGTAGGATTTTCCCCAGCACAGATGTGTGTAAGCAGAAGTCCTAGATACATTTGCTTACTTTGTGCTTTTCATCAAATTCTGCTTCTGTTTAAGGACTTTTTCTCGACCTCTTTGGAGTTTCTTTCCTGAACATGTACGAGAAGAAGAACCAGGAGGTGAACTTTTGTTTTCAGAGTAATGTACTTTCAATTGAGTGGGGTTGTAAGCTCTTAAATTTCGTTTGACCTTTTTGGTCTTACAAATCCCTTCTAGAAGAGATAGTCAACAGATATATTGTAACTAGTCTATTGGAAAAGTATGCAGTCCGGAGAGGAATGTGCACACTGTACTTTAAATATCTTTCCATTAAAAATTTCCTTTGTTGCCAAGGAAGTAAAGCAATGATTATGGTATGGGGTTGACAGTTTTGCTAAAGTTTCATATTTTCAGAGCAAGGCTGTTCAGTTGTTGAGGATGGTGTAATATTCAAGGACTTACTAATCTTTTTGATGGAACTAAAATATATTTTAACACCTCCCTCCCTAAAAGCCCCTACAGACCTTTCTTCTCAAGGTGACAGAGGAATGAACTCCCTATTTCATGAATCTTGGTATTATTGGCAAGTAATTAGGTACTCTCTGCCCCTCTGTTGGTGTAAAATGCTCCATAGACTCTCTAAGCTGGGCCCCCTTTACTGAGGATTAAGTGTGTTGGAGTTCTCCTTGCTGTGTGTCCTGCTGCTGCTTTTTACAACTCCTCTGGTGTTGTAAGTCATCCCTGGGAGGAGGAGCTCCCCATGTCCCATTCATAACTACTTTGTTCCTACTTTATCTCTTCATAGTGAGAAGTGTTATTTTTTATCAGTTTCTTTTTTCCTTTGGTCCATGCACTTAGGAAATAAGATAGAGGGGCTGTGCTTGCAGTTACCTTTGTGTGTTTAAGGGCATTGAACTTGTGAGTTTTACTACATGCACTGAGTATATCTGCTTATGGTAAAGTGATGTTAAGTCAGGTACTGATGACTTTTCCTTCCTTTTCAAATTCAGAATGTCAGTGAAAGACTCAGGAGTGATCAATCTGCAGTTGAGACCATTGAAAAGAACAGGGCATATGCCTTTATTAATATTCAGCTCTTTATTAAAGTGATCAGCTCTTTAATAAAGTCATCAGCAAGGTCTCAGAGTCCGATTAAAGTCTTTTCCTCCGCTGGGGTAATCCGAAGAAGCAGGTGCTGCTGCAGGTCCACAGGAACAGCTAGAAGCTCTCTCTGGTCAGCTCTCAGGTGACAGGGTGGTTGAGCAGTCTACCACAGCAGTGGGTAGAGGCAGCTCCTTGCCCTCAGGGAAGAACTTCGAGAGTTCCCCCTTGTCTGAATTTGTTAGGTTTATTGGCCAGTTCCCATTCTTTCTAAGCTCCTCACAGGTCATGGCGAAGGTTCAAAACTGGGCCGGGGTGTGCATCTACCCCCTGCTCAGCTAGGGCACTATCCAATCCTCCTCTGACTAACCTAGTTCTCTGTTCTGGGGTGCAGTTTCCCCCGAAAAACTCTCCCAGGATCCCCTAGGGTAGCTCTATCTGCATGTACAAAATGCATATGCATTGAGGCCTCCACCTGAGGGTACTTTAAGAGGGCCATCAAGGCAAGAGCCACTCTCTTTCACATTTTAATGAGGCAGGGAAGGGTTGCCAGGCAACTTGCCTCCAGGGTGGCTTCCCTGGACTGGCTTGGGGTGTGGGGGGGTTACCTCTAGTCTGGAGGGGTCAGTTGCTGTTGGGGGACAGTAGTTCCCCAGATATGGAGGGGTTTTTTTCTGCCTTGCAGAAAAACCCCAATTTTTCTAAAAAGCCGGGAGACTGTAGAAATAGAGTTGGGTATATTTTGAGCTCTGAGCCCTGAGCTCTTTTAATATGCTAATGGGTGCTCTGTGCTTTCCCTGAGGGGATGGGGGGACTGTCTCCCTGTGGAGCTAGGACCTATATCCCAGCCCCTCCTGACCAGGGAGTTTGTTCATAACACCATGATGCTGCATCCTCATCCTCTTCCCTTAGCTATTTCCGAGAAAGAGACAGGAAGTGATATTCTTCCTTACTTTTGATGTTGGCAGGCATGGTGATGTCTTTTTTATTGAATAAAGAGGAAACATAACTGGAAGCAGTTTGAATTCTCCTTTTTTCTGCTATGTATGTTCTTGTGTGTGTATCCTCAGTGGTGCCTGGTACTGATAGGATAGTTCTTGCTGTGTAACCCATTTCTGATTTAAAAACTTGAGCCTGATGTCATACTAGCAGTATAAGCAAGATTTATTTTGCCTAACTTCATCTTCTTAAAATATTTAGGTCTAATAAAGTTGTTATAGGGGTAAGAATATTGCTCAGAGGGAAAAAAGATGTGCAGCTTGTGTGGGCTCAATGAATTTCATTAGCAGAGAGACTTCTCCCCTTCAAATCATATATTTTAAAACATCTACTTCTCCTACATGCATGAGAGAATTCTCTCCTTTAACTTGAGTGTGGTTGTTTATTAATAAGCTTTAGAAATAATCATCTTGGTGGATACCAGTTTCTTGCTTTAGGGGACAAAGATGTTGAAGATTACCAAATAGTGTTGCTAAAATATGCAGAATATACAATGTTAACCTTTGTTTTAAAAATCTTTCTTTGCCTGTAATACTACATGAGAAAACTATCTCATAAAAAGATGATAAGGTAGAGAGAGACTAGCATTATTGTTGGTCTGCTGTGCACACAAATGCCAGTGTTTTTTAAGCAGGATTACTAGAAAAAATTCATCTAAAAATCAGTGGCATCATCTTTTATGCTCCTTCCCTTCTTCTGTTCTTTATGTTTAAAGAAGAATAAAAATCCAAGAAAATACCCTGCTATTATATCTGAGCTAAAGTTTTAGCTGCTCTAAGTTAATATGTTGCTAGTAAACAGCATTAGGCTGACTCAACAAAAAAAGTTCCTTATTTCAGCTTTCAGATGCAGGAAGAAGTCAGACTGAATTTTAAAACCAAGCTACAATTATGACAAAGGAAAGAAATCAAAATATTCTGTAGAAACAAGGAGAGTTCATGGAGTTGTCTTTCCTAGGCATGCAGGAAGGCAGAGACATGATGCAAGTGAAGTGGTTACATTAGGTCGTGGCATGAGCTTTAGTGGGGATTGCTAGGAAATTATTTGCAGAGTGGAGGAGAGCTTCCTTCCTTAATTGTTTCCACCTGGTAGCAGGCTATTGTCAGACCAGGGACCTCTCTGCCCCTTGGAGCAGCACTCGGAATGAGAAATACACCATGGTCTGTGAGTAAGTAGTGTTTGGAAAATAGTTAATTCTTACTGGCTTCGTTTTACAAAAATGTTGGAAAATGTGATAGAACAACATTCTCCTCTAGGAATACATGCTTTCCCACTGTGGTCTCACTTGGGAGACTGTTTTTTTGCGTTTTTTTTTTGTGTTGCTGCTACTGCAAGCACCACGGTATGTTTTCAAAGTCCTTTACAAAAATGTGAAGTGTTACATTACCTGTTAAAGTTCTGTGACTTCTTTGTTATGTAAAAATGCACCCAGAGTTTGTTTAGGAATGCAGTGCCTTACTTGTAGACAAATTAGGTAGAGAATCCTTTGTAATTCTCTAGATTTAGCTACTAAGGAGAAAAAGGAAGGAGAAAAAGCCTTGCCTAACACTGAAAAATAAAGGGGAAGGAGCAGGCAGGCATGTGATGTGATATCATTACCTGATCTTAAAAAAATCATAAATAACTTCTAATGAAAGCCCTCACTCTGTGAAGTTAACTTAGCATATCTAATGCAGTTTAAAAATTCAATCCAGTTTTAGTAGCTGAAGGGTAGAATGTGGAAGTCCCTCCCTTTGTAATCTATGCCTCTTAAAAAGTGTCCTTGATTTCTGCCTTCAAAGTCTGGAGGACACAGAAATGAAATGGGATAAGCTTTCATCAGAAATCACCTGAAATGTGGATTTCCAAGGTAAGTGTATAGGATTACTGCAGGCTGCCTTTGTACACCTGTTGTAGGTTTTGTCTCATTTAATTTCTCTCAAATGATGGTACTGTATCCTAATTAATAGTTTGCTATGTTTGTTGATGGACTTGGGAATCAAAAATTCAAAATGAAGTTGCAGCGATTAAAAATGTCCCAGCAATGGGACTCAGGACTCTCTGGATGCATTAGTAAGTACAATCCCATTGGTTGCTGACAGCCCAGTGCTGGTTTGTCACGATGGAACACATGCATTCCTCACACGCCTGGCATCCCTGAAATGGAGCAGGAAGCAAACAAATGCCTACCAACTACTGGGGATGCTTCATCTGCCAGAGCTACCCTGGATTCCACGAGCTGCTTGGTACTGACTGTGGAATATTAAGCAGGGTTGCCTCTGCCTCAGTATGTTGGAATGAGATTGCATATTTCATTAAAGCGTAATTTGTTCTTCATGGGGAAATACCAGAGGCTTCAGAAATTATCCTACGTCTAAGATTGGGAGAAAGATGCTTGGATGAAATTTAGCAAACAAGGCTGTCAGCGCTCATTTAGTAACTCCTTTGTGAATCAGTTTGAACTGAATTTGCATGATTGTAGCAGACCCAGAAAACCTTTTGCTTCAATTATTCAGTGATACCACCATATAATCAGCTGTAGGTGGTGGGTATGCTTCTTACAAAGCTTTTTTTTCACCATTTCTGGCCTTCTCAGTTCCTTTCTCAGCCTCCCTGGGGGCCTTTTTGGACAACGTGGCGCGGACCCAGAGAATGTAGATTCATAGAGGATAGTGGGTTGGCCTTTTGACACAAGAGTAAGATTCTGGTTTTTCAGATTTGACCCTACATTTCTTGAAATCTGCAAGGTTTAGGGACAAAAACCTTGTGAGTTGCTCACATCCCTCATCCCGGAGCCTCGATTGAAAGTGCTTCGTACATCTAGGGTAAACAATATAATCTAGGAATTGAAATGAGCCTGTCTAACTTGCATGCTAAATTTTGAAATGCTTGCCAGATAAGAAAAAAAAAGGGGGATAGGGAAATTAGAGAGTAAGTAGTGCCAAATAAGCTCTGAAGTTGTCTTGCTTTGCTCTTCATTTCAAGTAGTGGAGTAGGAAGCTCAGTCTTGAGTTACAATGAAAAAGGAGTTTATGCCTCTCAGTATCGTTGTGAAAGTTAAGTATTTGTAAATGACAGAGTTCAAGACTGACAGGAAAAAAATACCTTAAATCTGAAACAGCATCACAGATATTTTTGATGGTGATGGGATATAGGGTGGAAAGTGTGTGTGGAGCTCTGTGACACAATGTGATTTTTGTTCCCAGCCTATGGAAGTGGTTAGCAGCTGCTTATTGCCTGTAACAGTTTGTTCTTAATTGACAAGGTTCCCATCTTGAGAGTTTTGAGTTGTATGCTTATATCTCCTTTGCCTTGGTGTTCTCTAAACAGTTTAAGAAGCCTGGCATATCTCTTCCACCACGGCAGCAGAAATCGAATTGCATCAAAACAATCAGACATTGTGAAGTGAGTTGTTATGATGTCTCTTTGCCTGAGATACAGCTGTTTCTCGAGCATATGTTATCACAGCAGCTATGAGTCTCAGTAATGCTGCATGGAAAAGAAAGAATTGTCACTGAATTACTGTGTGAAAGAGAAATAAAATCCAAGTGAATGCACATCTTCAGAGGAGCTGAAATAGTGTGCCTTGCACTTACTGCCTTTTGGGTGTGCTTGTTTTTTATTTATTCCACAGCACAGATAGATGGCCTGAGGAAAAAAACAATTAAAATGCACAGACCATTTTCAAGGATGATGTTACTGAACTGGCTGGTCTGTTCTGTGCAGATGCAGTGTTCCAGTATGATGTTGTACATGTGTTCATGCATATAGAAAATTGACTTCAGAAGTTTAATGTTGTTCTTAGTCCACAGTTGCTTTAGCAATCACTTGGTTTGATACTTGGTATCAAAGCTGAGAGTAGCTTTGTCAATTTGCTTGTAATGTTAACTAACATGCTCCTAGTGGCATTTTTTTAATTTAATAAGACAATTTAATAATTTTTAAAGATATCATCATTGCTGTTTACAAGATGTGTTGGCTAAGCTAAATGAAAAAGGAAACATAAATGCTTTGAATACATATATCTGAGAACTGTTTCATTTTAAGCTGTCATATCACTTTACCTGCAGTGTATTGGCTTTCTGAATTTCAATAGCCTTTGGTCTGATTCCTCCATGAGCAACTGAATCCTGCTGCAGCACAGGGATCTTGTCAAGTATTGCCATGCCATGTGCATGCATTTCTGCATTGTGATACCATTGCCTACAGTAATGTTTTTAAAACCATGCTTCCATGTCTAATATTCTTGGTTAGTAATTTAACCAATCTCCTCTATAAATGTGATCTTTTTGTTTCCACTTCATTGCTGTGCAATTGCATGGCCTACTTAATTTTATGGTTAACAGACAATCTCTCTTGAAAGGATTTGGGAATCCTTCTACCAGTTAGATAACATCTATTTTGCCATTGTGCTTATATAATGGTGTATGATAATGTGAAACTGAGGCTCCTAAAGCAATTTGATTATTCGTTCAGATAAGAGGTCTTACCTTAAGTCATTGTTGACAGTGAAATGGAAACAGCGTGGTTTTAGTGGCTTAGGTGAATGTACAATCGCTCCAGCATTCTCTGACTGTGCTATGAAATGGTTTCCTATAAGAGAATTCTTACAGGGTACCCTATGGCCATGTGTTCTTTGTTCTTTTTTATGGAAACTGTTTCTTGCGAAGACAGTGCCCTTGTGTCTCTTCCTAGGCAAAAGCATCTTTCTCTCCTGTGGAGCAAAGATCGAATGAGGGAATGGGTTTTGTGGTGGGGCCTCTGCTTTTTCTCTGTGGAAAGACAGGGCAAGGATAGGCAGTGCAGGTGAAGTGGAGATGGGCAAAGTCATTTAAGTGCTCATGTTCTGTAGTGGAGGAAGCTTGTAGCATGAAGAGTGCACTTGAACTTAATGGTGCTCATGCTGTTGCAGAAAAAGACAAAAAATGACCTTTTTGATATAAGCATCTTTCTCTTGAACCTTTAAGTTTCACAGTTAGTGGGAAGGGAAGGAAGCTGCATGTGGCTGCTTTATTAAGCTGAGAATATAATTATGACTTATATTCTTGATTTATTGTTGAGCACTGATGGTGAGTGACAGCATGAAGAATGCTCTTAGAAATACAGTCTGTCTCAAAGTTTGTGGTTGGGCTTCAGCTTGTCTTTAGCATGTGTGTTAGGTGTGTTGGGTGGATGCCCAGGTTGTCAGAAGTGTTGGTGACTCTGCACTCTGCATCTTCATCAGAGCATCAGGAATCTGAACAAATGATTAGGAGGCCAGCCTGGCTTTCTGGCTTCGTCTCCTTCCTTTTTTCTTCTTTATTTTTTTCCTGACTGAGGGCATCCTTAGTTACAGCTGCACTCTGCTGTCAGAAGTGTGCTTGGCTAGCAAGGAAGATATCACACCAGTTCCTACTTGCTGCCTCCTGGAGGTGAGGTGGGCAGAAGAAAATCAATTAAGAGATGAAAAAACACATTTTAAAATAAACTGAGTAGATAAAACTCCCAAAAGGATGGAACTATTTACAGGACATGATGAAAATTTTGACATTTGCATAATTACATTAACGTGTAAATCAAATGCATTTCTTGCATCACAGTGAGAGAGGCTGGTTTTAAATATTCTATGAAATTTTCTTTAATATTTGATAGTGAAAGAATTTTTTTAGAGCGTGTAATTGCGTTGGATTCATGGATAAACAAGTTAAAAGTGATTTCCATCTCTGTTTCTTGTTCCACATAAATCCCCAATTTTCTGTGCTCTCTTGAGTACACTTAGCACTTTAGTAGTAAAACCAGCAGTAAAATTTTACCTGACATTAGAACCGATTTCTCAGTGGAAGCAGTTTCTACTATTAAAGCATCATTCTTTTGTTGGTAAGAATATTGCTTA
Organism: Cisticola juncidis; assembly: GCA_013400215.1. NCBI lineage: Eukaryota > Metazoa > Chordata > Aves > Passeriformes > Cisticolidae > Cisticola > Cisticola juncidis. The sequence continues at coordinate 87,497 of VXBR01006164.1, forward strand.
ATTGAAAATCCTGTCTGTAAGTACTAATTTGTGCTTCCAGATGACCTTCAGGTATGATTCTAATCTTCTTGTCAGTATAGAAAAAATACTTAAAGACCAAAGACACAGGGAACATTTTTTGAGTGACTATGTTCCCAGCTTAGTTATCTGAAGATAATTTGCTCTGTATCACGTAGGACTTGGTGTCCTTGATACATGATAATTGCGTTTTCTTCCAATTTTGTTTTGTTTTGCAAGATTGTTAATTGATATATTCATAATTTGTGAAATGTTAGGCATATATCTGTTGCATATTATGTTTTTATAAAGTTCCGTTACTTTGACAGTATTGTCACTGCCGGTAATGTAAGATTGATTTGAAATTGAATCTCTACTATGCCACTGAGTAGTGCATCCAGTTTGCACATGAGCTAATCCATTTCTGTTCTGAACTCAGGGAAAGTACAGCCTTTTCCAAAAGAAAGCCTGATGTCCTAGAATGTTAATTACCTTTAAAATATCTTACAGAGCTGTATAAACACCTCTTAATAATTAGGAGATTTATTTAGAAACAAAGTGTTAACCTCCTTGATACAGGAAGCCTTGCATACTTCTTGAGCAGAGATTTATATCACATTCTTCATCAAGCTAGGCTTCCGTGGATTTTTCTGAGCTGCAAGCACAAGAATCAGCTTTGTAAATGGACAGTTTCATATTTGCTTCAAAGGTAGCTTGTAAATGAAGTGGTAAGTTTTAGTTAAGGAAGGTACATGAAAGATTTATGTGCCTTGACATTGCTGAACTCTGATGTTTGAGGATAAGTCCTTGCAGTATTTTGCTTTGATAGGAAGCCAAATCCTTACTGCTGTATCACATTGCCATTGTTCAGTGTGGAAGGATTGGAAAGTGCCTTGCTAGGAGTTGTTTGGTATGGTGTAGTGTCTCAGTCCTCTGCTGGAAATTGTGCTTACTAAGTACAATAATGTTCTTGGTGAGGAGAAATAGCATGCTATCAGGAAATAACTGAAGAAAACTGTATGGCGTACCCTATACTAATTATAGGGGGAGGCAGATTCTTGGCAAGAAATTTAGGAATGTTTCCATTTAAGACTGCAAGGTCCAAATACTTATTTTTCTTTTCTTCCAAGCAGGAAAAGAAACATTGTCTTTTCAAAAATTGTTACATGTTCTGTCCCATTTTGTAAAGTAATGGTGTTGCTGTTGACTTTCAACTGGTGAATGTAAGCTCTCACCTCTCACAGATATAGTACTTTAGATACTGTGTACTCTACATGTTAGTCATAGTTAGAAGTTCCTATCAAGGAAGCCAGCAAATGAGGAGATAAGGCTATACTTAAAATGTACAAAAACGATTATAGACTCGTTTATCTGACTGCTCTGGTACGCACTGCATTAAAGTACATAATGAATAACTAGATCATGGTTCATGTAGGGTTTAACATTCTTAAGTTAGACTTTTATCAAAGGCATTAAAAGAATGAATGGCTATCGTATGTGTAAATCATATGGATAAGTTGAATGTAAAGCAGAAGTGAAGTATGCTGCACTCCTTGGTGGCTAATCTGCAAAGGGTGACAGCATACTTTCCCTGTATGGTTATATAGCTACCCCTTCAGTTTGCATAGGTCCCAGCATGAATCTTCAAGCTTCAAATCATATTTGTTTATTTATAACATTTTATTTTTTGTACAAATTAGAAGTTATTATATAAGAGTAATGTGAAGGTTTTTTTCTTAATGATGAGTGCATACCAGTAGTTAAGAAGAGTGTAGTACAGTACTATGTCTTGTTTTCTGTTCTTCCCTGGTCTTCCTCTTTTTTTTTTTTTTTTGTTTGGTTTGGTGTATCTTGAAACAAAGGACACCTCTCTGGTAGAGTTTGGGGATAAAAGAAAGCACATTATCAGTAGTGATGGATGGTTGACTGATTTTCCACAATACACTGAGAACAGTGAGGAGAAGTAGCAATGTAGCTATGTTTAATCATGTATTTTCATCTCCTTTGCTTCACACTAGGGAGATACGGTCTCTAGTTTTGACTACTGACCTTTCACCTGCATGTAATGTTTTGGTCATCTAGTTTAATCTATATCTTGGTCTTGATTTCTGTGTTACTGTACTGCTGTTCTAAACCACTCCTTAAATATCTGGAAAGAATGAAGTTAATGCAAGAAGAGAGTGTGCTAGTTGTTAATGGTATCCCTCACTATTGCTAGGTGGCCCCTACCACTGTGTATGAGTTCAAAAATGTAGCTTGTATTTGCCTGCAAAGTCTGCAAGAGAATCTACAAAGAGGCTCTCAGAAGCAGGTGTCTTCTGCTGCCTATGACATGGAATGTGACTTCAGGAGAGGCACCAAAAACTCAGGCTGCTTGGGAGGGGTCTGGGCTGTTTGGTTCTGAGATTTTCTTCACTTCAGAATTTATTTAGTTTCTTTTTCCCCTCTCACTGATATGAAAAGATCTAAACTAGGATTAGCTCAGAAGCAGGCTGTGACATCATTCTGTTTTCTCAGACTTTAGGAAGAGAAGGTTATGTTGACTTTATCTCCTTAAACTCTGTTCTCATCCATAGTCAGTGTATTCTCTGAGTTTCTGGCAAGGAGCACATCTTATAGAAGAGAATTTATTTAGCTGGTAACCTTTTTCAGGAAACCCTGAAGAACAGAGCTTTTGGCAGTGTATAAATATATATTCACCTGAGGCAATGTCTGAAAATTTCTAGGGGAGCAAAATTTTTCTACTCACTGAATCTGGTTTTGAGGATAATAGAGAATTACATTGAAGCAAAAAGAATGTAGACCTTTAAACGTTCAATTTATATTAAAAATTAATCTAGAGGAGGGTGTTCTTCCTGTGCTCTCCTTCTGCCTCGGATTTTAAGATCTAAGCATTAAAGGCTGTGGGTTGTATAAAGATACAAAGGTTGGCTTTTGTACCTTCATTTTATGCTGTTTCAGGGAAACAAAGAAAATGGGAAGTGATCAAGTCTAATACTCCCTCTGAATTATTGCAAACTTAGTTAAGAGACATCTCTGGCACTGATGTTTTGATAATAGGGAGATGTTTACAGTCTGATTAACACGTGCTGCATTGTTCTTCTCTCCTGCTGGAAATAAAAGTCTGCAGCCAATAAAATGTTTCCTGACCTTGAATAGGAGGGTATAATATTTTTTTTTATGAACATGTAACTATGACTGCTGATATTTCCTAATTTTTTTAGGGGTATAGTAAACAATACAATTTGTGAGAAAACATGCATAGTAAATTTTACTCATTTCCTCTCTTTTTTTAATGAGAATAAAAAAAACTTACTCCACGAAGGAGTAAGTTAAAAAAGTAGCTGTGTATGTAACTACCATGTAACTAATAAAATAAAATGCTTGTTTTGGTTTAAAGAGCCTTCTGTTCAAAATTTATACTCAAGACATGGAATCAAAAATAAGATAATTGTTATAGCTTTTTGTGTGTACATCTGGGAATTCTACTTTGCATTGTTAACACAGTAAATAAAAAAAAGTAACTAGAACATATCTGACTTTAAAAGGTTGTTAAAAATATATCTAAAAATTTATGAAGACTTTTTCCTCCTTTATGATTTCCCAAATACTTTTTAATTCAGTGAGGCTCCTAGTTTTTTTGGGGCTGAGTTAAAGCGGTTTCCTTTGTAGCTTGCGATGACACATAATAAGGATCTGCCTACAGCCATGGTTTAATTAGGAAGTGTTGAGAGTCAGGAGACTAGAGAAGAGAAATGCCCAGCTGAAATATTTGCCCATTTGAATTAGCAGATTTTAAGCTTTTCATAACAATCAGACAGTAAAAAAAAAAAAAGAAATGACATGTTGTTCCCACCTGGTTATGCAGTTCAGATTCCTTAACAACAAAGGTTATCCTAGTGTAGCCAAGGTCTGCTCCTAAAGCAGCAGCTTTCTCAGCTGCAGGTGGTAGCAGATGGATGGATGGATGGATGGAGATGCAGATGCAACTCAGGCTGGGGAGATGTTTACCAGTCACTCTGTTATCCGTCCCCTCACTGGTACCACCTCTTTGAAGAGCTCCAGATTTTTTCAGGAGTCCTATTTGGCTTCCATTTAAATCTGATAAAATAAAGATGAGAGAGAAATTTACATCTTTGCTATACCGGACATTCTCTTATGGGTATTTGTTTTTGGTGCCTAGTACACTGAATTTGTCAGGAAGCTGTCTTTAAAATGCTCCACACTCAGCACTTGACATCTTTAGTACAGTATAACCTGAGACTTCTTGAGTAGCCTTTAAACTTCTTCAGGGAATGTGGGAGCATCTACCATGTCTGAGATTCAGGAGGTCCTTCACAGCCCTAAAAACGGGATTAGCGTCATAGTCACTGTTTAAAACCAGCAATAGCTATAAACCAAATAATAGCTAGCACAGCCATATGACAGTCCTAGAAGTGGGAGGTTGGTGCTCACTGAAAGGTGAGTCTGGTTTTGTTCTGATATGTAGGAGTTGGCAGCTTGTGGCCATCTCCAGTGATATTGACTTTCTGTGGGTTAAAGAAGGCAGGATGAGAGGAGGAGTTCTGGAAGAGGAGCCTTTTGTTCCCAGAGTCTTCTGTCATTTAAGGTTATGGAGAGCGCATCTACACCGGAGATGATAGCTGAGCAGGAACTGTGATGCTTTTGTTGCTATATTGTTTTTATAGTAGGAAGAGGAAGAGAGGAGGGATGTATGTAAAAGGTGCTTTCCTCCTAGGGAGGATGTTTTTCCTGTTTGAACCTTTGACTACAGCAGGAAGGAAATAGAGGCCATAGAACTTGCAGGACACACGTTTCTCCAGTAGAAAATTGCTAATATGCAACTGTCAGCTGGGCAATCTCCTAAAATGCTGCTGCTTCCACCCTGATTGCTCCTTGTTCACAGTGATCAGCAGTTGGGCTGTCAGCTTCTGTTTATGAGTCATTGTAACTAGCTTGGTTCCTTCTGGGGTGGGAGAGATGCAGGCATGGCTACAACAGTGCCCTGTGGCATTTATTTGAACAGTTGGGTTTTTATGAGGGAGGGCAACATTAATCGAGAAGTTCAGAGGGACTGTGTGAAATGTCATCTGCAGCAAATCACACTCATTGTGCCTGGAAGGTGTAGGGAGGGATTATCGGATTTGCTGTTGGTGATGTGAACCTGCACATCTGCCTGGTTTTGCAGTGGTGAGGATCAAATGCTATTTCTGGATACATTTTGGGAGCTTTGAAGTGGTGGCCTTGCTTGAGTCAGTAACCATTGCCCAAGTTATGACGGTCTGTCATGTGACAGAAGACTACATAAATGAAATATACTTTTTTTAATATAATCACATTGTGCCTGGTCCACTGATGCTCTATTCATCTAGAAGCCTTTGGTGATGGTCTGGCAACCTATTCCGATAAGAGAAACAAACCTTTCCCTGCTTTTTCATGATCTCACAGTTCACCATTTTCAGCTTGCTATTATTACAACAACAACAAAAGATGAAATCATGTACTTAATAATGTGTCTTTGAAAACAAATTTCTAAGCATTGTTCTGTCATCATTTACAGTTCTGAACTTCTAATGTGTGTTTATTAGAAAATATTTTAATAGTCTTCCGGTTCTTCAATATAGACGTGTTTGGTTTTTCCCTTTTGAAGGCAGCTTTGAGCAGATCAGTGGTTTTTGAAAATCATCCCCCTGTCTTGTGACTAAAATCACTTCATGTCCACCTTTCTGCTGTGTGTGAAATCAATGGTGTTGGGATGGAAGTCACTTTTGGCAAATGTACTATTTCTTGTCAAGTCCTGAAGTGATAAAGTGCTCTAAAAACATTCTGTTGAGAAGAGGATTGTTTTCTTCATAAATACAGGAAGTAGAAGCACGTTCTTTTTTCTTTTCAGTGTTCACAGAACAGTATCAAAGAATTTGATGTGTGCTTAAAAAGCAAACATGCAGAAGAACAAAAAATATAAAACAAGGCTTTGAATTTTTTTCCCCCTGGACTCTAGTACTAACAGGCAGAAATAGGGCTCTGAGCATTATCTTGTAGGGATTTACACCTGATAGGAAACCAGAGTGCATTTTGAAGGACAGAATTACTTTGTTGTCTTTGGAATGGTTACTAAGCCGAGAAATAGCATGACTGTTTACAGGGAATAATGCCTCCAGGCTTTAGGCAAAGGAGTGTGAAGGATGTGAGAATAACTGGCCCTGGGAGACACCAGGGAAAGTCAGAGCCTGTGATAGGCTTCAGCATCCCCAGGCGTCTGATCCACTGTGAAATTGAGCAAAAATAATGGTACTTTGTAACTCAGGTAGCAAGAATTTAGGATCCAGTGTTGCTGCTTATTACTTTCCTGAAGTGGTCTGTTGACATTTATGTTGTTTCTTTTGTGTGCAGATGTGACTCTCTGAGTCTGTGGGGAAGGCTGATAGTAAGAGATGTATGTATGCTGTGTATTGTGCCTTTGGCTCTGACACATTACATATTTCTTATTTCACCCTTTGAACTTTTTAAATGGAAATTTTTACTGTGTGTGATTTTCAGAAATCGAGCTATGTGATTGCTTTAGCCTTATTAATGTTTGTGCAGTTGTAATATGCCATGATTTTAGTAATGGGATTTGCAGCTCTGGGCTGTAGATTTTAGTCCTGCAGTAATACTTGGAAATAAAAGTGCCTAGAGTGGTTAGCAAAATTATTCATATGCTCAGTAAGCATCAGACTGGAGTCAAGGTTACTATTCTTTAAGTGAGCATCCTGCTTCTCCCAGTCTGCCCTTCCAGCTCTCTTCTCACCTTTTTTATCTCTTGTCTGACTGCAAGTTTAGTACGTTTTGACAATAGTTCCAATAGGAAAGAGTCTGTCTCCTGCTGAGTGCAGGAAAGCCTTCGAAGCTGGAAGTTACAGCATTTTGCTGAAAGGTAAGAGATCATATTTTGAAATAAAAATGAAAAAAGGGGTGGGGAGAGGGCTGGGTGTGAGTCCGAGTCTGACTGGTATCTGGGAAGGGAGTGCTGCTATCTGTGTTGTGGAGCGTTCTTCATTTCTGAGCGTCCTTATGCTAGGCAGCCACTGAAAGGATGCTGGCTCTCTGAGTCTTTCTTGCATGAACCAAAGGAGTGAGGCACAGTATTTTATTTAGCCCCCAGTTTACATATATTATAAGTGTGAAGTAGGAATAGTTTGTACTGACCTAGGGGAAATAATCTATTCTTCATTTTCAATATGGCTTTGCCTTTGAAATTGATGTAAGATAGGGCCCCTTACCATCCTTATAGCAGACTTGAGCTATTTAGACATTCCTTGCACAGAATGGAAACATGAAAGAGCTCAGGTAAATATTTTGTAATAAAATTGCTAACAAAGACATATTACTGAGAAACTGTTCTCTGTTTAGGGATGTGCATGAGGTGATTCCACTACCACCCCATATTTCATATAATCTTGTGTGTTTGCATGTGTGGGCTCTCCTGTTCCTTCTGTGCCATGTCTCAGTAAGTGACATCCTGTTGATTTATGTGTGCAGGGAATCCTGCACAGGCAGCACAATAGTTCCAGTAGGTATGAGACTTAAAATACATTCTTACAGACAAGTGACACTTATATGAGAATTATATTAATAATTAAAGTCTTTCTTGAAACACTGATTTGAGATTGGTTTGAACCCACGCTCAATATAGACACCTGTGCTGAGAAACTGTGTTCAGTTACATGACTTTGAACTAGCAGCTATATGCACAGTCTACAAAAATACCCAGGCAATTATTTCCATAAAAATAAACCAAAAATCTCCTAACCTACATAGAGAGTAAGAGTAGATGCTTCTGTAGCAGTATAAATCAAATAAAGCAGAGTATAAGGCCGGTTATGCTTTCACCATGTTGTCAGTTCAGAGCGGTATGAAAATGGGAGCGTGTGGGAGTGGCTGCAAATTTATATTTTTGAGTTGGAGAAGGTCACCTCTCTGCATTTGAATGTGTAGGGATGCTGAGTACATTTAAACAATGGGTTGCTAGTTAGTTGGTGATAGAGGGTCTGATTGTGACCTTAAGCTCTATTGCTGTGAATTAACTTTATTTTGAGGTGTTGCAGGGTTGAATTAGCACTTGTGTTAGTGAGGGAAACTTCTGGCTCAACATTTGCTTTTTAATGCCAAAACCTAGCCCACAGGGGGAAAAAAATCTGTTCTCTAAATCCCCAGGTGCTATTGCCTGGAAGTAGGTAATATACAGATGCAAGATAGTTGTTCTTGGAGTATCTGCTGCAAATGTCTTGTCTGTCAAAAAAATGTTATGGATACCTAGTGTAAAAAAGGAAAAAAAAAAGAGGAGGCAGGTATGCTGTTGCCTGCATGCTCTATTAGAAAATATTAAACTGAAGCACTGTCAGTGCCCAAAAGGACTTTGAATAAAATTGTTAAAACAATATTTTCACATAAATTCACAATGTAAGGCATGAAAGGAATGTTACTACATCCTATGATCTGAATTATACTAGATGCTTCTATCTTTCACTCATTTATCCCTTTTGTAAAAGTGTTAAATTATGGACATAAATATAGTGTAGGGTTATACAACACTTCTGCTCAAGTACTTTTCTATTTTTCCAGCTTTTGGTTTTAATCAAGACCTGCAGTCTGCACATCTGTGGCTCCTAGAAAGCTGAAGACAGATGTATTTGCTTCCATGACTAATGCAGAATTTCTGCAGTTGTGATCATTCCCATTCACTTCACTTTTATTTATCTATCTATCTATCTATCTATTTATTTATTTGTTTGTTTGTTTGTTTGTTTGTTTGTATAGTGTGAAAAAGAGTTGGTTTCTTGAACATTTGTCTGTTAAATTTGGTATTCTCTGGGTTTTGGATGAGTTCTACAGCCCCACCAAAGGACACTGGTGTTTGAGGGAGGTGTCTTAAAGGAGCTTGAAGTGAGTCGAAGAGGTGGGTTGTGCTTATAAGTGCTTTTCCTGCCATTCTCTTATCCAGAGGAAGGTCAAATTTTGGTCCAGAGAAAAGGACCTTCTTGTGCCGTTGGAAAAGTTGAAAAGCCAAATTGTCTTTCCCCCACTTCTCTTAAATGCTCCTCAGTGTTCACTTCATCAGCTTTCTGAGGGGAGAGGGGACAGGGCTGTCAGACTGCCTTACAAGCACAGCAAGTTTCTATTTAGTTGAGGTTTGAGTTGCAGTATCTGTAGCACAAGTTAATAAATAACAATAATAATTGAAGCCAAAAAATGCAATTAGAAGGCAAGATTTTACAGTCTGACTCTCCAGAGGAGAATTAGTACATCAGATAACAAACTAATCACACTCAACATCAGGTTATTTAAAAGCTTGATGTTATTTGCAGTTTGTTCATGGCCAAGGAATAAATACATAAAATCTGGTTTCCATAGAAAAGTGTCTGGATGTTAAAGCAACACTTCCGTGTAATGTATGTAGTGTTGTTGCTTCTGCATCTTTAGATTTTTTTTTTATTTTTATTTCAAACTGTTTCTAGATTTCTGTAATGATGCACAATGCAATAATCCTATTGAATCCCGAGAAGGAAAAATGTAGTATTTTATTCACTTTTTACTTTTTTCCCTTTTGTTAACGTACAGCAGTAGAGTGGGAAGCTTAGTGGCCATTACCAGTGCTGTTCTGAGGGCTGCTTCCAGGTGGGCTCCAGTGAGTCACGTACATGATTATCCTGCGTGGGCCCCAGTGAGCTTTTGCTGCTGTAGGCAGAGCAGTGACTGTGTGCTGGGAGCATCCACTGCTGCCCTGTGGTACACAGGCTCTGGGTAGCTTCAGGATCTGTCCTGGCTGGGGCAGGGCGTGTGGGTGAGGCTGGTGAGGAGACCTCTGGTCCGTATCCTCATTAATGTGAATCTTGGGAATAAGAGGAGACTTTGAAGATCTGGGAAAGTGGATGTGTGTTGAACTACACCAAGTATTGGAGCAAATCAAAACCTGGTGTTACCAGTTGAGCCATTCGCTATCTTATTTTCTTGCTTTTTACATTTTTTTGGGTTGGTGGTGTTTTGGTTTTTTTTTTTTTTGCTTGGTTTTTTTTTTTTTTACTGTTTTTAGGATCAGTATGCCTTTTTTTAAAAAATAAAGAGAATCTCTTAGTGACAAGATTCAGCACTGCTGCATAAGTGATCACTACAGCACCCTCATTGCACTGAGTGTTTTTTTGCTTGGTTTTTTGAGTAAACTGCATTTCTTTGGTTGCTGAGTAGCCTTCACTTTTAATCAAACACAGATAAAGGAACATCAAAAACTGGAAAACAAAAAAAAAACAAACTAGGAACGGGAAAACTAAAGAACTGTTGAAAGCATGATATGTATAAGGTAGTGAGCCTCCTATTATTTTTTACAGTAAAGGTTTTTATTACAGTGTATGTTTTTACTTCTTTACAATGCAGATTGTCAAAGATGCTCATCTGATATTGCCTCTCATCTCTCTAGTCTGAAACAAGTCTGTTAAAATCACTTACAATATTAGGTGAGAATCAGAATATCTGTTTCAACGGGGCTTTCAGCCAGAAGCAGCCTCAGAGCAGAATCAGTGCTTGATACCTCATGTTTCATGAAAAAAAATTGAATGAGAGAATACAGACCTTTCAAAATGTGTAAATAGCGTTTATGACTGACACGTAGTCCAACATCTTATCCTCCCAAAGGTCCAAAATCATTTACATCTAAGGGATACAAATGTTCTATTTTTATACAGTGAACAGAAAGAAAAAATGGCTAGAAACATTTGTTTCAGAAAGACATGGTAAATCCTATTTGTCTGATTTACTGAATAATTTTTGCTGCAGTACAACACTTCAATATTGCAAAACTAATATTCTAAGCATTATGAGCAAAATCAGACTTCTAGTGTGAGTGATGTTTGCTGTGATGTGCTGAGATTCCAGAAAATCACTCATGCAGTGCACTGTCGCTACCAAATCCCAAGTTAGTCCACTGGTACGTACTCATGTGATTTCCAGATAAGTAAACTGACTGCTTTTTTATCTTGCCCTATTCTCTTTTCTGTAAAGCTGGCAGAATTGCTATCTGACTCTTGCTAAAAAGCATTTTTAAAGGATTTTTCCAGTTTTCCTTTTTATCTTTTTTTTTTTTCCTGGCTCAGTACTCTAAATGATGATTTTAGGTCCTCACTGATGGTGATAAATTTGTAATTTTCATACTGAGTCACATCATCCTGAGCTCAACCATGTGCAAAACATTGCTCTACAACACCAAAGTGCTATTCTTGTGATTTCATGCAATACTATCCTGTTTCATTTAATTTTCAGGATTGATTTTTGAGTAAGCAGATGGCTTGGTCTTCTCTAAGAGACTATAAGGAAATGCCTTGCCAGAAATACTTTGTGCTTCATGATATTTAAGTTTGCTGTGATTTAAGGGTTCATAAGAGCGAATTCAGCTTTTTTTTTGTGCAGTCCATCATTAGGGTTTCGTTGCCGATCCTCAGACTCCAATGAAGACCACGGTTCTGTTGCCAGCTGCCTTTCAGAGCAAAGCCTGTTTGGCCGACAGGACGCTGGTTCCATGCGTGCTGTTGCTTAGGCTGCTCAGGCAGCCTCTTCAAAAGCTTAATCCTCTGTCGCTTTGGAGGATCGGGGTATATCTAGTGCAGCTAATATGAACTGAGGAAAAATAGCGCCAAAAAGACAGCATCTTGTTTTGTTTTTCCTACACAATGGCTGAATCCAAATAGAATCATTCTAAAATGCTATTTTAAGTACCCAAATAATTGTTTTTTAAAAAAATAGGAAAAATTAAGTTTAAAGAACATTTAATTCTTTTTGATCTCTAACTATCATGACATACTGGATAGTGATTAAGTGTATAATTATTTAGTGTGAAAATTAACTTTTTTGTTATTTTTTCTTCTTCCAATGTATATGTTGAATTGCTTTTTTTTTGTAAGTTTCTTTTTTTTTTTTTTTTTTTTTTNTTTTTATTTTTTTTTTTTTTTTTTTTTTTTTTTTTTTTAGCTTTTATCAGGCTACTTTCTGTTAAATATTATTGCAGTTCTTGGATATTGTATTGTGAGACAGTTAAGGCCGACCACTTAGTGTTCCACATGAGGAAAAGTGCAGCCAGAAGGTGAAGGTAAAAGCAGTGGCTTCCTTTTAGCCAGTGCCTTGGGAGCTTGCATCCGGGGAATTGCATCCAGTGTGGAGCTTCCCAATGCAAGAGAAAAGTTTATGGAGAAGAGTGAGTCCAGCAGAGGAATGTTGAGGTGGTTTGGGGGTAAAGGTGTAAGTGCAGGGGGGGAGGCTGAGGAAATGGTATTGGCTCAAGCTGAAGATGAGAGGACTAAGGGGGATCCGACTGCTGACTTCAGCTCTTTAACGGAGGGCATAGATCTTGGACACATTTAGTGGAAATGGCAGACAACAGTCACATGTTCTCGAAGGAAAATTCTGATTAGGTAGAAGGCGAATAAGTACCCACAGTGTATGTAGCTAAGCACTGGAGGATTTCTCAGATTTCTTTGCTCTTGGAGCCCTTAAGCAGCTTAGACTGGTCAAGGTGATGGAACAAACTGATCTTTGTTCCAAATTAGCCCTGTCTGGTGCAAGGGCTTGGATGAGATGGCCTCCAAAGGTCTTTCCCAACATAGAGTCTATGCTGATTCAGTGAATATTCCTATGAATGATGGATTTATTATTTTTTTTTAAAGTTCTTGTTGCCTTATATATACTGAATAACTAAGAGGGAATTATAATAGCTTTCCCTCTAATGCCTACTTACCAAGGGAGGTATTTGTAGTTGAGGGACTAGACCTAATTAATTTTGCTTACCATTGTCCCTCCAGATTTATTTGTGGAACTAAGAGAGATCACACTTTCATTTTACTGATGGACTGGAAAATAAGCTTTCCTGATTTTGCAACTCTCTGGAGGTTCATCAGTTTTGAATAAATTGGTAACTGAATAGAGCTATTTGCATGAGCTGAGATAAAAAGAAAATATATAGAGCCTTGCTGTATTCATAAAATATGTTATAGCTGTCAAAGCTGGCTTCTGTCTTTAAGGAACTACACATGCTTAAACAAACATATTATGCAGGGATTTTAAAAAGCTTGCATTCTTGTACTGTCATGCAGTCAGTATTGTTCTTGAGAGTGTTAGTACATTTTTGCATGTATAAAAATTAATCTGTTTTGGTCTCTTTGCTTCTCTTTGCTTCTCTTTGCCAGGCAGACCAGGTGTATTATGTATGTGGAATAGAAGTATAAGGAATATGTATATGAAAGGGACCTTTTAGGGGAAAGGGAGCTTAAAAAGTCAGGATTTTTTTTGTGAAAATTTCTAGCAACTATATAGTGTAGCCTTTAAACTTGGGCTGTTTGACTGGATTTTATTGTTACTGTTCAGCTTGTTACTTTTGAATTGAATGTCTGCTGAGATGGAGGGCAAGTTTTTAATTGGTGCTATGAGCAAACTTGCCTGAGCAAAGTTGTGCCTCAGCAACATAGTAATTTTGTTTTCCAGTTGGCTGTCCGCTAAATGTAGGGAAAGAAACTGGGAGACATTATTGGACAGCACTGTTAATCAGTACATTCCCTTCAAAAAACAATAGGGCTGATCACCAGCTCAAATTTACTGTCTGTGATTGGGATTGTTTTCACATGCCCCAGATCTTACCTTTTCAAAACAACTCCCTGGCAGGACTATAGAATATTAAGGACTTGGGTGTATGGGAATGGAGCCATGGATAGGATAGAGGGAAAAAATGCTCATGAACTGTTTTAATATCTTTTCTATTCTCCATTTTTTTTCTATTTTAGCTGGCAATCCTGGTGGTCTCTGACTGACCTAAACCAAGGGTTATGTTCTTTTATTTCCATCTTCCAAGTTCTTCCTATTTCTTCTGTGCCTGAATCACTGTCATTTTGCGACTATATGTGTAGCTCAAACTATACACTATGGCTCAAATATCCTTTCCCCATTACATGCAGTTTCTGTGGGTGGTGAAATTAGGAGGCGTGTGTGGTGGAGAAGTAGTTCTATAGAAATGAGTATTCATTGGTTTCTGTTTCTGCATTATTCAGTTTGCACCATACATGTTTCAGAGATAATCTGGGATTTGGAGGCGCTGGTGAAAACAGCACTGCTCCCTGTGCTCATGGACCATGAGGCGTCTTTAAAAGCACTGGTGTGTACCTAGGAATGTAATAATGATAGAATCATGCTTTTTGTCTTAACATGGGTTGAGAACACTGGGAAACATCATAAAGCCTTATCTCATTTTTTTATAGTAAGGCTACTGACATATATACCCTTTTCAGCTGTCCTGCTTGATTCAGAGGGGAAAAAACCCAAACAAAAACCTCAGCAAAACAAAACTTTAAGCAAACAAGCAAAGCAACCCCACCAAGTCCTCTAGAAACTGCAGACAGAAAGCCTGACACCTGACTTCTGAGTAGTGATATAGTGAGTATCCTGGGAGCTCAATCTGGTGAGAAGAGTGTATAGCAGGAGGGGTTTGGCCATGTATTGATGTGTGGTCACATGCCTGCCAGTCATGAGTGTCTGTTGGACGCTGTTTCTGGAGTGCATTTTGCCCTCTGGTCAGGTTTAATGATTTGTTCAATGCTGTTGGTTGTAGATGCTGTTTACTATTAAAAGGTAGAGTTCAACTGTGGATGAAACATATTGAGGAGAAAACAGACCAGTGATCTCACCTAGCATTGCTTTAGTGAAATGGTACATAGTGTTCTTTTGTCTCAGACAAACGGTCCTTTCTATTTCCTCTTAATATAATTAGGAATGGAGTTCTGTTTTATCTGCTTTTGAAATATATTCATGGTATCATCTCTTTTCTTGTACAGAAAAATAAACTGCATTTCCAGGGATAGATCAGACCGCAAACTGAGAAACAATGCAGTTAGGTTATAAAGCATATAACTGATGTAATGTGTTAGTATTGTTCCATTAGATAGCTTCACAGCAAAATAGGAATCATCACAACCACAATTACATATTTCAGATGCTCCAATTTATGTCTTTTACAGGTGAAATCAAGCAGATGCTATCCTGTAGCAAGAAAGATTAGACTGAAAGAAGATGCATAGTATTACTGGCATTTGCGGGTATCTCTAGGTTATGAATAATGTTAGATTCATTGGTCTTCCTCTTGGCTTTAGGGGTCAGCAGTGGTGGCAAGTACAGCTTTGGTGCTGTGAGATTTGTCTCTAGCTCTGTTGTAAACTCTCCCTGCAGTGGTGAGGGGGTGGGGATGATGTAGTTGAAGGTCAACTGAGAAAGATGCAATCTGCTGGAAATGTTAGCTTATTTGAAAAGCATTTTTATCCCATAATGACTAAAATGATGGCACCAGATGGAGAGTAGTGATTTTGAGATGATTTGTATTGATCATCTTTGCTGGTGTCCTCTTTTGCTACCTAATAAGTACTGCTGAGATTCCTTTGTCCTAAGTTGGTAAGATACAAAGATTGTCAGTACCTTTCATTATCATTATTTTGAATTTGCATATTAACACGCACATCATAATTACCCTGTTCTTACAGCTGTTTGTACAGGGGGAGAGGAAATAAAAAATCTGTATTTTTCATTTTGGTGTTTGTCTTGACAATAGGATGGATGCAGTAACATATAATCATTAGGAAGGGTTATAGATAGCAGTCTTAGAAACTTAGCATTTTTTTCCTTTGTTTTAACACATGACCTTTTCATGTCTTTGATCCCTTAAGCTGTGTACTGAATAACCTTGGATTAGTAGAAACAAGAAGTGCTGTGCATTATGTAATGACATATTTCTTCTGGCTACATCAAAAGAAGGTTAGATAAGATCTACTGTAGGAAATCTGCGTAGTCTACAGGAGTGATGGTTTGTAGCCAAGGATATGGTGATTTCCTATTGCAAAGAAGGATAAAACTGAAACAGTCTGCCATGCTGGTTTATCTTAAAATGTTTAGGAAAGCCTTTAACATACTTGAAATAATGTTACTTGTGTAAGAGAGAACTCGTGTGTTCTCCCCTCCTACATGCTGACACTGGAAGTAGTAGTGAGAAGTTACTGAGGGTTGATACGAGTACCCCAGTTTAGATTATTGAGAAGCTGCTTTTAATTCACTTCGTTTTGATACTGTGGTGTTCAAAATTCTTCTTGGGTGAAGGTGGTGAACAGTATTTTTTCTTCCATCTAAAACTGAAATAGTGGTAATACTACTTTTCAAAGTGTGTTGCTGTTGTGTAGTCCTGAAGGTAAATAGATTTCATTGCATCTTGTAACAGAAGTGGATGGCAAATCTGACTTTGTTCCAGCACCATCTGTAAAATGGGAGTAATATTTTATGGTTTGGAGATGGTGCAAAATTGGCAAAATAAGTTCAAAGATGACATTACTTTTTAACCATACATAGTGCTCCTCTCCTCCACTTTAATAAAATTGATATTCACTTCTATCAGGAAGAGAAAAAACAGTGTGAGAAGGAATCTTTAAATAAAATTACTTCTCTCTTGAAAGATTAAAAACAATGCTGTAGTCTTGCAGAACAGAAATGTGTAGGCACTGTGCAGAAACATTTGGGATGCAATGAATTATTTAAAATACTATATACAGGGGGAGACAAGCCAGTCTCATTTTATGTAGACATTCCAAGGTGCTTCAAGTTGGAGTTGGTTGAAGTTGTTTTGTGTAGATGCAGTAAAGGTAGAAGCTGGCTTCGATGCCAGACTCCATCTTCTGTCCTCTATTTGCAGCTCTTTCCTCCTACTCCTGGCACAGGGAGAAGTGACACCTGCACTGAGTGATATCCCAAGAATTGGTGCAGTGTGCTGAAGTGCCCTGCAGTGAAATGCTTCTCCTTTGACAGTTTGCATCAGTCACACGCTGGCCAATATTAGCGAGTGCAACAAATCTGTGGTGATCTTCGTGTTTAATGCATGGATTTTAAGAAATCTGTGCAAAACCTCTTATTTCAACTCTACTATGTTGTGAGTGATATTCACAGAGATGCTCAGTTGCCTCATTCACAGGGTGGGCTTGATGAAGTACAGAGGAAATGCCAACATAAAAAGCTACTTATTATCACAAATTAAGGATTTGTGAGTGTTTCCCATTATTGTAACTGAAAGTGACAGATATTTTCTTTCTTGCATAAGAAAATGTGTAATGATTGTAGTGAGTAGCAATAAGATGATGCTACAAATGTTAAACTTCCGTGCATAAAGCTGTTTGACAGCTGATCTGGCCTGAATCAACATTTTTCCTTTAATCTCAGTGTAGCAAAAGGGATTCTGCTCCTCTCTGCTTACCTACCATTACTAAATGTCTTATCAGAGGTCAGTCTTTGCATCTATTAGGAAGAAAAATAGTGGGAGAAGGAAGTTTCTTATAGCCGTACTCTTAGACTAGGAAGAGACCAGAATAGCTTTTATATGAGGGTAGTTATCCTTCAAGATATAGAGAAGGGGAGAAATTGACACAGGAAAATTCAGTCATTCAGCCTAGAATTTTTGTAACTAATGTTTTCAGAGGTAGACAGGATAACAATTCATGAATCCAGTTTGAAAGTGTTTTTGCACAGCTTCTCGTGGGAAAGTGAGGGTGGACTGCTATTTTTGCTCTGGATTTTAGCAAGTACAAATCTTTAGCTTTGGTATTTCTTGTCTTGAAAATCTATTCTTAGTTTAAAACTAAATAGCAAAACTCACGTACATGCACTGAAGTACTGGCTGTATCTGACATTGAATAAAAGTGCCTACTGTAACAATGAATTTTAAATAAATAAAATATTTAGGATCTTTTTGTTTACTTGGCATCAGAGCTCCAGTTATCTCAGAGCAGTACCTTTTCATCACTATTCATTGTGGATGAAAATGCTTCTGATTCATTGCTGAAGTGGAAGCTCTCGGTAGCCTCACTGCAGTCCAGATATCTGGGGTGTGAGATCAGAATTTTTAATGAAGTTTTTTGTTTACTTCAGGCAACTGAATTGTAAAGATGTGATAATTGTTTAAATTTTGGCCTTTCATTGAACTAATGTCAAACCAAGTTATGAAGTTTCTTTAGAGTCCAGTGTGCACGTTGAGGTAGAAGCCAATCACTTTGGTTGTAAATATAAATGGTGTTCTTGATCTCCAAGCTGGATCTCTGGGAAGAAGACATAAAAACACAGTTAAGACTGTCTACATTTAAAATGTATTTGCAGTGATGTTAACTGAAATGGTGCAAATGGTTGAAGTGGTTGCAAGTCATTGCTAGTTGTTTAGAGCCAGTTCATTATCTCTTTTGGCTGGTCAAGGAACATACAGCTGCCCAATGTGTCTGAGTTTAGTATTTCAGTTTAGGAGAGAATGGAATGAAAAATATTTCATCAAAATGTGTATAGCAAAAAAGGAATTCAAGACCGCTAATCGTAATCACTGTCTAAAAAGATTTCTGTAAACAGAAAAGAAAAAGCACAAACTTAAAAATGAGCTTCTTGGGTATTTATGGGATCATTTGGACAAATCTTGTCCAAGGTAAAGAAAAATATCTTTGGTGCCTCCTAGTTCATCAAGTTTGTATGTCTACAACATTTCACATGATACAAACAGAACAAAACTTCTGGTATGTAATCATTTTACAGAAAAAAAAAATTAAAGTGAATGAGCTTTTTAATGTACTCTCTTTTTTTCAGTTCATTCTCTAGCACTGAAAGCCTTTCCTTTTTCAAATGAGCATAGAATCACAATTTGATCATATCCTTTCCAAGATTCTACTGTTTAAACAGATAGGGGCAAATAAAGAAACAGCAAATACAGCTCTTTGCAGCAGATGACTCCAGCCGGCGTTTTTAGAGGAAGTTTAGCTGCCAGAGAGCTTTTCTGTTCCTTAGTGATTCATTGTAGAACAGCTCTGCCTTTAGCACTCCTGGTGCTTACTGGGTTTTGTTCCTGGGACTTAGTGGTTTCAAGTTTCTTTTCTGTGTACCCTTGTAACCCTGACGTGGATTCTGTGACTGCAGCGACCATAAAAGTTCGGAATTGTGGTGCTAATCAAGAGGGTATGGAGATGTTTTATGTGGATGAGACTGAATCAGTCAAGCAGTTTCACAGAGTGGTCAGGGCATTTCAGATTGCAAATACCTACTTTCATAAAACTGAAGAAGTGGGGTGTAGGCTGTAGATATTTGGAGTATTCTGAGAGTGTATTTAAGTATGTGGTCACTTCAAGGCTAGGCAGAAGTTCCTCGTTACCTTCTTGTGTAAGGTACATGTGTCCTGTGATGGTTTATCTTATTAGAGCTGACCCTTCACTAATCTTCATCTGGTGTGGTTGATGTTTGTCATTGTGGAGAATGCCTGCTAAGAGCTAGCTTAGGAGCTTTGCTTTGAAGTGTGGTATAGATGTTTTTTCCCTTTGGAACTGTGGCCGTTAGAGGATGACATGTAAAGCCTGGGGGTCATCATACACGATATCATTATCAGGGTACAAAAATGTTCTTTAATGACAGAAATGAAAACAAGCATAGGAAACATTTCATGCTGACAACAAACTGCATCTTAGTAAAACTCTTAATTCTCTGTAATTTGCTTCATTTGGGAGATGTACAAAGTGATACAAATACAATCAAAAGACTGTTCTAAGTCATAGTGATGATATAGATTAACTCTTATGGTGCATTTTGCTGATAGCTGGGTAAGATGCCATTCAAATGTTAAGCACAGTTTTCAATATCAGCAATGTTAGTAAAGGCTTTTTAAGCATTTTGCTGTTCTAAACAGTCTAACACATAATTTATTTCTCAGTCTTTGGACACCAGGAACACTGGAAGACTATAATGAAAATAGTGTGAGGTTTCTAAGTAGCACTCTAAAAAATGAAGTTCTAAAATAACTTCTCGTCTTAAATTAATTAAGAAAATGTGCTGAAATTCATTCCTGGATTTAGTTTCCCCCCGCCCCTGTAAATAGCTGCTGTCAGATTTTCTTTTTGCTGTGTAACTTGGTTAGATGGATCAATTAGTGAATCTTCTGGCTACAGCAACTTCTGTGCTTAAGTTATAGACTGTACTTTTTTGGCAGTGACTTTTGGCCCATAGCTAGTTTATGCTGTGAGGCTCTAATGTTGTATGAATCTGATTCAATTCAAACTGGACAATGAGTTCTCCGAAAGATAAAAAAGCAGAGCTGAGTAAAGCCTACGGAGTCTAGAGCCAGCTGAGTCTTAAAAGCTGAGCTGTTCACTTAGCAGTTGAACTGAAATGACCTCCACAATTTGTGGCTGGGCTTTTTTGTTGGAAAAATTTGGCTAGAATCATATCTACTGTGAGAGCGTGTGGTACATGGCTGGTCTAGAGGGATTCATCTGCTTTGTATGACAGTATGTAACCACAAACCATATGTTCTTAGCTATTGAGTACATCACTTATGGGTTTTCGGAGTTGGGAAGGAGCCATTAGCCTCAAAAAAGTAAGTCTGAGGTGGGCGAAATATCTCTGCAATGGTCTGTTTCATCAGGGGCTTTTGCTTAGTAAGCACATATACCATGTTAAATAAGGATGTGGAGAAATATGTACCTTGAAATCTCAGTGGCACTCTGCCAATCTGACTTGGGGTAGAGTTTTGTCATGACTTGGCTGTGGAGATTTGATAAGATACTAAGTGCTTGAGCAGAGAACATCGGTTTATTTTAAGTAGAAACATTAAGGCATCCTCTCTCGATAGTTGTGATAGATTGCTTATGCTTTGGAAGAAGATGAAATCTCCCCCTCCTCATTAGTCTAAATTATTAATCTTCCTGGTTTGTTAATAAGAGGAATAGTGAAAAATTGAATGTTGTCACCTTCCTGTAATGTCTTGGGTAGAAATTCTGGTTTGCCCCTCATGTTGCAGTGCATACCTGAAACTCCTCCTCTGTCCCATTACTAAACTGACGAAGAAGTTCAGGACAGATAAGCTGAATTTTTTTTTTCCTGCTCGACTTAGAAGAAGCATAAAGGGCTCTGTACAGAAGAGATACCTTTTAGAGGAAATGCTCTGAATTTCTCCTGCTGTGTTCCATAGTCTTTGTGGTGATCAGTGGGATAGCTTGGCCTCTGTGGAAAAAGTAAAAATAAATGCAACTTCATCCATTTAAATATTTTTGAATGTGATATCAAGCTCATAGATGCAGTAAGATTTGGATATACAATATGGTTCTGTTCTTAAATTGGTACCAATTTCTTTATTATGGTAATTTTTACCATAATTCTTTATTACGATAATTCTTTATATGGTATGTGCTGCATTGTGCACAAGAATCTGAAAAAAGGTGCTTGGATAAGTGACAGAGTATCTAATGGTTTGAAAGTTAGGAAAAAAGAATTTGCAGACAGGATTGTACCTCAAGGTCAGCTGTCAGACAAAGCAAATGGTGAAATTGAAGCATTAACATCTGACAAGAGAAGTGAAAAGTTTGTCTTCATAGTACCACAGTCTGCCTTAGAGTAAATGAAATTGCTATTCCTGACTTATGCAAGTGTTGCACTTTACCATTTCTGGCCCAGACTTTTCCTGGCATATTATACTTTTGCAGATCTCAGCATGGACAGAAGGAAGAATGATTAGAGGCCTTTTTTTTGTTGTTGTTGTTTAGCATTAGAATGAGGAGGCCTACTGGCATATGTAATTTGAATATGAAATTGACAAAACCGGTTGGAATAGTTAGAGTTCTTGTAGATCATCAGACTTCTCCTGTTACTGGTATAAACCCAGAATATTTACCTTCTTTTTTTTTTTTTTTTCCTTTATTAAACGCTCACAGTATACACTAGTAGTTATCCAGGTCCAAGACTGAATAATCTTTGTGCTTGTGTGGGAATCCCTATCCATGCTTTCTGACTTCCAACTTCTGTGTAAAACGTAATGCCATTATTATCAGGCTGTGTCAGTATGGTCAAGTCTTATTAAATCAAGGTTTGTAAATGACTCTGAGTGAAATGCCTGCAGAAGACAAATATTGTATTTAATGCAGCCAATATCTAGTATTTGGAGCAAGCTGATGTTACTGGTTCATAGTATTCTGTAGATGAGCAGTAAAATAAGCATTTGACCAAAGGCTGACCAAAAGTGGAAAGCAGTAGCCTGTGTGAAAGCTAGTCAGTACTACTGCCTTGGGCTAGAGGTTTCAAAAACCAACTAACGTGTGAAAACAGTTCTTAAAAGGAAAGGTTGAGAGAGTAACTTAAAGTTTGTTAAAACAATAAAATACTTGGACTCCCCAAATTTCATATAATGGATACTAAAATCATGGCTTCATTTTAACAATTCAGGAACTGAAAGCACATGTGAGAATATTGTAGCTATGTGTAACCAGGTGCCTGTAGTTGTTGTCTCACAGGACAAGTACTAAATTTGTAGCTCTTCTGGAAGCATTGTTTTTAAATTTGATTTCTAGACTTTGGGAAGCAATGAATGCAGTTTTACTAATCAGCTGCATTTGTTGGTAAAATACCATTTGCTATTTAGTTAGGTAAGCGGTGTATTTTACTTAGACAGTTTACTTACAGTTAAAACCTCTTGTAGTTTGTAAGAGGATAAGTATGCAAAACATCAGTCTATCAAAACAGCAAGGCTGTCATTGCTACCCTGACAATCTGTTCCAGTTTTATGGATGCTTCCCTCTATTAGGCTAATGTAGACTTTACCTTCCGAAATTTGGGAATATATCTTTTTTTATTTATCTCAGAATACTAAAGGATATTGTTGTATCCTTTTGTATTGTATATCCCCTAGAGGGGATATACAGTACTTAAAAGAACTGCCATTCTCATTCCCATAAAATGTCAGTTTTGTTTTCAACAAGATTATGGTGATTGGTTACATATTGAGGTAATTTAGTACCTGAATAACTATTTAGCGAAAACCGCACAAGAAATTCTTCATAGTTCAGATCAGCTTTTCATTTTTATATACTCAAGTAAGTAGATTAATAGCTAATCTCAAAGTTTAAGAAATGAATTGCCTGATCTGATTTATAGAGGTCACAGAATTTGTTTAATCATATTCTAAAATGAAGATAAACATGGTGTGCCTTCTGATGGACTGAAGGTTGCTTTTCTTCCAGATGAAGCTAGTAGGCTTCGCTATGATTTTTTTAAAGCAAGTTTCTGCAGTGACATAGGTGCACTAGTTTTGGTTTTTTAATAAAAACTAGAAGTGTAGTAAGTAAAGTAAGTAAGTAAAAAACTAGAAGCAAATAATTTATTATTATAGTATTGAATGTTTTAAAAGTTTCTAGTTTGCTATCATGCAATATATTGTAAAGTTTGAGCTTGCTGAAGTTCCCCTCTATTTTCCATGATGTACAGAAACATTTTTGCTAAGTAATTACTTGAAAAATTTGTGTATACTAATTCTTCCTGAAAATATTGGATGGAATATTGGATTGTTTCACTTTGACACAAGAGCTGAATTACATATGTTGAGCTTTTTTGAGTGTAAGCAAGTTTTGTTTGACTACAACATCTTGCTAACAGTTTGTATGATTTGATGTAGCTTTTGGAGACTGCAAGAGCATTTGCCTGTAGGGTTTCAAATGAAATGAGCTTTCTACAGCTGTTGGCTTCCTAATGCCAAGAGTAAACAAATTAAAGTGTTCCTTGTTGTTTTAAAGAAAGATCTTCAAGCATGCTTGTAACCTCCTTACAAAACCCCTCTCCCTTGATATTAGCCATATCTGAGAATGAAAGCAAGATATGTCAAATGAAAAATAAGAAAATATGATCCTCTGTATGTATGTCAGTGTATATTTAAACTTGAAAGTTGATGCTAAATGTACAAATCTTGTTCCCATAGCTGTCTACATTAAATCATGTAGCAGCTTTAGCTTTATATGTAGGATGTGGAAAAAATAGTTCTGTCAAAACAATATGAACATTTATTATACAAATATCCAAGAAGAATATTCTGAACTTCTGAGCCTTAAACTTGTCAGCTTCCTGTGTGCATTGTGTAAACAGGCTCTCCAACAGGATGTTAGGATCCTGGAGTAAAAGCCTAGGAAATAATTCATTCTTCCTATAGACTCCACTGGAGCAGGCAATCTCAGAGTTCTTACATGCGTGCTTCAAGTAGAATCATTCCAAACCTTAAAAGCCTTTATGCTATATTTTTTCCTTCCAAAGTGTGTGTGTACAAATTAGGACAGAATCATTAAAATGCATGTGCACATGCATGTATGCTGGTACATTCAATGTTCCCATGTGCTTTTGTGTAAGACTATTGACAATTAAAACCTGTGTTACGTGTGGACCCATTTTAATTTTATTGCTGTCTCCAGATATGCATACCTGCCTTTCATCCTCACTTATTAATGCTAAATGTATGTATTCAAGAGGAGACTTAAGCTGTCTGGTTTCCAATTCCTGTTTCTTTCTCTCTCTGTGGATTATTTTGGTGCTCTTCATTTAGCAAATGAGAAAAGCAGCAGCATTCAATACAGCTCACCCACATTAATAAAGTTGGCAACTAAAGAATTTACATGTTATGATGATGTGCTTGTGTACAACAGGTTTTAAAAGAATGTATAATGAATTGTAATGGAAAAAAGGCATGATGGGAACAGATAATAATATATGTAGTGAGTGTGCAGTCTGTTAAGAGTGCGGAAGGTTTTCCCTCTGAGAATGGTACAGTTTCTTCAAGTATTTTAGCGTTTCTGTTTTGTAATCTCAGAGAAGGAAGTTCTCATTTCTTTGTTGTTTTTCTGAAATACTAATCAATATTGGTTTATACTTTATTACAGCAGAAAGTCTCATGTAAGTCCAACACACAGGTTAAATGCCTATTCACTTAGTGAGTAAGATTAAGTATCTGATAAAATGGCTGAAACTTAGAACTTGCTTCAGGGAAAACAATCTTGCTGGGTTCAGAGCTGATGTTCAAGTACTGTAAAGAGTGGGAGCAAGTGAATTCCAGGGAAAGTTTGCACCAGCAGAGATCGCTTACTCCAGGTTTGCGCTTGTTGCAGTAACGACCTGGAGTGCTTCTCAACGGCTATTCATTATAAATCTGAATAACTATGGTGGTATAATAGGATGCAGTGAAGAGCAGTATCACATTGTTTGGGAGGATCTTATCAGACCTTGGATTCAAGCCCCAAAGATTTAAGTCTTCATCATGTGTGCTTTGCAGAGAGGGTCGAACACTGAAAAGGTTTTGTGAGAGGTGTGTGTTCACCAGGCCAGGCTGAGCCTTGCGGCCTGAAAGACTCTCATGTACTCATGTTGTTACCTCCTTGTGGCTTAAGCTTGAATAAAGCAGAGAGAGGGAGTTTCAGTGTCTTATCAGTATTTCTAGACTGAGAGGTATCCTTTTTTCTTTGTTTTGTTGGTTAAAAAAAGGAAAACAAAAAGAAAAGGTACCATTGGGAATTATGACCTGGACATACTCACCAGGTTACTTCACTGATCCCTAAATTCTTTAGAGCAACCTTGTTAGAGATCACAAGGTTAAAAGAAATGTCAGAACTTGAAAAGGAGGTAAGGTGAGAGTTATGGCAATGATTTTGATGGTATAGGAACTAAAAGTTTTGAAGCCTCATGTGGATGATGTAGAATTCCTTACAAGTTGTCACAGCTTCTCTCATTTAGAGAAATAAATCCAATTTATGCTGATATTAAAATTTCAAAGCATATTGCATGTTCCAGTGATGTCTTTTGATCTATATCCAGAGTATCTGAAACTTTGAATGCAAGTGACACTCTTTGCTGTTACTAAAATATTAAGGAGGAATCAACTTAAAAGTAATTAGCATCTTCATGTCCTCAATCTATGAAGAAGGAACTGGCTTGCAGAAACAATAAGAATCAAAACTTCTTCCTGTGTGCTGAAGAGCTGTAAATCAAAAGATATAATGCTGAATATACTGTTATATAGACAATTATATACTGGGCAATTTTTTCCTCCTTGAGGATCATGTAACGAAATATAAGCAGCTGTAAATACATTAATGTTGTTAGTGAAACAATGAAATTTTTACTTGCCTATTTTCAAAAAAGTGAAAAAAACCTTTACCCCCCTCCCCCTGCATAGAAAAACCCCAAACAGACCTAAATCTCATTATACCTTACCTTACCTTACCTTCATGCAATCTGTTTTTCATGAGGTCTTGGGAATTCTAAATATGATCTGTAATCCAGCCATGCAAACATTTCTCATCTTACAGCTTTGTTATAGACTTAGTCTACTTGCATGCATAAGAAACTTGCCAATTTATTTTTCTTCGTAGGGGCGCAGTCTTTTTTTTCAGACTTCCTTGTGATCACATTCACCTAGGCTGAATTGAATTTTGGACAAAAAATTGGAACTATTTACTTCCTCCCTAGAGACCTCTCATACAGTGAAGTTAATTTTGCTTAATCAAAATCAGGCCTTACGAATTTAAGGAAGTGCTGTGATTTCAAAGCTGGATTCTATGTTGTTTGGAATAAAAAAGTATGAATGAAACACTGGACTCCATTCTGTCTGTCTCTGGGCTGTAATATACAAAATACCTAATGTGTAAAATACAAGCAAAATACAAGAAAGGAGGGCAGGGTGTGAGCAGTCACAAGGTCAAATTTGTTAAATAAGTTAATTAAATTCTGTTTATGGATGTTCTTTTGTAAACCACTTTAAGAAAGGAATGTGTTGGGAAAGCTGTACTAACAAGCAAAATCACTTGTCATTTAAAGAAGTTGAGGGGAGGATTTGCTTACAGGTAAGGTGGAGGTAGAGCAGAGTCTTGTTGTGTCTGAGGAAAATCCCTCACCAATCAATAACTTGTCCATCACAACTCTTAGTTCTGGAACTCTGGAAAAACGATATACCTTATCCTTTTAAGCAGTTGAGTGGAACTAATATAATAATTGTCCTGTGGAAAAAAAAGACATTACTGAAACTCTGGAAATATCTCCTGCATATCTGTGATCCCAGGCAGTAATCTTGTCAGATTGATCTGAATGTATAATCATGTCCAATGAAGGGCAGTTTAGGGCTGAGATACATATTGCATTGCCTAATAGTTGCTTTCTGTAGCTATCAGTTTTGTTAATATAAAATTTTGTTAATATATACAAAGTACCTCAAACATAGAAAGGAGCTTTACAATATCATGTTAATTGACTAGTTAATAAAATTCCCTACTAGAAGTCCAGCTGTTGCTTAATTTGAGTTCTAGGAAGCAGTGAAATATTTAAACTTCTCAAACCGTGCAAATTTGTATTTCCGGTAAAATATGTGAAAGTCCTTTTTTTTTCATTTAAAGTGAATTTCCTGGTTCTTTTCCCCATGTGCAATGGATCTGATGTGTATATTTATTGTACGAACATGTATAGAAAGAAATAGTAAATTCAGGAATACCTTGTTCCATTTACCTGTAGATAAACTGTAATATTTAAAAAGCTATTTGAGGGGCTTCTGTGTGTTGCAAGTTGTATTTACAGTGTTTTGTGCTGTGAAATCTTGCATGTGAGGTTTATGTGCATGTGCCAGAAGCAGAGCTGAGTGATTTACTAAGGGTACTGGAGGAGTAAGGATAATTCATAATACAAAGTAGAAAACTTCCAAGGTAATACTATGATCATCAGGATCATCTACGTCCCACATTTCTTGCATTATTGATACACTTTTTCTGTATGATTTTTTTCCAGAATAGCAAATAACCTTGATGTCCAGCAGAGTGCCAGTGGCTTAACATTTGTTATCCATGTGATTGGTACTGGTGGATTGCAGCAATGTTAGGTGGTTTTGTGTTGTGAAATGTTTATATTCTGAGCAGTGGCCAACAGACTCACTTCAAGTTTAACCAGAACCTGATTACAACCAATTGCCCCCGAGAATGAATCCTGTCACCTTGTGCCAGTGCTGTTACTCTGATAGACATCAAGAGCAGATCTAGGCAGCTCTGCAGGTTCCAAGTTAATATTGTTGCTTTCTTGTTCAGCACTGCAGTTGCTGTAGACACGTATTCAAGAAAACGCTCAAAATGTGATTCACCTCCAGCTTGTTTGCCTCTCATAAGTTTGAGTGCTCTTCATTGACTGAATGTTGTGTGCTGTTTTTCCTGTGTAGACCTCTAGGGAAAATTTAAGTTAACTAAGAGACAAATGTTAATACAAATTAAATACCCTTTTTTTATTTCCTTGGCTGACATGCCATCTTGCTATCTGCCAATTGCACAGGGATGTTGAGTGTTGCCAAAGTCTAATTGTTATTTTCTTGAGTATAGGAGTGCTTTTCATGCTGTTCTCAAGAGCTGAGCCCCTGTGTTCTCTCCAGAGTAGCTTGTACAGTGATGACTTTAACTTTTAATCAACTGACAGGTTGTTCTTGCTTTTTCTTCCAGCTCTGGCACTTCAGCACTTGCAATTTTGACAGTGTTTTGGCTGGACTTCACATACATATTAGTTCTGGGTGGTCAATAGTCTCTTAGCTGTGTTAAGTTACCTATAATATTGCCAGCTTTCACAGTATCACTGGACATGTTCCTTCCTGTCTTTTGCCAGCTTGCTTACTTTCCCTAGCTCAGGTGATAAACAGTGTAATAATTTGCTTGGAAAATACGATCCAAACTCCAAAGTTTATCAAGAAATCCGTATTCCAGCAATAAAGCAACTGTACTCTTATTATGTGTCTGCCCTGTGATGTACGCCTGAAGACATTTATCATTTTGTTTTGATAGCTGCTACTTCATAGTTGCGTGGTGATGTCATGAGCAACCAATGTTCTAGTCTTTTTTTTTTGTCAGAAAAGGCATTTTGGAGAATACAAGCTTAGGATAATGGATGCTAGCATGCTATAAAACCATGTGGAGACTATTTTAAGATTGGAATGCTTCCTGCTTTTTCTACTTCACTGGATCCATAGAAATAGTGGTTCTAAGCATAAAAAGCAGCATCTACATATTGCACTACCATTGGTATTGTGTGCCACTTGCTTATGAGAAGGAGGAGAATAATGTTTGCTCAAGATTACCGAAGCTCTGCCTTCACGCAGAGAAGGAAAGGTTGGAAATGATCAGTTCTGTCTCTGCACTAAGATAGAGTTGGAGTGAAATAGGAGACTGTTCCTCCTGGAACTACCCATGTAAGTGAACTTCAGGTAGTGGTTGTGCATCTGAGCCTTCTAAGAGAGGCTGGGAAGGAAAGAGCCTGTCAGGGGTAGGAGGAGAGCCTGTGGGAATGTCCCTGCAGTTGACAGTATTTCAGCTCTGGATCTCTGTTTCCAGTTTGGAGACATGGATCTCCATGAAAGCTAGAAAACTCTCTTCTCTTTGTAATATACTCATTAAAATGTCCACTGCTAGTGTCAACATTTCCCACTGCTTTGGCATTGCCAGTAGCCAGCACCAACCCTGTTGTACTTGTTTGAGGAAATGCTAGAGTTTGAGCCTGGATGAGTGTCCTTCACAGTGTCTTTTACTTTTGGAAGCTGTTCTTACCAAGGCCAGAGCAGATGGCATTAGGATAACAACCTCGAAGATTTATGATGGTGAAGAAGGATGTCATTGTTTCTGTTTGTTTTGTTAAACTGACATACCTGGGGAAACACAAGAAGTAGAGTAAGAAGGAAGGAAAATCTTCTATCTGGTCGTGAAGATGATGAGCAGCAGTCTCTCTGGTATAATATGACACCTGAGATTTAAAGTAAAATTCTTGTATTTTTGATGATTCCTCCTCAAAATTAAACAAAAATTCTTTTTCTCTAGAGTCTCAAGAGTTTCACCTTATGTATTTTCTCTTTAAACCCAACTGATACTGTTGAGCAACTGAAGCGCTTAAAGACAGTGCTTATGTTGAAACTGCTCAGTAGCGTAAAAGAGAAAGCCTCATGGGATCAGGAATGAAAAGGAAGGAAATAATGTGTATCTATCTCCCCCAGCTTTCAGTGAAAATGGTGAGATGCAGAATTTTCTGTCGTACACCAATATCTTATTAGGGGAATAAATATGAAATACTAACATGTGATGGAGTGCCTGCTCGTTCCCCTAATGATACTCTGAGAAACAGTTTTTTAATATCCATAATCATATATGACTCTGAGACTGGACTCTAATCTTGTCTCCAAAGTACAGGGGCTTTATTATTATTGTTTTATAATAATAGCTTGTCTTCTCTTTGAAATGTAGATTTCTTAAAAATTATTATTTTTGGTTATGTGTGGTTTAGGTTCTTGTAGGTTTGCCAGCTAGAGCTGTTTGTGTTTAAAAAGTGTGAGAAGAGGGAAGTTCTTTCTGCTCTCTCCAGTTTGACTTTTCTCTGATTCCTGGAGTGGTGCAGAAGAGAAAGGAAAGAAAAATGCTTACTTATTATAGTTTTTAATATTAACCAGCTGCTTTTTAAATTATTATTATTTATTTATTCTTACATGTACATTCTGGCAAGACTCACAAGTGAGACAGAGTTTATGGGATTCATAAGTTATGGGATGTTTGTCTGCATCAGAGATAGATCACACATTGTGAGACCATTGGCAACCTGTCTTTGGCAGAGATTCAGTGCTGGAGCTGGTGGGTAGTTGTAGGTACGGAGTGAACCGTACTAGCAAAGCTTTCTCTTGCTTGCAGAGCATCTGCCTTTTCTGTCTCCATCTTCCCAGGCCCTTAGTCACAACAGCAGTATAGGAACCAAATTAACACTCTGCTTGACATGAGGGAGGAAGGAATTGAGCCATTCTTGTAGGGTGCTGCAAAACTCCATTAGTGGCTTCCAGAGTTAAATCTGTAAGCAGCCAACGTGCAATTTGAGTGCCCTAATGAAGACACTGTAAGGAGATCTTAAAAAGCACAGTCCAACAAATATTCTAAGTTTCTGAGTGGCATCCATTGCCCTTTACCTTAATAAGCAAACATGCTAATAAAATGGTTTTGTAGAGGACAGAATAGATACTTATTACAGCATGTGGCATCTTCTCTGAAAGACAAAATACCTTTGCAGTCATTTGAATTGTATTTTGCAAGCAGAGCGATGTTTCAGAAGAGATTACACTGACAGTCAGCAAGCAAACTGGCAGGTGAGGAATGAAGTGCTACAGTCAATATTCTGGAATTCAGCTTGCTTGTGCAAAGCAGGCTTCTTATCCAGATTTGTGAAGACTTTTGGAAGAAAACTCTCAAACTTGTGGAGGGTTTATTATGTCATTGCAATATAATAAGCCTGTTTTTCCTTTTTAGAGAATCTTGGTAAAGGCTGTCTTCGCTCTGGTTTGCAGCTTCATTCAATCCCATTATGTTTTTGCTCTTTTAAAGGTTTGGTTTCGCTGCAGTATAACTTTCAGCATCTGTAAGGACTCTCTATGGATTGGTGAACAGTAGGGGGGAGTGAAACCTGTGCCAGCTCCATATGAACTGAAGCCTACACTTTAAAATGTTCTGGGCCTCAGTGCATCCATCTAGTGTCCAGGTCCTGATTGATCAGTGCTGGGAATAGCATCAAATTCCAGCTGTTTGTGATGTGCCAGGTAATAATTAAACTGTCTCATTTGGAAAGGGGGAAGGAAAGGGAGATGAATAAATACATATTCTGCAATTCCTTAAGTCAGGATTCCTGTAGCTCTACAGGTGTGGAATAATTCTGACCTCTTATTCCTTAGTACCTCAGAGCTTTTCTATACTGAAGTCAGTGAGGAATGGCCTTAGGGGATCAGCTGTTGTTTGCTACTTGTGATTTTTCTGTATGAAACACAAAGTATTCAAGTGTATCTTAGCAAAATTCTGAACTCTTGTGCAAGCTGTGCTTTTGCCAGCTGTGGAATAATATCACAAATAAGTTTTTGTATGTAACTTAAAAAGCAGAAAGATTGCATTTTGTTTTGCGTGATTAGATAAGGAATCCTTTTGTTAAAGGCCTGTCCTAAATGAATCCCTTACAAATAAATAAATTGCATTAAGGTTTTAAGCATATTGTCTCAAAAGTTTCTCTTCAATAAATGCTTTTAAGAAAAAGAATACTGAATTTTGAGGTTATTATGCAGGATATGTTAAATGTGAGTTCTGTATCATAAAATTTCAGCTTGGCCTAAAATAAAGCATTTGCTTTAATTCCTCCAAAAGCATTAAAATAATACATATGGAGCTGCAGATCAGAATGTGAATGTAGTGTAATGTTTTTTAGAGGAGGTGTGAGTGAATTCACCAACAAAATTAGAGCAAGTTTGTAGGTTTCTAAATTACACTTAACTATAGACATGGGCACTTCTTCTGTCAAGCAGCAGAAAACAGGAAAAGCAATTTTAACGAAAATGAAGAAAATTTGTTTTCCTTTTTGTTGATAGGCTTATTTCACAGAATCACAGAATAGGTAGGTTTGGAAAGGATCTCTGGAAATCATCTAGTCTAATCCCTCTATGGAGACAGGGTCACCTAGAGCAAGTTAAATAGAAACTCCTCCAGGTGGGTTGATTTGTCTACAGAGAGGGAGACTCCAAAACCTCCCTGAGCAGTCTGCTCTGTGCTCTGCCACCCTCAATGTAAAGGTCTTCTTCAGATTGAGGTGGGACTTGTGTTTTAGTTAATGACCATTGCTCTTTGTCCTGTTGCTGCACACTACTGAAAACAGTTCATCACCACCCGCTTGGCAGCAGCCTTTGAAATATTTAAATACACTGATGAGATCCTGTCTCAGTCTTCTCCAGATTAAACACGCCCAGCTCCCTCAGTCTCTCCTGACAGGAGAGATGCTCCAGACCCCTCATCATCTTTGTGACCTCTTTCTAGCAGCTGGACCCTTTCTAGCAGCTCCTTGAGCTGTGGAGACCAGAATTATTGATCACAATATTCCATATATTCCAATATTCCAGATTAGGGCTGAGCAGAGGGGAAGGAACACCTCCCCAGACCTGTTGGCCACACTCTTCTGATGCACCCCAGGGTGCCACTGGCCCTCCTGGCCACACGGGCACTGCGGGCTCATGATCAGCCTGCCATCCACCAGGCCTCCCAGCTCCTTTCTAATGGAGCTGTTCTCTAGTAGGTCAGCCCCTAACCCCCGTGTGCTTCAGTTTAAAGCCCCTCTGACCACTCTGCCCAGTTGCCTGTCAAAGGATCTCTTGCCCTTTTAGGGAGGTGGATCCCATCCCTTCTTACCAGGATACACTCATTTAAGTACAGTTTCTGAAGTTAATTTTAAAATATATGCTCTTCCTTTTCAGCCATCACCCAAACTTCTGTTTCGAAAGGTGCTGCTGAATTGCTTAAACCAGAGCAGGTACTCTGCTGTTATAGCATTTGTTCTTTAATTTCTTTGATTGAAATGTTTAGCACAACTTGCTACTTTCTTATCTTAGATAATCCAGTGGTTGATTGCCACCTCTATTCTCTGTTTTTTCTCCCACCTCAACTTTGCTTAACTCATTGATTTAAAAATTCATGAAAGTAAGTCTCATGAAACTTCAAAATAATTAGTCTTTTCACTTCAATGATAGACCTTGAAAAAGGAAGTTAGATGGGCTTTCCCTGAGGTTTAAATTCTCCAGTCTTCAAAGCAGCATAGTGTTATATTGCACATAAGCAACGAGAAAAATTTTTTTTTGCCCTATTACATTCAAAACTACTCCATAAGGAAAAGCTATTAAAAAGAAATTGCAAAAAAACCCCACCAAAAACAAAAACTTTGTTTTTCAAGACAAAAATGTACTCCAAAGTCTGAATTGTTAGTGTCTTTTTTAAAAATTCCTGTCAATGACTGAAATGAGGACTGAATGCATATTTAACACATAATACATATGGCATGTATGAAGCATGTATAGTGCTACAAGCATAAGTTGGGTTTTTTCTCCTTGGAAGAAAATTTCCTGAAAGTCAGGCACCATGTTAGTTATCACTCCTAAGACACAGCATGAAGTATTTCTTAAATTCTCAACTTGAACCAATAGAAATATAGATATGCATTTAAATGTGCCCATCTCTAGAGCATTCACTGTATTTAAAATATGTAATATAGAAAATATGCGAGTTAGTAAACCGTTAATATACAGGTGTTATTTTAAAGTGGCCCCATTGCATTGTTCTGTTTGGAAAGGTTATTCCCTTTCCAATTCATCTATCTCTAAACAACACTCAAATGTGAAAGCAGTGATTTATTTTAACA
Source organism: Cisticola juncidis (assembly GCA_013400215.1). NCBI lineage: Eukaryota > Metazoa > Chordata > Aves > Passeriformes > Cisticolidae > Cisticola > Cisticola juncidis. The sequence continues at coordinate 121,565 of VXBR01006164.1, forward strand.
TGCTGAACTGCTGTTCCTGACCTATATTATTCTGGAACATCTGTTGCCCTAAATTTTTAGGTTTTGAAGTAGTCTGAAGCCTACAATATTTAGTCAGGTCATGTATTGACTTTCTCTGAATTTCCTCTTCAATGTTAATTTTATATGAATGATGACTTCTGATTTAACTCTTAAAAGCAAGCCTTTCTTTCATCTTCCCAAGGCTTCATTTCCCACCTCCCTCTGTGAATTTAGAGTTTTAGAATTATCGTAATGTTTTGGTTAATTCCTCTTGGTCATTGAGATCTGGCTCTGTTCCTGTGCATCCTTCTACTCTCTTTGGAACAGTGACCACCTGTTTACTCTTACTCTCATTAAATTTTTAGTGGTTTACTCATTTAGTCACTTACTTTTTTTTGGAAAACATACTGAGTGATAATTCCTGAAGCATCCCAAAATGTGGAAGTATTTTTAAAAACACATTCCTTTATTTCTTTTAACCTAAAATAATGCTTTCCTATTTGTTTATAAGTACATGGCTTACAGAACTAGCAATGCAGTGTATACGTTCTTAAATAAAATAATTACATGATGTTTTGCTATTTATTAATCACTTTTCGGCAGAGTTCCTTAGTTGATTAGGAGAAGACTGGAGTCCTTGGTGAAAGCGCTTTGTGTTTTTTTGGTTTTGGGGTATTTTTTACTCCCTCCGGTTAACACATAGATGATATTTTTTATTTTACATTTTATAGTAATCACTACAAAACACCAAATACAAGAGGACTCATAAAATCTTTGGTATGTCATTTCATTTCCCATTCAGGTTTTTTTTTGATGCACAACATTCCTGTGCCTTTCACTGGTGTAGCTCTTCTCTTGCTCTCCTACTGCCTTAGTTCCCTTCTCTTCCCCTGTGTGTAAACCTGGTTTTTGCCCTCCACATCTCCCCAGCATACACTCATTTCCCATTGCCATTTCCTGCCTTAGCTATGCATTATATTGAGGTTTGGCCCTTTGGGCTTAGAGAAGTTTGATTTGATGCCGGGAAAGCAATGAGAAGTGATGGTCTTGCTGGCTGATGACAGCTTGTTCCTGAGCAAAGCAGCTGCAGGTAAATTTAGTTCCCTGATGAGAGCAATACTTCCCCCTGGCCTGTCCCCCTTCCCTCCCCCCCATTTTTTTTCTCACAGGGAAATTTTGAAAAAGGACAAGCATTTCATCAAAGTTGAAGAAAGATGTGAAGTTTATGACATTATGTCCTAATTGTAACAGTTCAGCAAAACCAGACCGTGTACCTCAATTTTACATGAAATTTGAAAATGAAAAAGAGGTCCACCAGCAACACAGCTTAGATGTTAGCATCTAAAAGGTAGGATTCTGGACTCCCTTCAAAGCCACAGGAAAAAATAGGCAGTATGGGCATGACTTGTTTAAAGCTGTTTTTTAAAATAGTTGGATGAGTGCTGATTTCTCAAAGGTAGACCTATAAAGTTTGAAGTAATCTCACTGGAGAATCTCTTCCGGGATGAGGAGCGTTTACTTAGGAGCAACAATCAGTAGTAATTTTGCTTTTGAGAAACAACCTTCTGAACTAAAATTGCTACCTTTAAAAATCATTAAAGCCTCAGTCCTTGTAACTAAATAAACCAGAGTCATTGAATACATATGATTGATTCCTTACAGAACTGTTTCTATGTATTTTCTATCTTCTGTATAATGGGAAGTGTGAAGTTTTTTAGGGAATATTTGTACTTTCTTAATGCTCACCTAATTAAAACATAAATTTAAATATATTTATATTAAATAAGTTTTATATATTTAATATATAATATTAAATATATAACATAGACATTAAATATAACATAATGTTTATGTTATGGGCCCTTAAATACAACATAAACATTTCTGACTGGAAATGATGTGGACTTGGCCTCTGTTTATTTGTGGTTTTTTTCATTAAATTATAACTGCAAATTAGTGATCATGTCACAGTAACAACAGAGGCATTTAATTTTGTTTTCTCCTTTAGCTTGGGTTAGGCAGTGAGAGGGAGGAGGAGAGTTTAGAGATTTTAGCATAGCTTATTGTCTACACAGACAAGACGCTTTGCTGCCCTGTCGCTTCTGTATTGTCCCATAGAGTTTTGGTGGCTTGACCTGCTCTTCAGTCTGTTTGACCCTTGTCTTTCTGCTCCAGCTTGTGCCTGTCTGATGCTAATTAGAGAGCTGTTTTCAGCTGTGTTCTCCTGAAAGCAGGATGTTGTCTAAAGACCACATTGGTGGTCCCATAACGGAGTGATGCAACACATTTTCCCAGTTGCCCTCACTGCTGCACTGTGAGCAGTTACCATACCAAGTGCATTATGTAGTCATTAAGCAATGAGGTTAAGGTCTCAAGTGCTCAAACACTGTAGCATTGGCTTGGTCTCGACTAGCTGGGCAACACATTCAGCAAGGAGCATGGTGGTGTCCTGCCTGTCTATGCTCACATTCTGGTTTAATTTTTTAAAATGTTGCTGTTGATTCAAAACAGAGAGTGCCATATAAAATAGTGCAAGACTTTTTGTGTGCTGGGCTGCCTTTGCATTCTTTGTAAAAGTAGCATGGAAGAACTGATAGGCATTAGGTTTCAGGGCTTCAGAAAATAACTTGAGTATTTTGGAGCAGCTGCCTAAATAGAACCAAAAACAATGTGCAAATTACCCTCAAATGACCTGTTTCTATTCTTTCTTTATTGTGCAGGACTTTGTTAAAACTATGAATCTTGCCTACAGAATTTTTATTTTTTGAATAATTTGTATAATGTTGTTATATTGCACCTTTGAACTGGAATATCCTGTAAATATATCATAAAATACTTTGAAAGAAAACAGAGTTGCCTAAGTCCAACTCAATAAGGCTGATATCAACTTCACAGGTGTGTCCTTGGATATCTAGGATGGCTTGGAAAGCATAAGAAATAAAATTTCTGATTAAAATTTTCTGTCTGTTTCTTTGCATGATGATTTCACATTTTGAGAAAGGTTGATGATGATGCTGTTCAGAAACTGCGAATGCTTTTGATTTTTTTCCCTCTTTTGAGTACATATTACAAATGACATGAAAAGTTGGCTTGTGAGTCCATTATAAATTGAGAACCATTTTTAAAATCCAAGCTATTTTGAGTTAACAAAGGCACAAAAATGAATTTCTGTTAGATTCCTTAATATATTTAGCAAATGAATAATTGCAGAATATCCATACTCAAACCCCATATGTATATGCATATTTGCAGGTGTATAAAGCTTGCTTAGTCAACGAATAGTCTTGACTAATTGAAAAATGTGACAGCTTTTGATTTCAGGAATTTTATTTGTGAGACCTAAGTGCTTTCTTGAGTGAAGTTTGTGAGCAAGAAAGGCTATTCACAGTCTCTTTTTAATTAGGAGCTGTGGGCCTTATTATTTGGAAGTGATTAGACAATGCTGAAAGACTCATTCAGCTAAGGTGGAAAACTTACTTTCCTGCAGACTGGTTTTAAAAATTGCAGATAGGAACATAGAGTGCAGTATGCAGGAGGTGGTTATTATTCATAGAGTCACAGAATATCTGGAGCTGGAAGGGACCCACAAGGATCATTGAAGTCAAACTTCTGGCCCTAAAGGAGAATCTCAAGCATCAGACTGTGTGCCAAACAGCATTGTCCGAATGCTTAAACTCTGTCAGGCTTGGTTCTGTGACCACTTCCCTGGGGAGCCTGTTCCAGTGCATGGCCATGTTCTGGGTGAAGAACCTTTTCCTGATATCCAACCTGAACATCTTCTGACACAACTTGAGGCCATACCCTTGAGTTCTGTCACTGGTCACCCTGTGAGAAGAGATCAGTGCCTGCCCCTCTGCTTCCCCTTGTGAGGAATCTGTAGACCATGATGAGGTGTCCCCTCAGTTTCCTCTTCCTCAGGCTGAACAGACCAAGTGACCTCAGTTGCTCCTCATAAAGCTTCCTCTCCAGATCCACACCAATCCTCATCTTGATAGCCCTTCTGTGGGTACTTTCTAATAGCTTTCTATCATTTTTTTGTTGTGGCACCCAAACCTGCCCCCAGCACTCGAGGTAAGGCTACCCCAGTGCAGAGCAGAGGGGACTGTCCCCTCCCTTGCCCAGCTGGCCATGCTGTGCCTGATGCTCCCCAGGACAGGGTTGTCCCTCCTGGCTGCCAGGGCACTGCTGGCTTGTGTTCAGATTGCCACAGACCAGGACCCCTTGGTCCTCCCTTTCCACAGCTCTGCTTCCCAGCATCTCATTCCCCAGTCTGTCCATTCATCCAGGGTTCCCCTGTCCCAGGTGCAGAATCTGCCACTTGCTCTTGTTGGACTTCATATGGTAGGTCATTGCCTGTTGCTCTAATTTGTCATGGTTTTTCTGCAGGGTCTCCCTGCCTTTGTGGGAGTCAACAGCTCTTCCCAATTTAGTGTAAATTGTAAACCTGGTATCCCTTCCAGTCCTGTGTCCAAGTCCTTTCAGAAAATGTTGAAGAGCACAGGGCCAAGGATGGAGCCCTGCAGAACCCCACTCATGACAGGTCACCACTCAGATGTCACCGCATTCACTGCTACCCTTTGTGCCAGACCCATGAGCCAGTTGCTCACCCATCACATGATGTGTTTCTTCAGCTGTGTGCTGGACATTTTGTTCAGAAGGATCCTGTAAGAGACAGTATCGAAAGCTTTGCTAAATTTCAAAAAGATAACATCAACTTGTTTTCTTCCACCATCTTGTTGTACAAGGAAGTAATTTTGAGAAGTAGTCAAATTGCCTGATTTTACTTGAACTGTTAATCAGTTTTGTGTGTGAACACAGTTACTGTGTTAAGTGTTTGTTGGTGTGCTTGAAAATTTAGACAAGTTTTATAATAAGTGGATTGCGGTGAGTTGTCTTGGTTGTTCATCAGATGGAAAAATTACTCCATAGAAGAAAAATTACAGGGGTAAAAGCCTCTTAGCGTATGTATCTGTGGTTTGTAATGTAGGAATGTGGATTTCATGTGTGTGCGCTTTATTTCCGGTATCTTTGCTGTGAGCGATTGCTGCTGAGCTTTCTGTGATTCTATCACAGCCCCAAATTGCTCTTAAACAGGAAACTTTGTCGACTCATTTTTAAAAATGAGTGCTTTGGCTGATGTATTTGGCATGCACCTTGTCTATGACTATAGTTATAAGATAGCTTATTACTAAGTGAACAAGAGGAAGAACTGTAATAAAGAAAAATGTCACCACACATAAGATCTCTTCAGGTGTTTTTAATCACAGTGCAGCTTTTCTCTTACTAAAGCAGCATCAAGATTTTTCACTGCTTCATCATTCTTTGGTTTACAGATCAATGTTACTTTGCTTCCAAGTAGCTTCATTTTTACTAAGTAAAAATCAGAGTAATTTTTGCTTAGAATCTGTGACTCTTTGAACTATTACATGAACATTTTGATACAACATAAAATACTTCTTAATGTTGATTTTGAAACTAGTATGCTGATACCATTTGATGTAAGGGCTACTTTAAGAGTTTGTTTAAAACTTTGTGATCTACTTATGTAAATATTTTTCCTCTAAAAGTGAGTAAAGTTATATAAAGACTAGCATAAAAATCTCTGATTTTATAGCTAAATATAGACTGCCTAGAGGTTGTTTAAAACATCCTGGAACTTGAGTATTGATACCCTTGGTAATGCTGTATTATTTTGCTATAGTTATGGATGTGGTTCTTATCTCTGTGGCTACTCTTACCAAACTGTTGGAGTCAATGTCTTCCAAGAGTTAATTCCACCTACTTCACTTTCTTGCTTTTACAGTGAAATCTGTTATTTTTAATTTTCGTCTAAATTAGAGAGCCCTCTTCCCCCACTAGTTTTGTGTAAGAGCATTGTTTCATTATTCCTGTTGCATCCTGAATGTTTTACTTATTTATGTATTTCTCCAGTGGAGTGGGGTTAGAAAAGGTCATTAAATAATTGGGCATTTTCTATCCCCTCTTTCTCACAGTAAATCAGGTCTTAATGCTCAATTACTCGGCAGCTATTGCAGAGTAAGTATAAGTCACTACACTCTAATTTGGCAGCATTTTAGACTTCCTCTGTTGGCTTTTCTACCAACATTTCTGCTGTTGATAAAAATGACTGTACGATGCAAGGTAAAGAAAAGTCAAATTTGAGGTGTAACAGAACCTTTTCTCTAATGCCAAATTTCTAAATCTGCATCTTTGCTGAAGTGCTGTTGCCTTTAAGTTGTCACATGCAATGCATGCATGTTAAAATTATTAGTAAACCTTTAAAGTTATGGAGAGTAAGTTTTGTGATGCTAATTATCAGCAGCATTTGATGTTTATATTCTAGCACTTAAAACCCAGAAAGGCTATTGTATGAGGCAGATTATTGTTTTTTAACGCTGTCTCATACAAATTTTAACTTCCAAGTTGTCATTTCTGTAATAGTTTTCCCAGCATTCTTTGATCATAAGCTTTTTTCTTCCTAATAAGAATGTATGAGTGGTCATATTAGATCAAATTGCTTATCCATCTTATTATGATGCTCACAGGAGGGAATAGCAGGTGAGTAAAGACGTGAATGAGAGCAGAGGAAAACACAGTAATATTTTCTTGGAACCTTACTACCAAGAATCTGCATTTTGGATCTGCACTGAATACCTATATTATTAGTGAGTGTTAGAAAGAATAAAGCACAACCTTCACTTTGTAATTCGCTTCCTGCATACCACCAAATGTTTACACATAGCTATTCCGTGGCATTTTTGTGGGTTTTTTTTTCCAATTTGCAAGTTCTCAGTCTCTTAAGCTGCTCCTTATATGAAATATGTTTATCTTTTTCTTCTATCTGTATGATTTCTTGTTTCCTTTTTAAGAGAAAAAACAAAGAGAGCATTGGTTCTCTAAATAAATAAATAAATGGGTACATGCACAAGTATATAGCATGAAATTTTATTTTTTTAAAGATCGTTATATTCTACTTGAATTTTGTAATAAATCAAGCTTATGAGTATCTAATAACTCCTGAGATTTTTTTTCTTTTTCATGGCAATAGCTAGGTCTGAGTCCATTACTTTGTAAATAAGTATACTCGGGATATGTTCTGCTTGACTAAATGTATATCTATAGAATATGTTGGGATTTACTAATTGAATGATTTTCATGTAATGAATTGCCTGCAAAATACTGTGAGGACTTTCTGCAGTGTTTCAAAGTTGGCAATAATCCTTATTATTTGATTTAACCCAGCAAACTTGGTTTGTTTTCACTGCTCCTTTTGCTTTTCCTACACCTTTTTTTTTAATAATTTAATGAAATGAGAATGGCAGAGATGCTTTTTGGATTTTTGTTCCAATGGGTGTTAAGAATATTTTGAGCCTGTCATAAGGTTTATGTCTTTTTTCTAGCTGTCTTGTTTTAAAAGTAGCATTTTCTTTTAATTGCATCCTTCATGGCAGCATTTTGGTCATGAGCTTTTTATCGAAAGCAGTGTGTGGTTTGGAAATCCCTGGCTTTTTGGAAGAAATCACTAAAACTGAATTTCTTAAGATGATACCAAACCTTTAGTTCACCTGTTAGTATTATCATACATGTATTTTTCTGGTTTAATTTTATTCTATTGCATTTAGCTCTGTCTGAAAGTATTATATCTGGTTCTCCTTTTGTTGAAGTTTTGTTTCAGATCAACGGAAAAGGTTACTACCACTTTATGCAAATTAAAATAAGACTCACTATCATACTTGCACTAGCCATGTGCAAGTATGAACAGATTTTTGAGAGATTAACTATAAACCTAGAACTTTATGTGCAGTTTGTCTTTCATGAAGGTACACAGACCTTATTTAAATATGCAGAAAGATTTACCTAGAGTTACTTTTGCTAGGCTGCTTTGGAACTGCACACAGTGCTGTTTCATCTTGACCAACCTACACAATTTCCTGCCATCAGCATTTTTTCCGTCTCCTCTAGGTCGTTAATAAATATATGGAGCAGTGTAAGTCTTGGTACAGCTCCCCAGGGCACACCACTGTTAACTTCTTTCTGTGCTGAGAGTCCGCCATTTATTAATACTCCTTTGCTTCCTACCTGTTGGCTGACTTTCAGGCTGTGACAGGACTTTACTACTCACTTTGTGGTTACCAAGGTTGTGTTTTGTTTTGTTTGTTTCTTAAACAGCTTCTGATCTAGGACATGTAACCTACATTCAGGCCTGCTTCCTTGCCCACTGTTTTCTTAACTCTCCCAATGAGTTCTAACTGTGGAGGGAGGCCATATTTCATTTGTAAGGGTTGTACTTCTTTTCCTCCCTGTAATGCTCATCAAAATGCTTTATCTCTCCATGTAGATTCAACCTCTCAGTCCTCAACATCCAGATATTTTTCACTTTGAAGTATGCTGCAGCTTACCCTTCAATAAAAGAGGGTTTTTGCAGAAAACTGCAATTCAGGTTGATGGTATGTGGTAATGAATGATGCAGCTAGATATTTTCCAGTGAAATGGTAGTGCTGGTGTCTTCTTATTCTCATGCCGACTAGCAAAGAGTGAAGTTATATCTACATATATTTAAGGTTTTTTTCAGTTACCTTATTTTGTAAAGCATATACATTTTGTTACTGTAAATGGCTCCCTGAAAGTAATTTAGAGGATTTAAAACTTCCTCAATAAAGAAACCCACTTCTTCCTATACACCATATTTAATCTAGCATCTTAGAAACTGTAAAATAGTTTATTTTATTAATTTGGCATTATTATGGTGTTTCTTTCATGTAGTATTTCTCTTCTATGGTATCATCCATTTGGCTTTATTTTCTCAGCTTTTCACACCTTTCAACAGTTAACATAGTTGCTATTTTTTATTTTGAGTTCATTGCCCCATTTCACACTTCTCCTGATTCTCTCAAATGTGAGAGCTAAGTTTGCTTGTTTCAGTTGAATTGCAGTTTATGGGAAGAAAAACTTTTCTCTTTAGCAGCAAGCGTAGATGTAATAAGTTTTATAGATGGTGTGTAAGAAATCAAAGCTTGGGTGTATCTTATCTTTGTCTAAAACATTTCAGGGCATTGCCACTGTCAGTTGAAATTCAAAACCATCAAAATTTTGTCTTCAGTCTATTCTAATGTAATGTAAACTTCCACACTGGTGGGTTCATGAACGAGAGCTTTGCCATCATGGGGTGTGAACGCATTCATAGACTAAATGTTGCCACATGCATGTCCCTTACGAGTTTAATATGTAGAAATTTTGATTATTTTGGGGTAAAACATTGATATTTTAAAGAATGGCTGCCTACTTGAATTTAGTGTATATGTTGCATACTTGAATTTCTCATCTGATGTTACTGAGATTATAAACTTTTAGAATTAAGAGGATTACGTGGATGAATGGAAGCCTTTCTGTAACAAGATCAGGTGTTGCTGTACTTGGGTGTATCCTTGTGTTTTGTTATTTAAATGATACATAGTGGCACTAATTACATGTGTATATATGGGGATATGAATGTGTGGATCATTTATAGCTTGGGTGGTTTTTTTTGGTTTTTTTTTTTTTTTTTTTCAGAAAAGTACTTTAAAAGCAGAATAATGATCACTTAAAGCTTGGGGTGGATCACTTAAAAGCTTGTTTTTTTTTTTTTTTTTTTTTTTTCAGAAAAGTACTTTAAAAGCAGAATAATGATTTTATACTAAATGTTATGATGCATTCTTCCCTGAACAGTATGGGGAAAAGTAGTTTTGGGGGGTGGAGGTTTTAATTCTATTTATAACCTGGTAATAAATTTTAATGTCAGAAGGCTGCTGGGAAGATCTTGTCCTTTGGCTTCATTTGCTTCATTCTTTGTAGAGTCTGTTCCTTTGGGAAATACTTCAGTAATACCATTTATTTAGAGTTTTTGAGATAACCAAGTATTTCATAGCAGATTGCTTTGATTGATGTTATAAATGCCAGATTCAATATTCCAATTAAAATAATTTGGTTTATTAAAACAAATGATCAAATCACAGAATTTCCCTAAACCCACCAACAGTGGAGATAACTTGATGATTTTGCCCGGGAAAATGCCAAGGGTGAACCATGAGACACAGACCTGGCCGTCTGCTGCCTCCCCTATGGTTCACGAATTTGCCCATTTCGGGGCTTGGTTTAAATACACTGTATTCCCCCTCTGGCAATATTTCCCCATATTCTCCCTTTGTGTCCATGTTAGCTATTCAAGTCCATGGGTGTCTCCGACAGCGCTGAAAAGAGTTCTTTTTCTCTAGCCAGAGTGTTACTGTTCACTTTCGGTCGGTCTCCGTGGCTGATGAATATATGGTTAATGACTTTCGCAGGAGCCGGGGGTGTCGGCCAGCAGCGTTGATTAGTCTATCGATGGCCCATCCTGCTGAGGCTCTTCTCCCAACGCCCTTCATTCATCCTTTTTCTATTCCTGGACAAGATGATCTTGGGCAGTGCCTGCCTTTTTGTTTCAGCATGATGATGGGAGACAGCCTGTAGCTCACGTCCACAATTTTCCCATACACATATACAGAAGTTTACAGTTTTCAATTCATTATTTATCATAAGAACATGAATTAATCATTTTACATTTATAACAATTCCCCCATTTCTTTTCTTTTATTAACAATTTAATTCATGTTCACATCGTCCCCATCATCTTCTGATTCCACAAACCTTTAATTATTTCTTTTTCCTTTTTGCTTCCCTTTCCTTTCCGTATTTCCCCCATTTAATACTTCCCCTTCAGAAGGAACACATCTGACCAAAGATCTTTAGACAGGGTCTGTGGGTTGATGTCCTTTTTCACCAATTTAATCCCTTAGTCCAGATTTCCCTTTAGAGGGTTCTCCAGGATGGACCAAATTTTAGCTTCGGGGCTGTCTATTTTGGGAAGCCTCAGGCTGAGTCCAGTTTCACTTTTGCTGGCTCTTTGTTGAGTTTATAGTTAGGCTTATGACCATTAGAGTGATCCGCAAACAGATTCCTCTGTTTATGCCAGCGCCCATTGGGTTGCAGCCAATGGCGAGGTTTTGTTTCTTCTCAACAGCAGGAAAAAGTTGCCTGGACCCTCTTTCTGGTTTCTGCCTCACATCCCCTTACTGGGCTGTTTCCCTAGAAGGCCTTAGCTGTTCTGTCACAGCAGGAGCCTTTTGGACCAAAATCTCTGTTTCTAAAGTTTTGCTTTTCCCCCCTCCTCCCGAATTTCAAGCGTTATCCAATTAATCCCCGTTACTCCCAACAGATGGTACTATCTAGGATCACATGGTCAGATTCTGTTTTTCCTCAGAACACTTTCGGCATAACCTCTGTGGTTCCCACCCCCATTTAAGTGAATCACCCAAATCTCAAGACAGTAATTGCCTTTGAAATGGATATAGGGATTACAGGGGCACCCTGGCTCTGGGCAGTGAACTGAAGCTTCTTCTGCCATCTGCTCAGAGGTGTAGTTCCATCCTGGTCTCCTGGGGATGTGGTTCCTCCTCCTTAGTATNGGCATAACCTCTGTGGTTCCCACCCCCATTTAAGTGAATCACCCAAATCTCAAGA
>VXBR01006169.1:0-50167 GCA_013400215.1 Cisticola juncidis
AAAAATTGCAAAGTTGGCTTCAGATCTTGAGAGGCGCAAATCTTGAGGGGCTCGATGTCACTTCCAGCCTTTCATAGGTCCTCTCTACCTTACTCAACCACCTGTCTCCTCAAGTCATGCAGCATTGCTGCTTCTCTGCATGTTTCTTTGTACTTGATAAGGGAAATAAAATGTTAAGATTGACAGTGACACATGGAGACATTGTAAGCCTATAAATCCTATTTCCATAGGAAATCAGCAAGAACTCCTTACATCTGATTGCAGGTGGTTAACATTATGTGCACTAGTAAACTGAAAAGGTTTCCATGTCTGAGATTTTTTTTTCATTTCCAAAACAGCTTCTGGCATATGTATCAAATGAGACAAAGCTTAAAGAGTGTTTCTCCCTTAAGAGTGTTTCTCCCTTACTTAGGCTGTTCTCAGTGCCTGTGTTCTCAAAATGTAGATGGAGAATGAGGCTTGGGTCTCAGCAATACAACAATCAGCTGAGCTTTTGGAAGATGATCAGAGATCAACAGTGCTCCTGAGAGTAGAAAAAGAAAAAAAAAAAAGTTTTGTGTCCATTTTAATGAATTTTGAAAGCTTCCAATGAGCACAAGAATTACTATAACCAAGAATCAAAAACTGTCAAGATGAGATTTCTATTCAGCTCATAAGAAAGGTTTTCCATTCCTTAAATGCATGTATTATTAGGACAGGTATCTGAGTATCCTCTTTTACTGAAGTAGGAGTTTTCCTTACACACTCTATTTTAAACTGCAGCAGACTCTACTGTGAGTTTAATTATCAACATGGGCAGGACATCAAAACTACCCAGTGTAATACTAACAACAGCAAGTCAAGATATTTTTTGTTGGTTTTTTCCCCTCTGGTTTGTTTTTGGAGGCGTCTTTGTCTATTATTTTACTTGTAACAATGATTAAGCTCAGTCCCAAAAACTCTACAAGAAATAATGAAATACGAAAAATCACATCTCTTTTTTTCAAGCAAAATGGCACAGGGAAATAGATAAAGGGGTGACACCTTATCATTTTCATATCATATTACAGGCTGACCTCCTTAAACCCGTCACACTCTACCTTGTTATTTAGGCTTCTTAAGTTGTTCCAAGAAGATGAATTGCAATTGCTAGGAAACTGTGAATCTCCACTCTCAGCATATTGGAGATCCCTTGTTCACATGCCAGAACTTCATGTCATCCAGCTTAGCTCCTCTCACTCCCTCCAGTTTTTCATCCCCCTGAACTGGTAATTTTGCAGAGAAGAGTCAACATACTTTGTCCCCTTTTGGCTGGGCTGCACCCACCAAGGTTATTGTTTGTCACACTGGGCCTCATTTCCATATTGCAAGTGACCAGAACTGCCCATGGTGTTTGAAGAAGGCCTCAGTAGGTCCCAAGTAACCCTGAGAGTCTCTTTCCTCTCTGCTGGCAATGGTCATGATACATCTGAAGAGCTTCTCCAAGCTGTGCCTTACCAATTCTCTGATCCTTTTGTAAATGGCATGCTGTCATGCATTTTGTTTCTCCTACCCAACCTCTGATGTATTTCCAGCTGAATAAAAAGATTCTAGCTGCTGGTTCTCAAGACCATAATCTTATCTCTTTGGGTTACTGAAGCTCATGTTGTATGGTTGTTCTCACCTCCTTGAATAATCCAGTTCTAATTCTTGTGCCAAAAATCACTAGTAAAAATGTAAACAGGTTACCATCCACAGGACAGCACAGATCAGTCCTGTCTCTAAATGGGTTATTGCAGTTGGCAACTACCACCTTTGACATCTCTTCACCAGCTATTCCTCAGAATCCCAAGCTGAGAACTGTCTGAGGTTGCAATGCAAGTTTTAACCAGAAGTATGTATTCTATTACCATCTGTTAAAACCAGGTTTGGCAGAGTTCTTTATCTCTTCCACGATCCATCCTACATCCAGGGGTTATCTTCTATAATGGGCCTTTGAGTCTCACTGCATGACCGATAAAATTACTTCATCCCTTTGGAAAATGCTCCTCCCAGTGTGAGGAGCCAAGCATTCCTACCTGGAAAAAACTATGAGAGTCAGAACACAAGAAGAGCCTGTTTCCACTGGATTCCCAGAGGAAGATTGGACCCGTCTACACCACCACTGGACCTTCACAGGAAAACTGCACCCTTCTACAGGATCATTGCTTCAACAGAACCACATCTGTCACTCCAGGAGGACTTGATTGAACTGCTACCAGTACCCAGATCAACAGAGTGTCAAGGTCGTATTCTGACTCTGCCAGTGTTTTCTTTTTATTTTGGGGTTTTTTTTTTTTACATTTTTCATTTTACATTACTACATTTTTCTTTTGATTTTCCTAGTAAAGAACTGTTATTCCTATTCCCATATCTTTGCCTGAGAGCCCCTTAATTTCAAAATTATAATAATTCAGACAGAGGGGATTTACATCTACAAGGGAGGCTCCTGCCTTCCTTAGCAGACCCCTGTCTTTCCAAACCTAGACAAGTACCTGTAAGTCTGTCTCCCTCATTTTGTTGTGTTAACATTATTTTACTGAATAGACACATTCTTTCCTGCTGAAGCTCCTGATTTCCCTTACTAGGTGAAGAACCTGATTCTTTCCACCCAAGAACAGGCTTCACTGCCACTATGGGTGGCATCCTTGCCTGGCTGTCTCTGTCCATTGTGTTACCCTACTTTTATCTAGTTCTGGGTCCCCTTCTTGAGTACTGAATGCGACAGGAAAAATTATTATTTGGCTTTTTCTCAAACCATAGCAGTAGCAATCTTAGTAGTTATTAACAGTTATAAGTCTCTTATTAGCTTGAACTCTGTCTGGAGAAAAATGTATCAAAGTCACCTTGGTTTTCTTATAAGTAGTTGAAGTGTGACTTGGAAGCAGTCATAAAAAAAAAGACATTAAAAAAAGGAAAGAAACATAAGCACCCTTCACAGTATAAGTATGGGAATCTGGAGCTGCAAAGAGGGATAGCAGGTTGTGAGTATGATGCTTCAGGATATCCTGAAGTTAGATTTGTTTCTTTTTCACTCACAGAATTTTTTCCCGTAAGTTGCAAAGAGACTAGCTACCGGGTACTTGTCTAAAACAAAAGAAGTGGCCAAAGGAGATGGCAGCACTGGGCTACACCTATTGGTTTTGGGTCTCTGGGAGTTTCCTTCAGAGGGGGGTGATAACACAAGTTTTGGGGGCAGGTAAAGGACAGATTTGGGGGCAGCTTTGCTCTCTTGCTCTGGGCATTGGAGAGAGAATGACCAGGTTGCTGCTTGCTGCAGGAGTTCACTGTTACCGCCCCCCATCCAGTCTTGGAAAATCAACCACCATCTGCTCGTGTTCACTGGAACTCTGAGCTCGCCTCCTCCTGCCCTGCTGGGCCGGCCGGGTCCTGCCGCTGTTTCTTTGACACTGCTTTGAGGTTCCCCTGCTACTCTGTAGCCCTGCACTGCCCAGCCCTGCCGGGACACCCCTGCCGCTCCAGCCCCCAGCGCAGAGCTCCTCATCTCATCCACCAGCCCGGGACTTTCCACCGCTCCAAGCTTGATGCTCTCAGAGTCTCAAGAGATCAGACTGCCCTGGGCTTTGTGAAACCAAAGACCCTCGAGGTTCTTGGTTGTAATATATGATGTAATTCGTGTTCATGCAATATCAATGTATAATCATTCATGTTTATGTAATATGATGTATCGAAGGTATAAAATGAGCTGTGTTTTAGGAGGAATACAGTAGCAGTCACTCAGGCTTGGAAATAAAGTGAAATGATTAAGAATTGTGAACATCCTTGCTCTAAACTTGGGCAAGGATCATGATTTGCAACAGAAAGAAGGGTGACTAGGAGGAGAGATAAGCCCACTCTGGAGATGGACTCGACAATTATCACATNAAATGAGCTGTGTTTTAGGAGGAATACAGTAGCAGTCACTCAGGCTTGGAAATAAAGTGAAATGATTAAGAATTGTGAACATCCTTGCTCTAAACTTGGGCAAGGATCATGATTTGCAACAGAAAGAAGGGTGACTAGGAGGAGAGATAAGCCCACTCTGGAGATGGACTCGACAATTATCACATAATGTGGATCTAGACTTCATCATCCAGAGTGTGCATCCCAGTAGGAGATTCCCAGAAACCGAATCAAGTATTCATCTCTTCTGGAAAATCCAGTCAACCGTCGGGCAGTGAGGACAGAATTACATGAATATGGAAGAAGAGTCGAAAAGGACAAAGAAGTATGAAGAAATCTCCTGTCCGACCGAAAATCTATATATAAACTGACCCTGCTGGGACCAAAATTGTGAACAGGGGAGCTCCAGTGCGATAGACCCCAACCCCGGGCTCAACACTGACTTTGTTTGTGGCTTTTTCATTTTGCAAATTTTGTTTCCAAATTTTTTTTTGTAAATTATTAATAAAATTCATTTTTTATTAATTAGATTGGCTACACATTCATAACAATGGTTCTGTTTATTTTAAATTCTGTAGTTGTTACTGTTTATTTGCCTTGTTAGACACACTAACAGTAAAGGACTGTTATTCCTACCCCCATACCTCTGCCCGAAAGCCCCTTTAATTTTCTAAATTATAATAATTTGGAGGGGGGGCATTTGAATTCTCCATCCCAAGGGGGATCCTGCCCCTCCCTAGAAGATACCTGTCTCTCAAACCAAGACACTAGCCAAATACAGCAGGGCCTTGCTGTCAGCTTCTTGCTGCCTGCAATAGTTGAGGCACATTCTGAGGTGAGAGAGGAGAGTTGTTGGGGAAGGAAGGGACTCCTGGAGAGCAGAAAACTATGGAAACTCTGACATTCAAAGAGAACGAAGCCATTTGTGTTGGGGAGACTAAAACCAAGAAGAAATACATAATCCCATCACCAAGCCATGGCTCCTAGGAAGCACTCCCTTCCTTCTGTATGGAGAGAATCTGTAGTGTTTCTTCAAAGACTACATTGCATATGAACTTAAAAAAAAAAAACAAAACTAAGCAGACCAGAAAAAAATCACATTAAATGGCCAAACAGTGCCATCTGGGGACTACTCTCATAAGAATAGCATGAGCAAATGGCAGTAAAGTTAATAAAGGACCAGCTTTTTCACTCAGCATGAGCAGAACTTTATTCTGTAGGAAGTTTTGATCATTTGCACAGAGCCAGTCTTGGGGTCAGGCACTGAGTGGCACACAATTCTCTATTAACAGTCAGGACTGCTCCAGGAAGGGAGCACCAACATATCTCTAATTTCAAGAGCTGTGGTCAAGCAGCAGCTTTCTTTTATGTTCTTCTTAACACAAAGATTTTTTTAATTTGAGGCTTCTAGGAAACAGGAGACTAGATGGAAATCAGGGGAAGGACAATATGATGTAGCACCAATGGAGAAATGCTTTCAGAGCTTCTTGTTTTACTATGGTATACAACAGAAAATTATTTTACAAAGCCTCGGGGGCACAGTGATCCCCCATTTAAAGCAGTTCTTTTCATATGAGTGCCTGAGACTTTGCTTAAGGACTGCAGTAAAATCACAGAATCATTTCATCAGAATTGTTTGGGTTGAAGGAGACAAGAAAGATCATCCATCTCCAGGCCCTTTTGCCATGGGATACAGTGAGCACTACCACATAGCTGTTTGTACAAGCAGTGGGAATATGCAGCTTTCCAGGCTGGTGCAGATGATACAAATGGAAGCAGAGATCTCTTGTAAGGACAGCTGTGTTGTTTCAGAAGTGTCAGGGAAAGGAGGGTGCAAGAACAAAGCATCTGGTGCTGCGTTCAGGCAGGCACATTCAGTCGGGGCTCCTGCAGGAATGCAAGATTGATGGCTGCCTGGAAAATGCAGGCTTTTCAGCAGAATATAGAAAACACAGAGATGATGGACCAAATCTGCTGATTTGGGTGTTGTGCAAACAAAAATGAAGAGCAGCTGCTTTTAATCCCATGCTGCATATATAAAAAGGGAAGTACAAAAGTAGCAAAGGCAATAAATTTTTGCATTTCTTTCAGAGCCTTAGATTTCTTTGAAGGATTATGTGTATTATGTTAAGACCTTCAGTTTAAGCTGGATCAAAGAGGAAAGAGGAATCAGAGAATGTGGTCTTCACTAAGAAGCTATGGAAGTAACATAGACTTTTTTTTTTTTTTTCTTTTTTTTTTTTTCTTTTACCCTCAAACTGCCTACAAACCAGGCTAGCTCTTGTAAAACCAAAGTAAAAAATCTGGGCTGCATCAGAAGTCTGTGCAGTGTTTGGTAACCTATCTGTGGTATTTTAACAGGTTCAAGATTTCAAAACGTTCAGTACACAAGTATTCCATTCTGTTATATTTATAGGATTTAAATCACATGCTATTTATTCTATTTATTATTTATAACGCATTCATTTCAATTCACCTGCTGTAATACACAGTTCATTTTTAATACATAATTTCCAATTCCAGTTTCTTTGCAAATTCTGCCTTCTCTTGAGCTAACCCCTGGAACTGAGTTCTTATCCAGAGACCAGCACCTGGGAAATCTGAAAAACAACAGCACATGATCTGCATACTCATGGAAACTGCCTGACATTTAAGGTCACCACCACGTTGATGTTAAGCCTGCTGAGACTGGAGGGAGGACAGTAGGCCCCAACCTCTCTCCTTCTTACCTACACAAGGGAAGCAGAACAAGTCACCCAACCACTAGTGTGGACTGACCTCCACTTTTCCGCCTTCCTGCTCGATCTGAACAAACATAGGTGAAGGTTTGACCATCTCTCTGTTGTGGCTACACTCAACATGGTGTATGAAGATACTGTGAACCTTACTGGGGACAGATTTTTGTCAGAACAGGTACTGAACAACCTGCTCTTGAGGAAACTCATAATCAGATGAACAGAAATCAAGGCATAGTAAATGAATTCCCTCCAGCTTGCAGCAGTTTCCAGGCAGGGTAGGTAGTTCCATGGAACACATGTCATACTAGCATTTAGCAACTCCCTTCAGACTCAGCTAGAGGCCCCATAGTCTTTGGGAAAGTTTCTCTAAGCATTTTCTCTAAGGCACAGTGTACATATGTTCACAGGGGCTCTTAAGCCCATGCTTGAGCTCTCTTGCACTCTCCACTGCTCCTCCTTCTTGTACCAGCTCCCTGGACACATTGACACCCCTCCCTTCCAGCACAGTGATGCCACATCCTCTATTTTCACAAAGGAGTGTTGTTTAAAAAGTGTTACCTTGGATGAAACAGATGCTCTACACCAGCTGGTAAAAGATGCTTTTTGCTGGTAAAACGTCTTTGCAGGTATACCAGAGGAACTTGACTAACAAGAAAGTTTTAGATTGTCCCCAATATAGAGTGTCAACAAAATCACCCTCTGTTTTATTCAGTTCTTCAGCTACAAAAGAAATATGTATTCAGCTCCTTTAGGAATTAAACTATTGACCTTTCTGAATGCCGGAAAGCCTAGAAGTAGGGCAGAGAGAGAATGATTATCATATTGTTGAAACAGAAGAACTCCCAAATCTACTAACTGTTAGACCTGACACTACCTGTGAAAAAGGAGGAAGACAGGATGCTGTTATTAGAGCAGAATCTGTTGGGGGCTGGTTGCACAGATAACCCAGGGTGGCAGAGATTTCTCAGGTGTTTTGGAGGGCATTTGACTTGTTTCAGATGGCACACACAAATTAGTCTCATCTTTACTATAATTGTTTGCAAGATGCAGGAAGCAGCATTGACCCAAATGGGCAGGGGTTCAGGGGAACCCTCAGAAATGTGTTTCTGATAGAGTTGCTCAGGCACATTTTCTTCCAGACACTGGAAGTCTTTGTGATGGTGGCACAGTGGGAGGGGGGCACATACACTGCAAGAGGACTTTGTCCTCAGGGAGTTGCCTCAGCTACAGGCCAGACGGTGCAGAGCCTCTCGCTTTCCCTGGCCCCTTCAAAGCCCCTCAAAAGGGCACATGCAGACCCCCTCATAATTCCTAGCAGGTAGACAGGCACCCCAGGACAGTACACAGGCAGGCTGCTTTCCCAGCCCACTGTGCAGGAGTGAGTGCTGTTGGCACAACTTGAGGCCACCACTACTTCTGCTAACTGCTTGGCAACCTCCAATCATCCATTTAAAGCCAATTTCCTTCCCAGGGCCTTTGGAGACAGGAGGGCTCAGTGCATATGTGCGTTTCAGGTGGTACAAGAACATCCCTTTTAACTGTGTGGGTGGCCTCACCGAGCAGGATTCACCAACACTTTGGGAGCAGCAGACAGCCCCAGCAGCACCATTCTGCAGAACCCAGGACACACCAGAGTGCAGCCGCCTGTGAAGATGAAGAGCCATGACATTTTCGTTTTGATAATATTCTGTATACTGCAAATGTCCTCCAGAACTGAGCCATTTCAACTGCAGTGACAAAGCAGGCATTTCCTTTCACAGGCCAAGAGCTAGTCATCATTTATTGATCAATGGCTTGTGTTCGTTCAACACTGTATTGCTGGCAACCAGATAGCATTAATAAAAATTACTTCACCTTGTGTTTTGGTTTGGTTTTTGTAAAGTTTCTTTTTGACTTTACTGACTCAGGTCCCGTGTGAGAAGGCATGTCCTAAACTGGCATTGACAGCTACGAAGATCATCTATTTTCACTGGAAGATTTTACCATCGTACAGTTCAAGAGGAATTTAAATGATATTATAAATTAAGAACTGCTAAAGATTTTTTGTTTCTGCATCCAGAAGAATTCCTAGAACCTGTGTTTATACCCAGTGAGGCAACCCGATTCCTTTACCAGCAGTGGTGGGATGTACATAATACTTGTAAGAAATTAGAGTGCCCAAATACATTCTTGCCTGTTTCTGTGCTTCCAGGAAGCAGAGTGCAGTGTTTTCAGCACAGGAAAAGCTGCTTCCCACGATTTCTGTGAACACAACTCCCTGTCCAAGCTGCAGTCGTGCTAATTTGACAGCAGGTGGGTGTTCACATTAGGGAGCTGCTGTGTCACGTTCAAGGGGGCAGAGCTAAGGCTAAATAAATATTCAGATTCCCCAGTGCCTAGTTTAACAACTGACTCTTGCTTTGAAAGGAGTTCTCTGAAATACCAGATCCCCTAGGGGAGTCCCTCCAGGTAACAACCAGGGTTCAAAATGCCTGGACTCCTGGTGTCCAGATTTATTGTCAAACAGTTTCTCTCTTTTTGAGAGTTGCTTTGATTAGGATTCAGTGACTCTTGCAGTATCTCATATGCTAAGTGCTCAAACACCAACATAAAATAGAGATCTGAGAACAGTTTTTGCACTCCTGGGAGAGTTTCTGTGTATCTGCTGAGGAGCCACCGTGTCTCACAGCTTTGCAGTTTATCTCATCTTCTCACTGGCCTCTATTTCCAAGGGAAAAAAAAAAAAAAAAAAAAAAAAAAAAAAAAAAAAACAAAAAACAAAACCACCAAGGAAAACTTGTGATGCAGTTGCAAGGGAGCGGTTGTCCAGATCATCAGTTAGGTTGCATTTGGGTTGTGAAAGCTGAGGGAATGATGTTCCTGCATCCCAGGGTACCTGCAAAAAGCACTCTGCATTTGGGGGCTGTGGCTCATGCACATCTGTAACAGAGCTGCTTATGGAAGGATTGGTGGTTACCTGGGAGGTCTGTTTTCCTAAATGAATATCCGTCATTTCTGAGGTGCAGTGGTAGCAATAGCTGCAGGTAACCATCTACCAAGGCATACTTTAAGGCAGGCTTATGTCTCTGTGCAGCTGTAGTGCCTGAGGATGCCCAGGGAGCCTTTGCACCTCCCTCCCTCCTTTCTCCCTCCCTCCCAGCTGCATTTTGCAGATCTACTCACTCTGCAGCTGCCCAGGGAGAGCATGGGGTGGGTACTGCCTCCTACACCAAGATCAGGCCAGGAAACTAATTTTTGTTTCTGCACAACTGGCTCCTACCCAGAAACCTACTGAAAAGAGGGAGGGGGTGGAAACAAATCCTCTTGATTCCCATCAGCAGAAAGGAGATTTTGTAAGCTACTAAGTAACAGGTGTGAGGGGCTGGTGAGGAGTTACTGCCTGCATAAGATTATTCTTTTAACAGCTGTGTGCTTGTAGTATTGCTTGAAACAACTGAACATGCATATGAGCTCTGCCCGCTGGGGCTCTCAGTGGTTAATCCACGATACAGGGATCCAGAGCACAGCTAAAGATTCGACTAATAACTTTAGGCTCTTCTTATATAAAGAACAGAAACTGTAAGACGTTCACCTCAGGGACTATTATGCTACTGGTACAGCTCTAGACAATTTGAGACCTGCAAACAGGCCTCCACAGCAAGAATCAGAAAAACAACTGTACTCAGTGGGGGCTCAGAGGAAAGCGGCCAAGCTGAGGAGGAACAAGCCTCCAGAGAAATGTTTGTTGGTACTGCTGTCCAGCTCTCCACTGCCCTTCTTTTGGGAAGAACCTGGTTGTTCTGATGGATGCAGCAGCTTCACATGCCTCAGGCACCATCTCAGACACTGTGTTGGTGTAGATCTTCTGCCATTCTACAACAGCTTTTGAGACACGTGGTGAGAAACCTGCCCTGAGTTAGTCACAGGAAGCAGTCTCCTGTTTGGCTGTAAAGCAAACCCAGATCCCTGGGACTAACACTTTCATCATGCAATGAGGAGAAGGGAGCATTGGATCTCGTTGGAGGTTTTTGCTCTGCCAGCCTGAGGAAAAACTCTGTTGCAGGAACTAGTTCCTAACAGTGGAGGAGCTGGGTCAGGTGCACCTGAAAGAGAAACTTTGCTCTGCAATGTTAATTAGCATAATACTAAAAAATTATACCCTGCCTTCCTTTCCAGCTGAGCTGGACTGAGATATGGCTCATGACGGAGGGATGCACAGCTCCCAGTGAGCCTCTGTGAAGAGACAGAGGCCGTAGCCCATGTCATCCAAGGCCCAGCAGCTCCTTCTCTCTGTGTGATGGGGCTCTAAGAGCCACAGCTCCAGTGCAGAAGCTGACAGTGGAGATGAAGATTAGACCAGGTGGGAGACACCCCTTTTCCTCACTCTGAGAGCATTTAGAAGAAGAGGATTGAGAGCATTTAGAAGAAGAGAAGACTCCCAGACTTGTGAGGTTTCCTTTAGAAGACTTTCACAGTGATGAAGTTGGTTGCCTCACTTTCCCAGCCGCCCCCCTGCTGTGTCATTTTTTAACGTTCTGTTTATCTGAGAGAGGACTGAGCTGTGAAAGGGAAATACAAGGACAGCAAAGCAGAGGACCAAGTAACAGGAGACTGAACTATGCAGACAGGGCTGTCCAAGGACACCTTCCACACAGCTGTGCACCTGAGTGCTACAGCCAAAAAATAAAGCAAACCTGAGCAGAAAAATAAACCAAACCTTCTTTCTCGTTTCGCATGTGACTGACTGCAGCCAAGAGGGTGAGGTGGAGTGCAGGGAACAAGGGAACACTCAGGACAGAGAAATCAAGTGTCCCCAGAACCATTCCAGACCTGATGGACTCAATATCTTCCTAATACCAACAGTCTCCTAGTGTTACACTCTTAAATTTCTATTTTCTTGTGTGGGCAAATCTGCATGAGTGCACACATGCTTTACACCTCCTCACAACCACATAATCCCTTGGCAGCTTCAAATGCGTCTGCAGGGATGAAGGGAGACCTTTACCATGTGAGACACTCTTTAGAGATCTCTGGTTAGGTTGCTCATGGCAAATGTTGCAACCATATAAAACCATTTCACTCAGGTGTAACTTCAAACTGAAACTCTAAAAACAGGTTTGAAGAAAAACAGCCACTGTTATCAAACTCATCAGGAAAGCTGAAGCACAGAGAGGAGGGATTTTCTTGCATTAACCAGGAACAGAAAGAGCAGGTGACCCAAAGGAGACCTGGAATCAAAACCAGTTGATGAGAGAGGAGAGTGATTATAAAGTCCTTCTTGGATGAAAATACAAGCTGAAGCATTAGCAGCAGCAAGCTACTCTTTAAGTCAGTATGACATGTTTCTATTTTCATACACAATTAGCCTCACTACAGCAGTAAGAGCTGCTTCAAGTCTCCTTAATGTAATCATTGCTTGTGGAAAATTTCCTCTTGCATCTTTGTTACAGTTTCTCCCACAACGTATCTCTCTGAATAGGTGATCATTTCAGTCAGAGTGTGCAGAAACATCTGGGCCCATCTGGCTCAATTAAAGTGCCTTGTTCTAAAAGCATAACCCATCATTTTCTGCTCATCTTGTTGTATTTTCACTTGTGTCTGAAATTAGGACACGCTTGGTAACGCTAATTATTTTATGAATCATCTAACATTGATACGTGTTTTTTTGTTGTTGTCGCTGTTGTGCAGAGCCCTTACTTTCAGTCCTTTTGTCCACTGATACCAGCGTAACGCTGTCTGGCTTATCTCATTTCACAGGCACTAAATAAGGCCTTCCTAGCACCGAAACTGGCCATGCATATGGCAACGCGTTCTGCATTCCCCGGGCGTCTGCTCGCCGGCAGGGCGGGCCTGTGCCCCCGCAGGAGGCGGATCTGCCGTGCGATGGCAGGAGCGCGGTGCTGTCAGCCGCTGACAGGGGCATCCCCCCGGGGCTCGGCATCCTTTGCAACCTAGCAAGCCTTTCACCCGACGCGCACCAGGACTCCAGAGCACACACATAAAACCTGTTCTGGGACCAAAGCACACTCAGCACTCACTGCTAGGCACAAACCCTGCCATCTCAAGCCCAGTGTCAGGGCAGCTCCTCAGCAGAGGGTGAGAACCTTTAAAAGGTGTCGGGCCCTGCATTTCAGCACGGCTGTCACAGGCAGGGCAGCAGAGGGAAGCCTGTGGGGAGTGCTTGTCCCTCTGTGGTATCAAGGAAAAGCCAGGCTAAGCAGCAGGGCCTCTTGTGCTATTGTATCACAGAGAGGTATGTCTCTTGCAGAAGGATTTGTAGAAGACTTGAGAAGTACAGCTTTAGACAGTAAGGAAAACATTATGTCCCTTCCCTTTTAGCTGCTGTGACAGGAAGAAGAGCAGGGGCAGGCCTTTCCAAGACATTTGGGACAGGATTTACAGCACATGTAACAGTAGGCAGGTTCCTCTGGTCTCCTGCTCAAGCTTGATGTATATCAGGGGGAAACAGCTGGAGCAGGAGAGCATAGAGGGCTGGTCGAAGGTACCCAATTCCTTTCATTCAGTTCATTGTCCCATGGTACAAAAGGGCTAGTTTCCATGACACCAGTCCCTAGAGAGAAGGGCAGATCCCTTCTCTGATGCTGGACTATTAGATCTGCTTTTTCATGGTCAGCTGTTCCAATGCTTCAGGCTCACAACATCACAGACTCCATATAAAGCTTTCCAGAAACCTGGAGAGATTATAGTCCTGGAGCAAAAAGAACAAACATTCAAAGACTCTCTTCCAGGGGTCCAGACCACACAAGGGAGGGTGGATCTAGTTCAGGGTCCCTGAGGAAGTAATGTGCGGATTCCCAGCTATCGTGTGCCTTGCTTCCAAAAGGTTTTCTCTGAAGTCAGAGGTCCAAGACCAACCACAGCAGGTATTAGAACCCCAGAGCTGTCCTGCTTCCTGCAGCAGCCTCTGTTAGCCTTAGAGCAAGATCCTGCAAACAGTTCCCCTGCAGCAATGCAGAGCCAGCTCCCTTTTCAGCTCCTGGTGCTAAGTCTGCAGCAGCGGGAGCAGAACCAGTTGTGCCTAGCAAGGTATTTCTGCCAGACATCAGTCCCTGGCCTGTGTAACTGCTCACTGCTCCTGCAGAGCCTCGGGGTTCAACTGGCCAGCAGTGGCTCCCACTGCATAGGATGCTCCTAGTCCTGGTGACTATGCAAATTATGAAATTTCAAGTAAAGAGGCAGGAAATGGCTTGTGCCATCTCATCCTCCTTGTCCCCAGGGCTGAAATGTCCACATTAAAAGCAAGAAAGATTTTGACTGCATGTGTTATTTGCTAGAGATCAATTACAGATCAGTGTAAACAGCTGATCTCCCACTGAATTCACTTCTTTATTATACAATGCATTAGAAGATTATCCGGACAGCTCAGCTGGACATTACTAGCACATCAATATTTATTTTGCCCTTTAGCAAGAGACAGAAATGCAAAGCATAATTTTTTAACTAAACTTTCAGGACAAACTTTTTTCTCTTTTCTTATGTTGGAGAATCCAGCTCAGGAGCAATGCTGTGCCCAAGATGAAGCCAGGACATGTTCAGGTTATTGAGCTCCAAGAAAACTCCTGCCCCTTGTCCTATCACTATATGCCCTTTCCAAAAACCCCTCCCTCTCCTTTTTATAAGCTCCCTTTATGTGCTGGAAGGCCACAATGAGGTCACCTCAGAGCCTTCTCTTTCCATGCTGAACAATCCCAACTCCTCACAGGAGAGCTGCTTCAGCCCTTTGATCATCTCTGTGGCCTCCTTGAACTCACACTCACAGGTCCCTTGTGCTGCGGGATGCAGAGATGGACTCAGTACTGCAGGTGATGTCTCACAAGAGCCATGTAGAGGGAAAACTCGTGAGACTCAAGCCATTTCTAAGAGAAAGGAAAGGAAAAATTGCTTGGTTTTCTTTACCTTGAACTCTCGCAACTTACTGGAAGAACATGCAGGGGTGTCAGAGAGGTGCCAGCCTCTCTGGCAGGAGGACACAGCTGGCACAGTAGGTAGGTGTGTGCCCTCCTGTGCACTGATGTCCGGTGGGCATCATTACAACTGATGCAGCCTTTTTCCTGAGATACAGAGGTAGAGCTGGAGCTTCATTTCACAGTTCTGGATAAGAGCATGGTCTTCTAACATGTCCCTCTTTGGATGCTTCTGCAGAAATTGCAAACACTGCCAGGAGAAATGTCTTCGGGAAATGTATTTGCATTTCAGCCTGTCTGTGGAAAAGGATATGAAGTATTAAATGCCAGCATGGATCACAGCAACAGGAACTCCAGACTATGCTAAAGATCTGCTGAAAAATTCACCAGATTCTGATTTTCCAGCATCAGGAGTAATCTTCTAATACTGTTTGCATAGAACTGAAATTAAAGAATTGCACTTATCATTTCTCATTTGAAGCAGACATATTACACTTGACAGCAATGGAATTAAAAGTTGAAGCTCATCAGGTTTTATTTACCTTACACAAGATGCTTGATCATATTAAAGATGCAGTTTCCACTCATTCTTCCAGGTAAAACTCAAACTTTGTTTTTGAGGTCTTGTAGGTATCAAATCCTTTTGAACTGATGTTATTTAGGCTGAGTTTTACACCATCCTGTACAAGGATGAATAAGGGCATGTAAATTTTCCTTTGAAACTGTGGACATTTTTTTTGCAGACAGAAAACATTCCAGGACAGAACTTGATTCAGAAGCTGAGTTTGAGTATTCAAGATGCTGACCAGATGAACTTTGTAGCACCCATGGTGGGAGCACAGCAACACTGGTGAGAAACGGGCCTTTCTATGAGAGCACTTGTTAAGGATGCTAACCCTGGGTCTAGTGCTGGACCGTGCAGGCAGGGACCTTTGCACTCACTTAGGAATCTCACACCAGTCACCTCAACGACCTCCCCGTGGGTGAGGCAGCCTGGGCCGAACTGTCAGGGCCTCATTTTACAGCCTCATTTACTCAGACCAAGTGTTAGGACAGCACAGCAATTTGCTTTGCCCAGAAGCTTTAGGTGCTTGGTCTGTTCTTCCCCCTCCCACTGCAGTTGTAGGAGTACCTGCATTCTGAACACCGTGTGTCTGTACTGAGGTCACACCCACTCACCGTGGGCTGAGCACATGCTGGGCACAGCCCTGGGATCTACCCGGATGCTGACTGCCCAGCCCCTTGCTCTCCTATGCTTTCTCCAGGCTGTGTGTCCACCCCCACCCAAAGTTCCAAGACTCCTATGGTTCGTTGTCAGAGTCTAGAACATCCCTCTGGCCACCCTGGAGGGTTTGGAGACCGGACAGGGAGTCTGGGATCTGTACGAGGGGGTCAGCCAGCCTCACACAGAGCCCAGGAGGACACTGCCTCTGGTCCATGGGAGTGAATGTCCACATTGTATGAAGAATCACAAGCTGAGAGAATTCAAAATAAGTAGTATTTAGTTTATCATAGAATGTAAATGTAGAATCTAGGATTTTTAGTATATGGGGTTGAAGAGATAAGATGGAGGAATTGAGGAGTGGCCCCTGTGCTCCTTGTTCTTGTTCTCGTCCCCCATCTTTTGCTGAGTTGGATTTTAGAGATTGGTTTAGAGTAGAAATGACATGTTAGCATAGGTAGTAGGCATTGGTAAAATTTTGTAAATAAAAAGTACATTTTGGACGGTGGTTGGGTCAGGGGTACTGTACATAAGGTACGGGATCTCTGATCCGTCCCCAGTCTGCCACATGTCCTGCTCTGCTGGAGATGCCTTACAGACTGAGAAAGAACTAAGATAATGTACCCTGCCAGGGAGGCCTGGCAGAGCTGAGAAAGACCTGATAGATAATGAAGAATAAACAACCTTGGAAACATGCACTTGCGGACTCAGCTTGTTGTCTCTGGCTCGGGTGTGAAACACTTAGGGGCAAAGACAAAACAAAAAACCTTATTACCTTGGGGAACAGCAAACCTGAGGAGAATCTCAGGGAACAGCAACTCTGAGAGTTCATGCCTCCTCTTTCTCATTCTCCAGCGTAGATTACTTGTTTCCATCCACTTCACAGAGCATCTGCTCTCATGAGCTGAGCTCTGCCTCTGGCATTGTCAGCCTGTGAGCTCAGACATCCAAAAGCAGCCCTTCTTTGCAACAAGCACACACAAACTGCACAAGCACATTCAAAATGCTTAGTATTAAAAAAACAATCTATGTGGCATGAGTGTGAAATGGTAATGAACACTTCATTCTGCCAGCAGATGGCAATCAAAACAAAGAAACGATTACTGATGATAAATAATCCCACATGAAATCAGGTGTGTTTTACTCACCTGAGAGTAAAATTCCCCTTCACTCAGAGGAGCAATGCAGCTGCCACCCACTACGAGGGGTAGGTGGCAGAGGAGTGGTGGGTCACAGACAGGTCAAAGCAAGCTGCCCACATTAGAAAAAGGAGAGCACAGAATTATGTCCCTTCTGCCTCTCCCCCTTGCATGAATTCCTGGGAAGATTTTATAAGAAACCCCCAAACAAACCCCCTTTAATATATCTGGAGATGGTAAACAATTGCAGTTCAACCCTCCACAGGAGATGTGGTTCTCATGATGTCCCACACATGGGAAGAGAAATAAAGAAGTCTGACAGAGGCTCATACCTTGCACGTGTGAGGCAGCAGCTGCAGTATGTGCACAGAAGCAGGTGAGGAATTTCCAGGTCTGACAGATGTTAGGCTCATGGTGGTAGGAGCAGTAGAAAAGTCTAGTGAAGAAAAGTAAGTGAGGGAAGAAAAGCAACTGCAATGGTGAAGATAGCTAAGAAAATAAAAACTATTGGTAATAAAATGAAAATTAAAAAAGCCTTGCATTTATCCCTGGTTTCATGATGAGTCAGTAATAAGGGCACGAGAGGCAACTTTAGCCACGGTATATAAAAATACCTGAGTATAAAAGGAGATAGATTATACACCTGGTTCAACAGCCTTAATTCAGTCCATTGGAAAAACATTGTAGGAGTCCAGTTCTTGTGATTCATACATCCCTAGAACAGGATCTGGCACCTTATTTGCCTCTAAGGTGAGCTACTGCTAGGATGTGGACAAGAGCACAGTGCAGCAAGAAAGGAACAGCTAAGAGACATCATTGCAGCTAACTGTTGTAGGTGACCAGTTTCTGTTTCTGCTTTGCTGGAGGTCAGTTTCCACATAAAGTCTAGTGAATCCATTCCTTTAGAAATTTCAGAAGACCAGAGAAAGATGACATCTTGGAACTGTTGACAAAAGGGAAGTCTTTGAGTCAAACACTCCTCTAATACCTTCTAGGAATGCTGTCAGCAGCATTTTTGAACTTCATCATGAGACTGACAGCACTAGGCTAGCCGGGATCAGGAGAAGAGCAGACTCAGCAGAAGTGCCAAACTCCAACACTAGAGAAGACTCAGTGCTTCACAGCACACACAGCAACATGCCTGCAATGGCAACCAAGGGTTTGTAATGTAAATCAGCTTCCTGAGCAAGCTGGATGAGCTGTTTCTTCAGGTTTCTTCTGGTGCATTAGAAGTGTGCTGGATGCATTGTGTCTTGTCAGAGCAGCAGAGCACTGGCAATCCCATCTCCTGCAGAGTACTTGTGTCCTGCTCCTCACCAGAGCTATGCACAAAGAAAGAAGCATTGCAACTCATCAGTTATAATAGCTGGGTCTGCCAGCACCATTATATACCAGAAAACTTCACAGCTATTATTCTGTGTATGCCCAGAGCTTTCATTAGGAGCTGAAGCCACTCCAGGAGAACAGCCAGCAGCTTTACAGATTACAGGAGATGAGGACTTCCTTCTAAGTTTTCACTAAAAGGGATCCTTCTTGATCCTTCTTCATCTACCTGTGTGCTCCATTTTCCCTTCTTCAGTGGTTTGTTTTTGTTTTTGTTTTTGTTTTCCCAAAAATCTACCAGAAGTGCTTCTCTTACCCTCATAAGAGAAGCAGTGCTGAGGCAGGGCAAATCATATCCTCTCCAACATTACAGTAACCAGGTCAGGTGTCTACAGTTGCAGACTTGGAAGGCTTTGATTGCTACAGGCTGCTCTACACAGCACAGTACATAGTGTGTTTTTGCTGTCTTTTTTTTTAATCCCCCATTCACTCTGCCTTGTCTGCTTTCCTTGATATTGAATTTATGGCCATGCTATTTCTTTGTAATGTGTTCTGCTTACCTGGTGTAATTACTGATGCTTGCTAGCTTGACTTTTCAGGTTTTCTATCTGCTGTGTCCTCCCAATCCAAGTCTCTCCAAATACACATCAGAGTAGCTAGAAGCCTTGCATAGAGCAAAGAAAGATGCACTTGACTAATATTATCCTCCTTTGCTGCTGTGAGGGACAAGAAGTCAGTATCAATATATTTTACAGCATCTTTGCATGTTAGGGATAAACTGATTAGCAACAAAAGTAGCAGCATGTTCTGTACATGACACAAAGAGGAATGTCTTTTAGCATCTTGGCTCTGAATAATCTATCATAAATTCTTGTAAACTCATCAGATTATTCAAAGTAGTAAGCAGAGTAAGAATTACATTATCCAGTAGCAATGGCCTTTGCCTAAGAGAATTCGGTTTGCTTGCTAGTGATTCTTTTTCTTGCCCCATGTGCTTCCAGTCATCCTTCTTTGGTCACACTTGTCCATTCTCTTATTTCCTCTTTGTTCTTCATCCTTCTCCTTGTGGATCTCCAATGGTAATCCTATACTTTTGTGCTTTTAACTTTAAAATAAACTTTCTCAATGTTGCCAAGTGGCTTGTTCCCACCTACGAAAGGTCCTGCTTGCCCATTCTTGTTGCAGAGTATGGAGTCAAAAGATGCTTTCTGGGCACCTTGTCAGTACGCTCCCACCAGAAGCTCACCCTTTGCCACGCCACATTCCCTCAGATTCCTGCCATCTGCAGTCCTTCGTCGCTGGATGTGTCCCTCACCATGCCTACAAGCTGGTCAGTATTCCTCTCCCCTGCCTCAGTCATGTCTATGTGCTCCTGCTCTCTTCCCTTTATTACTGCTACACACTTGGGCCAGCTTCCCTTGGGCAATGGAAAAGCACGGCACCAGATCCTGTGCAGGAACCCCCTCAACCCAACACAGGTTCTCAGAAAACGCAGCTGCCAAACCCCAGGGCACACTGCAGTGACACATCAACAGAAGAGACACTTCTGGAGAGCCACTTAGCTCCTAACAGGGTCAGTCAACCTGTTATAATTATAATAATGAGAACCTCTTCCCTAACATTTGCAGATCATTCTGGAAGACACAGTGGAAATGCTTTGGGTGTTCAGGCCATTTCTCTCTTGGTAAAGAAGGAAATATACAAAGTTATTTTGTTTTTTTTTAATTGATCACCGGTTAAATTGTAATACATTTCAAAGCAAAATATTCTGTTCAAGGACATTTTACCAAACATTAAATCTACTTTTAAACAAGGCTTAATTTGACTATTTTACTTTATATACATACAGGTATAAGTTTCATTTCACTAGTAGGAAAATTACACAGTACATTCCATTTCCTGAAAGATGGCAAAAACAGGAATCGAGTGTCTGTTCTGTCCTTCCACACACTCCAAATCAGAAAAAAACACAGGTATAGAAAGTACAATCACAACTACAGGTAAATACAATAAGGACCTCAGAGCAAGCCAGGACCTTATGAGAGATGACAATCACTTCTAGAGATCTACATTGCAAATATACAGTACATTCCACTAAGGAGTTTTGGGAGTTCCCACAATGCCTCTTAATCCCCTTTTGGTAATAAAAGCTTCTATGACAACATGTATCCTTCATAAAAAGTACTGAATTCATATTTTTGGAGCATATGTTGGAAGCTTAATGGAGTCTAAACTGCAGTCCACAATAAGCTCACCCAAAGAGAGAGTAAGCAAGCATTGCAAGATTCATCGAGTTCAGAACCACAGCTCAGCTCCTCGTCACTGGGCTTCTCGGTGCGAGAGCTGCTCTGCACCAGGGACAGGCTCAAAGGATGGGAAATGATACATTCCTTTTACAGCTTTTGCAGGTCAGTCACCTGCAAGTTCTTGACAGAAAATGTCAACTGAGTCATACAAGGTTAATGTGAACTTATTTACAAAGCAGCCGTTACATTGCAATTGTTAGACCATTAAGGACATAGCTAAGGAACAACAAGGCTTCCACATTTATGCTATCCCTGAAAACACTTCTGTGAGCAGCAGAGAGTTGCAGCAGCCAGCAAGTATGCAAACACACTGCTGCTGCTGGGGAAACTGCAGTCTGGCCATGGGAAGTGGAATGGTGCACAGAATCCAACAGCCCCAAAGGCCTGATGAGACTTCTGTTATGCTCAAACTCCGCTTTGGTTTGTGCAAAATATTAATCTTGTGCATGCAGCTTTCACAACCAAACTGTTGCTCTGTGCTTGGCAAGACAAAAAGGGAGGAACTGTCCAGAACCAAGAACATGGAAGTAAACAAGGCATTTTGCATGTGCAGGAGTTACCCTCACAAGTACAACACCAAGGATTCTGCCACTGTTCCAAGGAAATGTACTTCACCAGCATTTTTGGAGGTTTTCTGTTCTGTACTTGCTGAAGAAGCTACCGCTGACTATCAAAAGAGTCGACCCAACTAACAATGCTGAGGACCTTTTCCTTCCAGGCTTTATGTCTAACTAACCACTAACACTCTTTGCTGCTCCTAAGGAACTCTGACAGCACTAGTGGTAGAAACACTAAACAGGCATACCCAAGGTTGAAGACACCAGCTGATTTCCTCTGCTTAAAACACATCACTTGTTTCTATTAGGCCAACTCCAGTCACACACTCTCTTAACACCAATTCTTCTTGACAGATCTCTGTTTTAAAAGTTATGTTGCTGGACTGCCCAGATCTAACAGCAATGTCACACAAGCAATGCAATTAAAAACTATGTAGCGAAAATCTGCCCAAACATTTTTTAAACCTGCTTTATAGAAACTTCTGGGGGGGCGGGGGGGGGGGAACCACAAAAAACAACAAAAAAAAAAAAACCAACCAAAAAAAAAACCTAGGGACTTGGTACTCCCACCTGTTACAGTCAGTCAGCAGTGTTCTAAAAAGGCTGGAAAGCAGGCTGCAAACTAGGTTCTCTGTACTAGTCTCCACCTTTTTTTAGCAGAGGAAGATGGCAATAGGTCAGTGGAGAGAGAATTAGAAAACAGTACCTCAGATGTAGAGTCCTGGTGTTTTTCTCATTTTTCCTTTAATCTATCTTGTGCTGTTTTCCTTTTTTCTTGCAACAACCATCTCAGCCTACTTACTTTTCGGAAGTGAGCCCTGGTAGGCTGCAAACATTGTATGACCTTAGTCAAGTGTTGTTACCAGACAGAGGAACAACCAATATGGGCCAGCAGGCACCACAACTTGCTGCAAGAGTCAAGGAGGTGCTTCATAAGAGAACCTCAGGTGAACATGCCTGGTAGGCAGAGTATCGACCTCCTGGCAACACCCAGTGACCTCACCTTCAAGCTTCATAGCCAGCAGAAGCAGATATAAAGTTCAGCTTTCAGGGTGTGGCTTCAAGGCTTCAAAATTTAACTGTGCAATGAACAATTAAAATGAATGGAAAACAAACATTTTAAGCAAAGAGAATCCATCCCAGTCTCTGATTAATCATTTTTTTCTGAAGCCTGTTCTAAACGCTTTTCAGTTGGTGGAGGCTAAGAATACCGCTACAATGAAATGTGTAATCATTTGAGTACACTCCTAGTCCATACAGCAGACAGACAATTAATGACCAAGTACAAAGCAAAAGATTAAAAGCCCTCATTCCCGCATTTTCTACCATTTTTTATTACTCTTTTAAGATTAATTCATACAACTTCTGGACGTTGTTCTTCCAAATGACCCTCTCCTATAAAGGCAACATTAGGACTAAATACACATTTATATGAAATATATTTTAAGTTCCCTCTTCCCAGGTTCTTGTACCTAACATATATAAGCCTTACACTAAGAAACACGTTTAGTGGTCTTCATGCTGTTTTGTGTTGCACAGAAAACTTCAGTTTATTATGTTCATGATCACCACTTGAACTTTTTTTCATTTCCAAATTACAGTTGACTTACAGAACCTTAGTGAAATCCCCATTGTTTGCACATTCTTGTATGTAACACAGAAATGTCACAGTTTCAAAAAATAAAGCCAAAATCAAAATGCCCTATCTGGAATAGTTTCATTGTCAAGACTTAGCGGTTTTACCAAACCAAGCCTCTCCCAGATTCTTAGCAGCAAAATTCAATTATGTAGAAAGGAGCAGGACAGAGAAATCAGCCAGTTCCCCACCGAGAACCAGGGCTGATTAAACCATAAAATAAGCTGGGACCTCTGTCAACCCAACTGAAGTTTCAGTAATTGTCTAATGGCTCTTGGAAGAATCCATAGCCAGACTTCTTGATTTTCTGTATTTTTTAAAAGAGAGAGCTAAGAGCTTCAGTTCCAGGTAAAATACTTGCACTCATGTTTTCCCTGCTAACCTAAAATCACATCTAAGGTTCTTCTCTGATGTTTCAAAAAAATTTTGCAAGCAAGAATAGAGATATTTAAAAAATATCATCCAGACATCATCCAGAAAATGCTACTAAATATACAACAGCAGAGGAAGATATTTTCCTCCCAATTTTCATGTTTTTATTTTTTTAAACAGATACTTCAAGAAAAGAGCAATTAAAATGTATGCCTTAAAGTTGCCTGTATGTGCTGAATGAATGTGGGTTTTTAAAGCAGTCCTTCCTTATTCTAAACAGCCCCCTTAGAAATGCTTTATCTCTCAACTCTCTCTCTATATACAACACTACAGTCAAATTCATTATATATCTGTGTTCATCTTTTTAAACCTATTACTAGATAACATTTGCTCTAGAACTGTAAAGAAGTGTCACACAAACCTATCCTACCAGCAGAAGCCTTTAATTTCCATGGATGCAGAACACATACATAAGGAATTAATGAAGTGTCCAAAAGAAAAAAGATCAACTCTTTAAATCAGACAGCAAGTTACATAACATACATTTATGAAGAAATCTACTGAAATTTAAGACTGCTTCCAAGCAGTAACTGAAATACAACAGCAGCTATGAATAGTATATAACCTTCCTGATCCATAACTGATCCTAGCTTCACCTTAAAAAAACACAGAAGCTGAATATATATGCAAATATACACAAATAAAACCTTTGATCAGAGGTTATTAAGTGACTGTGTCATAGCAGAGCTAGAGACTAGACATTGCAAGTTTTCATCAGTCTCTAGCCCACCCGCTCTTGTGCTGGTGCAGCAGTGGAAAATCTCATCCAAGACACCTTTCAGAATTCGAATCTGGCATTAGAATCTCGTGCTTCCTGTTCAGATGTTGCTCAGCTGAACAGTTACCTCTGCTAATAACACAGCTTCCCCTCTCACTTAAGCATGCAAAATGTATAAAAAGGCAAGTGATCAAAATATCCCCTGGAATGCCCAACTGTCTGGTATCAAGAGACTGCTGCCGAAGATTTAATATCCCAGCACTGATTTTCCATGTTTTCAAACTTGATATGAAGATTGCATTTTGTTATTACACAGAATATAACAGTCATTGGTCATTTGCATCATCCACCCCAGCATTAGTGAAAAATGCCTTCTGAACAGGGATGAGAAAACATGGCAAGTTTTGTTACCAAGCATTGTCTCCACTCATCCTGCACTAAGCAGTGCACGGAAATAGGTGAGCAGAAATTCAGTCTACAAAGACATACCATGTTTTCACATGCACTGATGACATGTGTATCTCAAAAATACAGAAGTTCAAACATGCAGCAAAATGTTTGTTAAAGCACTTTAAATGTTCACCAGATGATAATGGGTGATTTAATACTCAGACAAAGCACAGTAAAAGGTTTGTGCTTACACTTCAAGTTTCATAGTATCATTGTTTCTATCAGAGTATTTGAAGTGCAATGAAAGGAATGCTCCACTGAATTCAGGAGCAAGAGACACCATTTAAAGAACTAGGAAAATAAGCACAGGTGAGAGTACTCCAATAAATAAACAAAACAGCAGCAACATGCAGACCTCAGACTCAAATTTCTTTTTAGATTCATGATACTTAAAAGCAGAAAAAAAAAAATCAAGAATAACCTTGTCCGACTTTCTCACATGTGGTATCTTTTTGGCTAAACAACTGTTACTCTATTGTAAGGAACACAGATATTACCAGAAAACATTATTTACAGAATGATTATCAGATTGATTATATAAAATACAGATTAAAATATACACCCATAGGTTTGAGATAAGCCAAGCAAATTCACTGCTGCTAACTAAAGCACTTTGAAGAAGGCGACAGGCACCAAATATCAAAATTGAATCACAAAACTACTCAAAGTAACAGACAAATCTGGGACGGTAGAGGTACAGCAAAGATCAATTAAGTTGGAATGATTTATAACTAATACTAGCCTATCACTAATTACTTAGCTTCATTAAAATTCTATTTTTCTTATAAAAAACTGAAGAGAAACCTTTACTCCCACACTGATTTCTACAGGTACTCAGCAGCTTTTTTTCTTAATGTATCTATGTAATGCTCTGTACTCTACATCTTACAAAATACATCCCCACATTTAAGTGCATGACTAGAAACTGTGCTGAAATTGTGGAAAAGCGCTTCACAAATCTCAGGCGCAATGAAGTCATAACAATGCGCAGCTTCAGTTTCTGGAAGCAGTTCCGTAAAAGGTGCAGTTTCAGAAAAGGGACTTTGATCCCTGGTTTTCGAACTCTGACCATGCATCATTCAATTCCATGAAGATCATTTTGGCATACTGCTCGTAGGGTTGTCCTGTGGCCTGGAAACAAAGAGAATGTACCATAAGCATAACAATATTGGAAATTTGGTCATTTAGTCAAGATCCCACTCCTTATTTGTGTTCTTTTCAGAAACAGTTTCAGTCACTTTTACTTACTAATCAAATTAAGTCATTTTTGGAATTGCTTCCTGAGACATCTTGCAGTAGTGTACAAGGATAAAATCTGGGTCCTCTTGGAAACAACTTTTTTTGAATGGGATTCCCTGGAGAAAAAACTGTTGCTGGTTGTGAATGAGGCTAAGACTCAACATGGCTGACATAGCACTTTCTGTGTATTTGCTTCCAAAGATAGTATCCTCCTGATTCCCTGCCTGTTTCACAGCAGACCTGACTCTGGGCCAACACAATCCAACCCTTGTGGTTAATAAACATCCAGTCCCAAAAGATGGTTCTCTCCCACAAGAAAGGGAATTCCCAGAGCCCTCTCCAGTATCCTTCCCCTTCTCCTGCTGCTTAGCTTTTGCCACCTGCAGTACTTTCTTAACGCATTTAGAGAGTGCTTCAACAGATAAGTGGCAGAATAGAAGAACAAGGAAGACAAATATGTCCTAAATAGAGCTATGTTTTGACACTGACGCATTAAGGGGCTTACAGAAAACACCTAAAAAACCACCATGAAGGTGGAAGAAGTCACATACTGAAGAACACTGAGAGACAGGGGGAACTAAAAACAAAAAAAATGCCTTGTTTGTTATGGGCACAAAAACAACATAGGATTTAGACTAGTGCTCACTAAACCACCAGTGAATGCAAACCTGAAAATTCAAACCAGGTCTATCCAATGCAAGAGCTCAGAACAAGAAGCTACCATGATATATTGGGACAGCTGTATAAAAAGACAGTTGTAAATGAGGTTCAGCAGGTTTTTCCTACCAGTTTACTGTGGCATCCTCTGAGTCCCCTACTAGTTCTAAAAGACTTGAAGTACCAGCTCACATAAATGAAATAGATTCTACTAATCAGCATTAATCTGCCATCAGTCAGATTCAGAAGATATTGGAAGCACAGTGAAGAACATCTAGGGTACTGATTGAGAAGCAAGGCATTTGCCAGTAACCAGTATGGCGTGGTTACAGTAGTTTGTATTCCTCCTATAATAAAGATCAGAGGAATACACTCACCTTATCAGGATGAACAACAAGCACTGCTCTCCTGTAGTACTTCTTTACTTGTTCAGGAGTTACTAAATCTGCCATGCTGACTGGTTTCCACTTATTTTCCCCTTCCCAAAGCACTGTATGAAGAGTGGATATTAATGCTCTGATATTTCTCTCCTTTCCTTCAATCCATTCAAGAATCTGGAAAAATCAAAATATATAGAACTGAATGGCAGCACTGTAAACATTCTCAGCCTCTACAGACATAATCTTCATTCTCTTCCAGACTATATGATTGTGACTCAAGTACAGTTGTTCTACTGCACTCACTCTCCAAATTCAATTGTCTTAGCCACCCAAAAGTGGTATTTTGCATCTACCACTAGGGAATAGCTCATTGTTACTAGTTTATTGCAGAAATTCAGTCATTGCAA
Organism: Cisticola juncidis; assembly: GCA_013400215.1. NCBI lineage: Eukaryota > Metazoa > Chordata > Aves > Passeriformes > Cisticolidae > Cisticola > Cisticola juncidis. The sequence continues at coordinate 27,009 of VXBR01006169.1, forward strand.
GAAAATTACTGAGATAGTTACATATTACAAGCCCCTGCAAAATTAATGGCAAGACAAATGACAGGAGTAATTAAAAACATTGGTTACAATTAGATATGACATTAATCTTGTTCCTGTCAGGGCACACACACAATTTATTACTTGATTTGTACAAATGTGTAAATACATTTCAAACTTATATTGTACAAGCCTTGTGCAAAAGATCATGTTTATTAATAATTCCTGTCTACTTAAGCAACCTGCAGAGATGCACAGACTAAAGTGCTCTTTGAGATATCCCCAAAGTCAATTAGAGAAACTTTTCAGACTTCTAACAGTAATATTCAAGTCATAATACAGCAATACAGTGTTTCCATTGAATACTTATTATCACTAGTGAGGATGGTAACTAAGTATCTGAACTTACTTCCATTGTGGTGATTTATGTTAAAAGATACCCATGCAAGCTATGCACTCTCTCTTCGGGAAGGACACTTTATGAAAAAAATTTCAGCATCCCTTTAAAGCTCATTTATTAACTTTTCTAAAGCATCAGAAAGACTGAAAAACTGGAAGTTTATTAATATGTGACCATTAGTTCTCAATGACTAATGGGTCCAAAAATCAGAACAGCAAGGAATACCTCCAAAACTAGTTATACAGCCTATCTCCAGAACTGCATCTTCTAGTTATTTCTTAGATAGCAGCAGCACTTGTCAACCAAGAAATGAAAGTACATGGTCGACCTTAAGACAGCTGTTCTCATATGCCTCATTTTTAAACTGTATTTTTGTATTATCAGTTAGATCCATCTTTTCTAAACCATGATCCCTTAGTTTCTCTGTTAGCCATTGTATCCTTCTGCTCCATTATCAGCAGTTCTAATAATAAGATCAGATTTTTACTTAAATCAAAATCACTGTTAAACAAACCTTGAGTTTCAAGGGGTCCATATCTTTAGACATCTCTTGTTTTCTCATCTCAGCAATTGTCTTTGGTCCCTTTTTATCAGATTTCGCTGAAAATCCTTGATTAGATAAGAGATCCTCAAAGTCATTTTCTGAAACTTTTGGCTTTTGACCTATGAAAAAAAGAAACACTAACTGAAAGGTTTCATAGGAGAATACATCAACAGGGGAAATATATTGCCCTTAGATACATCTGGATGGCATTTATTATGCCATATACCATGATAAATGTCCTTCAGTGACACCAAAAGCCACAAAACTAAGAAGAAGAGAAATAATAGGGATCTTTAAAAAACCTTTAGTTGAGCAGAGCAGACAACCTCACATGTTTACCTCTGACTTAACACTTGCATGTCCCCCTTTTTTAAAAAATTGAGTAGATTTGAGGGAGCACACATCTATCCATGATTTTGGAAACGGCTGTTTTTCCACTGTAAGTTAGTTCCAAATGCTATACAGCACTTTTCAAGTAACCATATACTCAATACTACCATTGAAAGCATGTAGTCAATATCTAAGCATGTTGAAACTTATCCAGAATAATGAAGGGATAAAATATCAACATGAATATTTGTTACAGAACCAACAAATTTCAGAGACCTGTAGAATAACTGAACTCTGAAGAAGCCTCTGGCTGTTGTCTAGTACAATTCCCACTCAAAGCAGGGACAACCAGGTACATTTGTTAGGTCCTTATCCAGGTGAGGTCCATTGGTTTTTAAGGAGAGGAATTACAACAACCTGTTTCAGCATTTCATCATGCCAATTGATTTTTTTCCCTTGTTCTTACAGACTTTCCCATGCCGCAACCTATGCCTACTGCCTCTCCATCCTCACACCTGTTTCCAGATATAGACCAACAGAATAATTCCAGATTAAAGAAGTGCCTGCTGTTCACTTATATGCCAGTTTATGGGAGGCAAAATTCTAATACCAACACACCAGAAAACAAAAATTTCCAAGACAGTTCATACAGAAGAGGCCAAGTCTATCCCTATATAACTCCAGGTTTGCCTACTCAGTTGGAACATATTAAAAGACTGTATGATTTCATCTGGTCCTGTCCCCAGATCTACTTCACACACAAAAATTTTCAGGAATTTTAACTTCAGTCTCTCTCACGACAAGCTACTTTTCTTCAGCTATGAAAAACACTGTAACCCTTCACCTTTGTATCCCAAACAGACTAACATGATGCAACATTATCAACCATCTCTCCCCTAGTGGATCAAATTTACCTTTCCAAATTCACTGATACAAAAACAGTACCCATGTGGGTGAGTAATTATAGCCTTGAGACTTTATTCCCAAACTCGCATATACTTATGCCATCGTCAACTTGTCTGTTCTGTACTGGGATAGCTTTGGAAAGGCAGGATACCAGATCTGCTAAGTGTTTGTCTGCTTTCTACTAGACACAACTTAAACATAAATAAAAATATGAAGGTAGAAGAGCTTCTGCAGGTAACAGTACACCCAACTGACTTCACATGGGACATAAGTAATACACATTCAGAAAACTTACCAAAGCTTGGGGCTCTGACTCCTCTTTCTTCTCGTCCTCCAATAACACTCAAGTTTACTGTGTAGTTGGGCTTAGCTGCTGTACTGGACTTAGTCTGGGACTGCCATGAAGTATTTTGTGGTTTGGGGGATTTCTGCCACTGATTTCCCAGCTTCTGAGACGGAGCAGTCTTCTGACTAAATCCACCACCCAAGAGGCCAGCAGTGGATGAACCTAACAATAAATACAAAATTAGTAGTTCAATGCTGTCACCTGTTAAATACAAGTAAGACAGTTTGGTTTGGACATATAACCATATAGCTCACAGTGATACCACCATTCAAGAGAAAATGTAGCAGGAAAGTGTGGGTAAAATGAAGTTAAGAGTCTCATTAACAAGTAATTTGGAAGGCTGGAGGCTTTACTGAAAGTCTTCTCCTGGAACTCAAGGTCTCAACTATCAGTTTTAGCAAAAAACATGCACCCTTATCTGAAGGGTCAGGCACATGTCAGGCCAGGAGATAATATGGTTGTGACAGTAGTTCTGCATCCCACTACATTATATTTTTGCTATTATGAAGTGCATAATAAAAAACTAATTACAAAAAGTGATAACAGACTGAGAATATTTTCCAATTAATGCTTTCAAAGTCTCTATTGATTCCTTGCTCTTTAAGGAAGATGAGATTATTCTCCAGCAGCATTCTCAGGGAATATATTGTATGTAAGAAAAGCACTGCAGCCTGCAGGAGATACTGCAATCACCCCCCTGTGGCATAGGCCAAGCTTGTCTGGGTTATACACAGCAATGTAGACTTGGTTTGCTCTTTCAAAAATGGCTCCTCACACTTCAGCTCTCCTGATGCCTCCCTTTTGTACTGGCTGCTCATACTTCTAACTTGCACAAGAGAATGTCTCCCCAGGGCCACGATGTAAGATACCATACTGTATCTTGAAATACCACACCCGAAAAAAGCCTGTGTTGTACAACACCTCATAAAATCTAGGAATGCACTGCTTCTTCATGAAATCACTCAGCTGCAGTCAACTCAGTTTTCAGTTATTGACAACTTGTGAAATTTACAGAAAAAAAATTAGTTACTAGTCAGTGCAAACAACTCTGCATACTGAAAAACTATCTATTTGAAAGCACTATTGCTTTGAAATTCATTACTGCACTTTTCAAGGCCAACAAATTCTTCCCGTAAGACAAGTCAATGCCTCACCGTTCACAGCAGCTTTTCAACACCACACTCCTGATGTCTGATAGACCATTCCTAAAGAATAGTGTAATAACACCAACCAGCACAGAACACCATTGGTGTCCTACCAGCAGCCTAATACGCCAGTATTAACTACTTTTACCTACTATTTCTTTTGGGTTTATATAGCATTCATATTCAAGCAGCTTGCACTCTCTTAAAACAACATCTTGTACGTGGCAGCCGAAAAACTCCTATGAAAAATACAACACAGTGTGGTATTCCAAAACTGAATTCCAGTTCTTGTGGTGCCTTGAAAATTCATTTCAAACCTAAGAAGGTTAACTAGGACAGTGACATCTGGCTACTTCTTAATGCAGTCATTTTTCCTATTGAAAGCCAACTTAAAGAGTAATGAACTGACCTAAGTCCTACTAAAATTAGTTCAATTTCTTTCATCAGATTCAGTGTGAGCTATACCTGCAGCTTCAAGTCAAAGACAAACTGACTATTTTTACTGTCACACTATCTGCAGATTCAACAATCTGTATTAAAACTGAATTATTAAACTAGGAATTTTTTGAATTTTTTTTTACTGCAAAGTAGCCTCATAGGTACTGCTTCAACACCAGAATTTAGCAGTGCTTATGCCAAAGCAACATCAAGAAGTCAAACACTGCATGCTACCTGGTGTTTCTACAAGAATTCCACTGGTCCTCAATTCAATACACAGTGCTTACTGCCAAGGCAACAGGGTAAAACCTCCACCAGTTCCAAGCTAAGGGAAAAGCAGATTTGTGCAATTCAGGGATACTAGGCTGTTCAGAATTATTCCTTGTACTCTGAGCAGCAGGTCACATTTTTCATGGCAGTGTGGGTTCTGAAATGCAAGGACCTCAGCTCTTTTGTGAATGCTGCAAGGCTAATTCCTGAATTTCAGGCCAATAAAACACCCTGGAAAAAGAGTTACTGTCCAATGTGTCTTATCTTCCAGAACTCCTTTTGCCCTCTACTGCAAACTGACAGATGTTCATAATGCTTTTGGTACTGGTGTGCATCATATGGGCTTGATTTGTGGTCATCTTACAAACATGGTAGATGTGAATAGCAGAGCTATGTAAGTCTACTAAATTCAAAGGAAAGTACTGAATTAACTGTCACTTTGGAACTAAAATATTTAACTAATTTAATCCTGCTTTCATTTTAAATCCTTCAAGAAAAGTATGAATCAATGCTAGGTAAAAAACCTCATGCTCAGTTACTGAATCAGCAATTCCTGGTTTCTCTTACCATCTCAACTAGGTTCTGAAGCACTAATTATTTTTACTGTTCTTATATCACAGCTGTAATTATCTTCTGAAATATTACTCTGGATGTTTCAAAAAATATCTGGAAGATTCAATCTTTTCTTGTTACTCACCAGCTCTCAGCAAGTATCTCAAGTTGGTCATTAACAATTAAAAGGAAACACTTTCCTTTACGGGCTGTCAGTAACATTTATTGGTACAAGAAGCAAATCAAACATTAGAGACACAAAATACAGTCTATCAAAAATAAGGTCTTACCTGGAAGACCAGATCCCAGATTGGCAAGGTCAGCAAAAGGATCAAAGTTTGAAGCTTTCGCCTGACTGGAAGACAAACCTGAGGACATACTGGACTGGCTTCCAGTGGTAAAAGCTTGGCCTGTAAAATAAGAAGACACGTCATGTACTCAGTCTGTTTGGAAATTGAGAGAAAGAATAAAAGTAATATCTCCACAACACCTCATGCAAACTTCCCCAACATTCCACTTCACAACATCTTTTCCTATAATAAGAATCACCATTACTTTAGAGAATTGAAACAATTTAATTCCTGTGTTTTGAACTTAAATCTGAAAAAATTACAGAAGTGCCTTACTAAAGGAGAATTTAAGCAGCAAAACAAAAATGCCTGAAGAAGTGTTCAGCAGTTTCAGGTGATTAAACTGGCCCAGTCTGGAGTATTCCTCTAATGGAAAAGTTTAATTTCATCATACCTTCACAAACGGGCTTTAGCTGTGGTGATGCTACATTGCTGGTTGTTGAGGAATCTGCCCAAGAATCCCACCCACTTAAGAGATCTGGGTGGCTTGTAGATGATGATATTTTAGGTGGCTCTGGTGTCAAATTGCCTACAGAAGAAAAAAGAAATGTCTTCATGTTTAAGAAAACCATCATAATATACAAATATACATATTTGCCAATGCCAGCAGAACGTGTACCACACTGTCAGCTACACAGCTTAAATTTCTCAGTAACAGCTGTGCAGTCTTAAACTGGACTCAGAAGGGTTGTACCACTGGAATTCCTTTATTTCTATTTTAAAACATCCCACACACTTCATAGATAAGGTATTTTCATGTGCAGGAAAAGCTATGAATTTAGCAGCTTATGTCTCCTGACCAAAAGGACTAGCTCAGGTACAGGTCTAGGGCATGCTGCTGGCCCTGACAACACAGCCAGTAAGCAGAAGGCAGCAGTGCTCCTTGAATGGTGCTCTTTATCATTCAGCAGTTTGGGTGCTACACAGGCCACTTCAAACTGCAGATTCGCCTAACACAAGCCTCTTGTGACAAAGGGGCCTCTTGGCCAGCTAACACTCTTTGAGGTGTGACACACAAATCAATGCACAGAATTGAAGAGCAGGATACAGGAAGAGTGACTTTTTTTCTGGGAAAAGGTTAAGAATCTATAGCTCCATGGATAAAAAACTCTTTTCTATACACCATGACATCTAAATGAAGAAGTCATATTTAAAAGCACGCAAAGGTGCTGCCACTAACTCCTGAAAAACGTTGTATCCCATCTAAAGGTGTAACTGCCATCCCTTATACTTCCACTCACTCACTCACATGAGCTATTAGGGGAGAATGAGATATGCTAGTTATCGAATGCTCAAAACTGCATGCCATCTCTGAGCATTCTCCTTGAGAAGACTCTCTTGCAGAGACTCACAGTGAAGCAGGACAGCTTTTGAATGTAACCCCTGCTTTAGTGCTATAACAACTGTCAGTGCTACAAGTAGAGGGAATATTTCAGTAAAGCAAATACATTTAGTGGTCCTTTAAGACATTTCATAGACACAGGGTTTAGAAAGTTAACCCAGCCATCCTTAAAAAAGCAGTAACATTTTGAGGCTTTGAAAGTCTCAACTACTACACCACAGCCTTGTCTCAGCTTCTCAGCTTTACATTCTAAATATTAATATCAAATCCTCTTAATTAAGTAAATAATTAGAAGCAAATTAAATACCCTTATAGCACCTCAATCTACTAATACCATTTATAATTAGATCTTACAGCTGCAAAGCAAGCACACCAAATACTGCGCAACAAATATCTCCTGAAAGCCTGTATTTCAGCAGTATTCTCTGCTGCATGTGAGGGAAAGCATCAGAATAAAATGTAAGAACTACCCACCATTTCCAGCCCTTTCTCCATATCCAAGATTTACCTCCCTGCCTCTGAAACCATGGGAGAAACAGTACATATTTGTCTCAATACTCAGGACCTCAGCTATCTGCTAAACAGCAGTGTCACTGGCTATAAACCAGCACCTATTTGTCAGCTTAGAACTTTGCTGTATCATATTCCACTCCACAAAGTGGGCCTTGAATGAATACTAACACTGATTTTCAGGCTAGAAATAATTTTGTTCTACAATCAATCCTATTAAAGGTCTTTTTACAGGAGCATAAGAAAATCAACAATTAATTATCCTATGAAATTAACTATTATGAAAACAAGTTGAGAGAAATAAGAATAATGTAAATTACAAGTGAATGCATTTGAAGGATTGAGAACATACAACTGTTTTATAACAGTTGGTTTAAGAGCAGTCAAGTTTATCACCTCCCCCACCCTGAACTAAGCAGGAAGTAGCCTACTGCTACATATAGCAGTAAATTCACTATTAAGAGTAAAAGCTCCTATACAACCACTACACTTGTAAGGAAAATCTGAAACAATGTACAGTACAAAATATATCAGTACAATATATCAGTACAGTATAATATATCAGTACAATATACTGAATAGGTATCCCGTTCCTCCTGAAACTGTTCTTATGCTATCTTCTTTTTAGCTCTACAGTGTGGGTGGTATGTCATATTTTAACATCAAGAAAAAGTGTTATTAACATGATACTTGGACTTCTACATATCCTGAGGAGGTATGATGAGACCATATTTTTATAACTGGCACACTGGAGTTCATATAGATACATTAAGATAAAGGAACAAGTATCTAAAGAAATGGTAAAACATCAACTATAGCCTGATATTCCAAAAATGGAAGCAATTAAAATCATGAATGTGCAGATCCAAACCTGGTTGTCTCAAGTTTTTTAATATTAATAATCAATGAACCACTGGAGGTTAGGGCAGAGAACCGTGTTCTTTACTAACACTGCTCAAACCAAGCTAAGATGCAAGAATAAGTTGATGGTAACCAGATCACCCTTTCCAGCTTCCCAAAATAAGAGACCAGCATTTTACTACACACAACTTCACATAAGGTTTTCTTTATTTAACTTGTCATGTCTACAGGAAATCCTTTAATCAGACAGACAACAGGATTTTCTGTGAACCAAGAGGCTGGTTTCATGTGATGCAAGGTTTTTTTAACCTTGTCTAAAGCCTGTCTGAGAACTCAAGTTCACAGAAATTAACTTCTCCTCAGGAGAAAACCACACTAAGCACTCAGGTTTCTTTTGATCACCTTCCAGATATCCTGCTGTTCTTTGAAGGAAATACGTTCTTGACTCAACCTGCATTAGAATGATCTGCTACTTTAAAAATTCAGAAAAAAATTAAGTTCCCTTGTTAATACATAGCTGTTTAACAGCAATAGTACAATATTTTTCTATTACAGGTCAGAATGCCTTAAGGGTCTAGGTATTGTGTAAGAACTATCTTTCACTTTAAAACTCCTAAGATTTTAAATTTTAAGCCACCATCTGAGAAACAGAAGGTTAAAATTCTGTCTTGAACTTGTGTTCACTGAAACATCTTTTCTCCTGGTATCTATACCAGTTTAGCCATCATTTACTAACAAACAAAGTTTATCAATAAAATCTGATTCTAGACACTTAAAATCACTCCAACAGTAGAGTCACTGAATCTCATTACTACAGCTCAGGTCACTGCCATTACTACTAATTCATTTTTTAGTTTAAAATTTTTTTCTCCCTTTAATGGCCTCACGTTTGCACTGTCTTCTGCTCACTTAATAACGTTCTTCCAAATATGTCATTTGAGAACATGTTCTTATTTGTCCTTTCCTCTCCTGTTACTAGTGTTCCTGTCCTTTCAAGACTCAAAAATTCACATTAAGAGCAACATAACTAGTAATATCCCTAACTTAATTTAAAAAATTGATACCTGTAACTGGATAGAATGCTAAAGGCTCAAATATATACATCATTTCAGCTAAACACACATATATGCTCTCATTTGAAAAACAAAAGTAAAGGTGCATGAAATGTTACCCCAGGTCCTCCACTTCCATATGGTTTTTAAAGACTGCACAGCAACAGAAATATTGGAAATCAGCATAAAACAGTAGGCTGAAGAGAAAATGGGTACATTTTAAGTATCTTTTCCTTGTTGACAGAAAGCGCCAGAAATTACATTAAAATAGCAGGCATCCTAATACACTTACCAGGGTGCAAGCTATCAGAACATCAGAAGGAGTAAGCATAAAAGAATCAGCATTGAAAGTGAGATGTAAAAATATTCCTTTTTTCTGTACTTGTTTAAATGTTATCAACAGTTGAATATTAATGGTGGTCTCCTTAAGATTGTAGATAAACATTTAGTGAACAGAAATCCATACTTTATTTTTCCCACTTTAATACATAAAGGGGTTTCTGTCTCCTTTCTGATATGAGGGTTCTGGTACTATTAAACTTGGAGAACAGAACTAGCAACAATTCTTATAGATGTTAAAAATACTTAATGTAAAGAAACTAAAAAAAGACTGAGAAAGACTCTCCTCTGTGTTGCCCAGTGGAAAGAGGCAGAAGAGTACAAACTGAAACATGGGAAAGTCCATTAAAAATACTTTATTTTGTCTAAGATCTCTCCAACACTGGCATAGGTTGCTCAGCTGCAGAGTCCATAGCACTGGAAATACAGACAAACAGAAAGGAGACGGTCCTGAGCAGCCCACTCTTCTTGCCACTGCTTTGAGCACATCAGCTAGAGAATCTCCAGAGGTCCTGCCTCTCAAGTGGGTTAGATTTTGGCTGACATCATAAAATATGCTGAGTTACAAGGGAACCACAATGATCAGAGTCCAGCTCCTGGCTCTGCAAAGGATAGCTCCAAGAATCACATCACATGCCTGAGACTGTTTTCCAAACACATCTGGAACTCTTGTCAGGCTGATGAAGTGACCAGTTCCCACTGTTCCAGTGCTCAGCCAGCCTCTGGAAGAAAAACATTTTCCTGAGACCTAGGCTCTCCTAACCTCTCCTAACACAACTACAGCCCATTCCCTCTCATCCTATAATTGGTCACCAGAGACAACAGATCAATGTAGGCCCCTGCTCTTCCTCCCACAAGGAAGCTGTAGGCTGCAATGAGGTCTGCCCTTAGTCTCCTCTTCTCCAGGCTGAACAGACCAAGTGACTTCAGCTGCTCCTCATATGGCTTCCTCTTAAGGCCCTTCACCACACTCACAGCCACCGACACTCTCTAACAGCTTCATGTCTATTTTTATATTGTGACACCCAAAACTGCCCCCAGCACTTGAGGTGTGGTCATCCCAATGCAGAGCAGAGTGGGACAGTCCCCTCCCTTGCCTGGCTGGAGACGTTGTGTCTGATGCTCCCCAGAACACAGCTGGTCCTCCTGGCTGCCAGAGCACTGCTGACTCATTAAGCTTGCCATCGACCAGGATCCCCAGGTACCTTTGCATGGTGGTCCCCAGCATCCCATACTGCAATTCAGGTTGCCCTGTCCCAGGTGTAGAATCTGGTGCTGAGATCACTATTGATCAAATCTTCTATTAAGCAAAAAATTTATATACAAAACTAACAACTGTGTAAATATACAACTGAAACATACTGTTAGTATCTATAGGATGGAAAAAAAAAACACTGCAAATGAGGCAGCAAGTGGAAACTTCTTAGCAGAACGAACCACAGCTGGAATATAATGACTAATAATACAATAGAGAGGGCAATCAGCTGGGTAGCCTCTTATTTTAAAGAGGAAGCCCTTCTCTCAGTCAGACAAAAAATGCTTTTTTTTCTGTCAAGTTTATCTGTAATTAGCACTCAGACTGCATCACTCAGACACGGGGTTAACTAGAGCAACTGCTAAACAAAGAGAGGCAAGTCAGAGCTGCATGCAATAAGCTCTGGGAAGAAATCACCCTGGACTGAGAAAAAGGTGTGTGATACCACCATTCCTAGCTACCTGTACATTCTAAGTAGGTGTTTGCATGAGAAGAGGCCTGAGCTTCTCTGTTGGAGACAGCCGCTCCAAGAGACTCACCACAAGCCACAGCTGAGCCTCCCAAATTAGATGTCTCTGGGAAAACAAGTTTTCTCAAGAAACGCTGCACAGCAGCTTTAAGAGAAGGGACAGAGGTGACAGAAACAGACTGACATTAAGGTTAGTGGAGAAGGAATGGGAGGAGGTGCTTCAGATGCCAGAGCAGAGATCGCCCCACAACAAACACATATGAAAGACAACAGTAGAATAAATATTCACACTGCAGCCTGTGGAGGACCCTACACAGGCAGATGTGTCCTCAACGAAGCCACAGTCAGGGAGAGCAGCCCACACAGCAGTAGGTTCCTGGCGGGACCTGCAGCACCTGGAGAACGATATCCCTACAGCAATCTCCTCCTAAAGGACTGTACACAGACCAATGTTCTTAAAAGACTGTATCCCATGGTAAATGCCTATACAGAAAGAGAGGAATGACAGAGCAGCAAACAGCCCTTACAGACTGATCACAACTCATATCCGTATGGAGAAAACCCACACTTTTCTTTCAAAGTTAGTTTTTGAAAAACTTTGACATTAGTAGCTCTACCACTCCAACATTTTTGCAAATGTCTGTCTCTCCTTAAAGAATGATTGGAAGACTGAACATATCACAAAGATTTTTGTTTAAAGATTAATAGATTTTAAAATAAATGTATGAGGAAACTGCTTCACCAAGAATATATCAGAGAAATGAAACAAATAAGATTAGAGTATTACATAACAGACTTTGTAAGTATATTACCAGGATACATCCAGGTCAGGAAGGTGCAAGCTAGCCTCAGCCTGCACTTTAAGAACTGGCTATATTATAACTTGACCTACTCGTTTCTCTTCCAAGATTTCCAGAAAATCTTTAAAATCTAAAAACAGACAACATAACATACTACCACCTATAGAGTAAGTTTCTAGATGTTTGGGTACCTCAGTTATCAGATCATTGAGAGGAAGCTCCAGCTCCTAACATATGGTTAACAATACTAGAAATCCGGTCACATCATAAATAATAGCATGACATTATACAGAAAACACTTGCTTCTTGGTGCATTTGCATCTGTACTTCCAGAGTACAAAGCTAATTAAATCAGCAATCACAACAAGTGGATCTATTAAAACACTAATCCACTAAGCTGAAAGACAAATGCACAGAGGAGAAGAAACTGTTGAGAAACAGAACACCAGAAGCACACTTACCTAAATTTAAGAAATCTGAGCTGGAAGAAGGTGGAAGTGAACTCTGTGTAGAAGGAACTGTATTAGCTGTAGATGTTGAGGTTGGATTAAGGAAGTCCCCAAAGAGGTCTGGACCAGATAGGGCTTGATTCTCTGAACTTGATGACATTGCGAATGGGTCAAATGGATCGGCTAAAAAAGAAGCAGAAAACAAAATTATCTCATGACAAATCGTAGACTAAATGAAGTTGAAAAAGCCTTACTCCTCTGACAGCAGAGACAAAAAGCAAAGTTCATGCTAGTAACTGCAACAGCCTTCCGTGGATTTTGTATGGCAGAGAGTAAGCACCTATTCCTTCTTCTAGACAAATGAACTTTCACATGGTACAAAAAGGATCTCAGCCATACGTAATATGAATATGTATGACTTCTAACAAAAGCAGCAAGACTGCATAAAATTCAAAAACATTATTAATTTCATCCATTTAAGACATCTTGAATGACCACCTGACACACAGAAGAATTACTCCATAATGCCAAATCCACAACAGATTCGAAGAAAATGGACTATTATACTATTAAAAAAAATACAAAGTAAAACATTCATACTACCATTCAGACTTGAAGGCATTGGCGAGTCTGGGGCAGAAAGCACGTCAACCCAAGAATGAAAACCAACAGAAGCAGGACTTCAGCAGGTCTCTAGTGATCCCAATGAAGAAAAAACTAACTGGAAGAGTATTTATAGTCAGCATGGAGTAACATGTGACAGTCAGCTGGAATCACAGCTTTAGATCTTCCTGTTTCTGCTGCCCTCTAGGGTCAAAACCCCTCAAGAGCCCAGGGAGTCCTGCCAGATTTACTCAGAAGCTGAAGAGAAGGAATTATCCTGCTATAATACCTCAACATATCCTCAGGTAATGACCACACTGTACAGGACTCAACAACATGGCATGCAAATTTACTATAGCATCACACGTAAACAAACCCTCACGTATAAGTTTGTTGTGCAAGCCAAAATATAACAGTGGCCAAATACTCTCACTTCTGCAATTATCTCTCTTAATACAATTTAATGAAATACCATGAATGAGAATGACTACAAGAACAAGATACATACATGACTACTGATCAGGTGTTTCATGCAGGAGATATGGTTAAAGAAAGATAATGTAATACAGGTTCCATTTTATAGATTTCTACCTATGTAGAAATGGTAAATTAAAATTATTCTTCCCTGACCACAGTAACAAAATTCAATAGTGAATTGCCTCAAAATAAGAAAATATCTTAAATCATCTAAATGCTCTGTAAAAAATATTTCTAGTTGTCTACAGAGGAAAGCTTTGAGTACCTATGAATTAACTTTGTGTAAACAAACAAAACTTTGTAATGGTTTCCCAGTTTATGAGACTAATATTCCCAGAAATCTTAGCATTAACTTTAGACAGAGAACTGTTACTCCCAAAAAGTGATGAAGATATGAGTATCCCCTGGTAAGAGGAACAGAATCTCTGAACTAAGACACCTTGTTTAAATACCAAATAGACAGCACTACGTAACATTCTCTTTAAGGATACTGACCCACCAACAACATCAGTAAAACTAGCAACAAAACAATTTTTAGCACTATCATCCTACTGGTTTGAATAATAATCTACAGGATTTCCAGTTGCTCAGCACTCTTTAAGTGCAATTAGCACTTAAAAATCCCATGCAAACATTTGACCTAAGAAGCACTGCTCTGTATACATCTAATGCCATTGCTTTATGTAAAGTTCAAGTTATGACAATTCTATGCCTTAACAAATGCCTTATGGATATAAAAAAGGATCTAGCATGTAACATTCCTATGGGAAAACTAAGAATTCTTTAAGATACTAAAACCCCTTACAATTCAGAATTTGATACTTTTCTATTTACAAGAGTTTAAAGTTAATAGGATACCGGCAACACAACAGAATACTTGGATAACATACAGGAATTTCTCTCCTTCATGCAGCAGTAACACCTGTTCTATTCATAGCCTTGCTGCAGGCTGACATGTCTTCTCCATACTGATAAAACACAGTACTCATTTACTAAGCACAATGCAAGGAGCAGTTTTCACATGTTGCCCAGGTGACAAGTACTGATATTAAACTCACATACCTGAAGACACGGCTGCTGCTGAAGATGAACCCTGAGTAGCAGCTGGACACTGACTGCTGAAAAAGAAATCTGTTCCTTGTCCAAGAAGATCTCCAGTGGACTCATTTGAAACCTGTGACACACTACTCACAAACAGATTGTTCAACAAGTCTGCATTACTTGATGAAGAGTTTATTTCTGAGACAGGCTGTTTGTGTTCTGCTGAAATATCAGAGTCTAGTCCCAGCAAGTCCACATTCTCTTCAGGGAGAGATTTTTGTAACGGAGCAGATGGAGCTTCAAAATTGGCTTCAAAAAGTAACTCTCCTTCTGGAGTAGAGTCTTTTTCATCAACAGCTACTGCACTTCCTTCATCTGGAAATGTTGCGAACTCCTCATCTGAAGGATCACTCTCTTCCCTGTCATTAGACAGCTGAACACGATCATTTTTAGGTGAACTGTCCTCTATTCCACTTTCTGGAGTTTTTCCTTCTTGAATAGGAAAAAAAAAGAAGAAGAACATCTTTAAATAACCAGCATTCTTCTTCTGACTAGGTTAAGAGAAACTTTCATGGTGACATCCTATGAAATTAATTCCTAACTAGCTAAAACTCTTAAGAATTGATGAAAATGGAACTACATGTTGCCTGTCATGTCTTTGTACAGGGCAGAAAAAGCAGCAGCTGACTACCATATTTGCCACTCCACAAAGGTAGGCACTATGAATTTTTTCAAAATGAGATTGACTTGGACATCCACCTCAGATCACTATGTCTGTTAGAGCTTCCAAGATTTCTCAGTAACTGCTGCACTCAAGAAAAGCATAAGCAGCTGCTGACATTTTCATCAACGAAGCAGCACCCAGAAAAGGGAGTTAGTTACATGTGGGCTATAAAATCACATTTTCTTAGTCCTGCTTACTCATCTGAACCCCACTGGCTAGTCTATTTTGTTTCCTCTGTTCATCAGCCAGAGAGGGCTGTGGGAGGGAAAAGCTTCCTTGCAAACCTTTAAGGTTAAGATTTTCACAGAAAAAGAAAAAATTAGCTCAGCATTTAAGTTATACTCAACACCAAACCCCCTTACTTGGTGTTTATCCAAATGAAGCAGAATAACCACTTGTTATTCTGCAGAGCTCACTCTTTAAATAGCTTTTCCTCATGGTTAGTGAATTAGAGATTTTTGCTGCTTAAGAAGGCTTAAGCATTCACAGGAAGGCATACAAGACAAACATAAACCACATAGTGACTTCAGAGGAAAACCTGTACCTTTCCAGTCCAGTGAATGGAAGAAGTTGTTTGCATCAGTACTACTGCTGTGTGGGGATTCTGTATCAGTTGGTGCACTTTCTGAAGACTGTTCCAACTGGGATGCCTCTGCTTCATATTGTGCAGTTGAACCTGGCTGTCTAGGCAACTCTGGTTTCCCTATAAAATAGAATTTAAGTCAGAACCCTTAGAGAAGCTTCTCAATTCTCCACATCCAGCTGATACTGTCGGGCTGACTGCTGTAGGAAGACAATTATCTCCTATCTAATTGCTCTGCAAATTCCTGCCCCCATCATCTTTGAAATTAGCATTAACTTTTTTTCAACTGCAAAAACTGGTAAAACCCTGAACTAGGCCATTAAATCAGAATCATAAAGTAACACTCAAGCATTCTATATCAATTGTAGGAAAATGTAATTAACATCTCACTTGACACAACCATCCCCTAAAACATGCAAGAGCTACAAACAGCATCTTCATTAAGAGAGACAGGAAAACAGAAAAAGCAAATGCAGCTGTAGAAAAACCCAGAATATGCAATGCCAGTGAAGAACATGGAGTGGTTAAAAAACACCACAAAGGAGTTAATACCTCTATGCTGCTATTTATATCTTATATTTCTTATTTTACTGAAATCAGGTATTTAGTGACTCTTGTGTAAGATTCAGTTGCACAGTTACCTACTGCTGCATCACCTCTCAGAACCAAAGTTTCCTCAAAGCAAATGAATAAGACTTCCTAAATCAGTCAATATTCACCCAATGCTTTAAAAAAATGGATGGATGGCTGGGAGAAACCCATTTGTCTAAATTTTAATACACAATTGGTAGGGCACTTTTCTACTCTCCTTCCACATTCTCATTTGTAGCTTAGAGATACTGGAAAAAATAGTCCATATCAGAAAACATACATAAAAGATCATGACTAATGAAAGAGTAAATTCAATCTTAATGGCAAGGTTTTTTAAATCAGTTCACAGCACTTACTTTTATCCCATTCCCTTCCCATCAATCTTAATAAATACTTTTAGTGTAATTTCAAATCCTTACATATCAATCTGAAAATGGAAGCAACTTAGAAAAATAAAAGTAGCTTTTACAGAGCCTTGTCATCAGTGATGACGCTAAACACCCTAGCTTTAGAGAGCTCACTGTTGTGTTCACAGTAGGATTAAGCTAAGCTAAATAGAAAATGGCCGAAATCATAATACAAACAACACATATCCTGCTTAAAAGAAAAAAAAAAAAGCCAGCAGCAACAATCTTGTATGAAAAGAAACGTACTTGAGACACACCATATTAACAGCTTAGGGTGAGATCTCACGTATCACTAAAATCACCATAGTAATCTTCATCATGCTTCTTTATCCTCGAAACAGAGGCTTAAGAGCCTGAATGAAATTGTCAAAGCTAATCACTCATACCAGAAGAAGAGGAAAGATACTGAACAGCATTAACTGAAACTAATGCAGGCATCTACAGGTAGAGCACTGAATACGTAGAAGTAATAAAATAAAATCTGCTGGAGCATACTAGGAAAAGTTCAGGAAATTATTACAACATTACATGGCTATGCATAAGAATGTTGATAAAAACATTCTTATCTAAAACCATTTGTGAGGAATGCTCACATAATTTTAAGTGACACGATACTGGTGCCAAATAAATCCCTTTCAAGATATTGTGGCTACAAATGCTGACTGTTACAATTACTTTTGCTAGTAGTCCCTCCCTGCAAATGGCGTATTCCTAGCTTTAAAGCAAGCACATGTAAGCACAGTGAAAGTAAGACTGATATAATTATAATCCATTACTGGAAGATAACTTAAGCTCCTCCATATAATGCATAGTTTTAACTAATATTTATAAAAAACCCTTTTATATTTCTTCCAATTAATGGAGTTAATCAAAAATTAAACAAAAGCCTCAAATAGTAAGTACACTAAACACTTTTTCACATTCCCTAGTTTTTCAGGGGACTCATTACCAAATTTTGATAAAATCTCTTGTTGTTCCTCTCGGGTGGAGAAGAGTATCTTGGGATTCAGTCCCTTTATATTCATGTTATCCCAAGGTGGCTGTTCACAGCTGGGCCTATCTCTGGGCTCCACCTCTACTTCCAGATTGACTTGAAACAAATCGGGGTATTTCTCTTGTATGTCACAGGCATCCAAATCATATCTGCAAAGACACAGTAAGAAGTTTCTTGACACTGATGGCTAACTGGATTAGATCTACTGCAGACCAAAACAAAACTCCAAAGCAAATAGCATAAGAAATTAAAGACTCTATATTCATTTACTTTTCCCATTTTAAACAGGTGGCATTTTTGTACATAGGTTTTGTTGGTTTGTGGGGGTTTTTAGTATCATGAACAAAGCATTTAGTTTCCTTAAGGTGAGTAAACAAAAGACTTATTAGAATCAAAGTAATCTACTTCCTGCACTGACTATATTTCTTCTCCCTAGTATATGTTGATGTTTGGAAGGTTAAGCAGTTTCTAAGAAAACTTCTCCCAGTCTCCTATAAAAAGGTGTCAACATACTTGGCAAACTTCACTGTAGTGGCATTTCGGGGCACAAAGCCTGTATGGAACTGAATCTGAAACATTTTCATTGAAGCCATCTGTTGAAAACAAGAAACAGGAAACTGTGTAAATCCACATGAATGTTATGTACAGTGTTGTGCCTTTAACATAATGCAAAGTGTTACCAGTACTAACATATTTTGAAGTATTTGCTCTGCTACAAAAATCTCCGTTTCATTACAACAAATTTCCATTTAATTACAAGTATACTTTATCTTGATTTAAATCTTGAAAAATTTAAATGCAGTTGAGGCAGAACATAAATAGATCTATTACTAGAACTAACAAACCAAAAGACCTTCAGGCAGATATGTCTCATCAGTAACCTCAAAACAGACTATCAAAGTCTAAAGTATTTCCAGATTCTGTTCTGGAGGCTAAAATTCTATGACCCTTGTTCCTTTTCTGAAACACATGCTCAGAAAAGTTCATTGTGCAATACGCCAACCAAGAAATATATTATGTCACATATAAAAGGAATAGATTTAAAACAGTTTTAAATGTAACACACTTAACAGGACACTTCAGAAGGCATGCAAAGAGTTTTCTTCTGTGCAGCTTCAAGTCATCCATTCATTCCACACAGAAATGTAAGGCTTTTCTTTTTTAATTGCCCAACTGTTCACAGAAAAACTACTTTCCCATGCCTGATGGGAATACGAGTGTCCAGAAAATACTACTGTAGAATACTGAAGTAGCTCCTAATCTTGCACAAATCCAAATTACAGCTACAGATCAATGTAGCCTATATTTGTTTCCTAGCATTAGTCACACCTGTGAAACAGTCTTGCCAGTCCTTACAAGGAAGCCATACAGTACTAGTCCAGAAAATATGATATAATAAAACTGAATTATGAAAGCTGTCCTTCAGCATTTACTGAACATCACAGCCAGAAAACAAATAATACAAAAAGCATTGCCACAGATTAAGGAGGGTTGATCCTTCCCTCTATTCAGCATCAGTGAAGCCTCATCTGTAACTGTGATGCACAGTGCTGGCTCCTTAGTACAACAGAAACACGGACATACTGGGGAGAGCTTCTCTGATTCTTCTGTGCCTACCATCACTTTTGTAGAAGATAAACTAAACTCTCTCTCAAATTAGCTGTGAGAAAGTAGAAGACAGTCACAACTCCCAGCTCTAAAAACAGGAGAAATCTTGAAATGTGGTGGTTAATCTCTGTAAGAGATCTGCAGAGAACTTCAGGGGGCAATTTACAGCACAAAAACCAAAAAAAACTAAGAACATATTGAATATTGTTCCATGAAACCTCCAAACCCAGATGATCACACACACTGCTGATGTGTCATGTGTTATAGCTGACAGCTGAGAAAATTCTAGTCTTTTCTATCAGCCAATAAATGCCAGAAAAAACACATCAAAGAAACTCTATCATGAATAAAAGTGAGGTGGTACAAGGAGTATAACCTAACCTTGAATATTTTTTGTCAGTTTTATGTCTTTCTCCTGATGACCTTGAACTGTACAGTAGATTTTTTTGTGCGCTAAGCAATCATTTCCCTGAGTTTTTAGTTTTAAGGTGTTCTGGAAGGTCCTGTTGAATCTTTACAACATGACAAGATTTGATACCTTCTTACTCACAAAGCAGAAAAAAAAAACCAGAGGGAAAATAACTTTAGTAACACTAACTATGTATGAATACACACGTATATCCCACGTGTACCAAAAATGGCTGAAAAACTTCCACAGAGCTCCAAGCTCTAAACTTCGCACTACACCTCCTTATCTTTTACACAGATTTCCAAGTTTAATTTGGGTTACTTATGTGGAGAAAAAAGAACATGCCTATCTTTTAAAAAATTTGAAGACAGGTTTCACTAACAAGTTTTTTGTGGTCTTGCAATACATTTGCATCCACAGTTGTATTAAAAAAGAAAACATGCATTCTCCCTAATAGAACAAAGACAAGTAAGGAAATTAGCTACAAAAACTGAACATGACTTTAGAAATACGCTATAAAACCACATGGATTTTTCTAGCCTGTTTTGTACAGGCAGTCTCTGGAATCCCACTTTTCTGCTTAGTGGTATTTTTCCTCTGTTTGCAGTTTGCATGCACAGAATTGAAAAGCGCTAGCTTGCTGAGCAACTTAACACATAATAATTGCTGCCTCAAAAAAACTGGCTAGGGGCTTTCTGCACAAATGTAACAATTATCAATACTGAAGTACATTCCAGAAATGATTATGTACATGAAATTACATGTACAGCATTAGGAGGGGACATACTCAGAAGGCTTGAAAAGGTTGAATTCACCAGTGAATGAAAACTTCAAACATTTCTCTGAATAAAGAGTAAAAAAAGCAAAGTACTCAGTCGATAACCAGAAGGATACAAAATTGGAAATCTTCCATTCAAGCTCTTAAATTTATCATTACCTTGGCTTGTAGTCGTCCTCCTAGAGTTGACCTGGCATGATAGATTACAATGAGAACATCTCCTTGGACTGTTATACCCAGTGGGATTACTGCTTTCCCATCTTCAATTTTAAACTCTCTAAAGGAAAAAAACCAAAAAAAACCAAAAAAACATAACCACAGTTAATTTAGTTTAAAAAGAAATTAAATAGTGTATTACTTTAGCTTTAACCTGCTTTGTCCAAGGCCTTCAGTAGCTGAAAAGGTAGGACTTCAGTATTCTCTCCTTTTTCTTGCCTGTGATTACCCACATCCAGCAGTGTTAATACCACTTGCAATTGTGTAAACACCAGAGCTGTACGGGGGCTAATGAGCAGCCACCTTGCAGCTGCCATGCCTGCAGGATCCTTACGGCTTCCATGACTGAGATACGATGCTATGCTCAGCACAAGTACAATGAGGATCAAAGTTCCCAGTCTTACATCACATGGAGTGAAAAGAGGGTTTTGCACCACCACCCTCGCTACTCTGCATGAGCAGATCCAAGCTGCTGTAACAACCACATTCACGATTTATCTTTTGAGAGCAGCTAAAAGGACACAGAGGAATCTAGAAACATGCAAATGCTAGAATCTAGAAAACGTAACTTGCTGTTTCAGAGCAAGTCATAATCTGTACTTACTTCATTTTGTCATATTCCTGGGAGGTAGTGGTTACTCTCTCATCTCCCACATAAACCTCACAAAAAGGCCTGCAGCCATTACGCTGCTTACTGAAAAGCGGAACGGGAGTCATGACAATTGATCTGATCAGGATGGGCTTGCTGTGAGGAATAATGGGTTCTTCAGCCATCATGTCACACATGTACTCAATGTATCTGCCAAAACCAGAAGGTACTGATTTAGTCAGAGCACAGAATTCTAAGAAACAGGTGAACACATAAGCAAGTTACTTCAGTTCTTACCCAGTCATTAAGCATTGGTAAGTGTTAACAGTGAAACAGTTGGAACATTTACCACCACCTCCAGCAAACAGATTTACAAATCTGACAGAATGACACAAAACAATCTATAGCTTTACATATAATGCCTTGTGAAACAAACTAGGCACTTAAGTCTTCCTAAAGGCTTTGAATTTGTCCTGATTAATACATGTTATTTTGTGGAGAACCCCTCAAGTATATATGAAATAAATGTGTACAAAAACATAATCTGTCATTTATTCTGAACTAATACTTCATTTCTCACACTTCAAAATCTAATCCTTTTTGTAGGAAATACTCTTACTACCAGTGTCACTTGTTATTCCTACTTTATGGTTATAAGATCTACCAACTTAAATCAAATAAACAGTTTAAAACATTTGTTAAAGTACATGCAAGTAATCTCTGTATGCATTCCAAAAAAAAAAAAAAGCACTACGCATTTTTACCCAATTGACAGAAATAATTTCTGGTATTCCCTCAGAGCTTGCAGTGTTCCGACATAGTAAAAGCTATTCAAATAAACTAGGAAACATGAAATAAGTCTTACAACTGTGGAAAAGGATTTTATAATTAAGAAAGCATTCAAAAGCTCTGCATACCCTCGTTTTCATTCCTAACACTTCTTCATCACAGGGCATACTTGACCCACTTCCAATGGGTACTTACTGGCTCAGAAAACTCAGAACTACCTTCTACTCACAATACAATAAAATACTTGGAAAAACAGATCTTTGAACACAGACATTATTGAAATAATTTATCTTTCTAAAGACATCCTATACCATAGTCAGAACTGAATAACTACTTGCTTCAACAGGACCTTACAGTACCTTTTATGAGAAGGCCAAATGCCAGGTGGACAGCGTTTCATACTGAACATATAAACAGCAGCTTCAGCAGTAGTGAAGAGACGACAAAAACACAGAAAGGAACAAACTACAACAGCAGATGCTGCTCTTCCATCCTAGTAAAAAACAAAAGTAGTCTTGTTAGTAAATCTACTGGAAAAAGCATTATCCAACTTACTGATGAACATCTCATTATGTATCTCTGTTGTGGCTGGGGGGGAGGTGAATTTTTCCAGGGGGTTGTGGGCAGGCCAATCAGTAGTCGGGTTTTGTGCTAGCACTTGGATTGGCCACTAGGAGGTTTGGACACACCTCTGAGGACACAAGGGGTTAAAAGCTGGGACTCCCGGGGGTTCAGCCCCTTTTGGATCCCGGCTTCAGGGGAGAAACATCTCCTGCCCAGCCACGTGGCTGGGTGTGGGAGGGGAGCCATGCAGACTAGCCGAGGTAAGCTGGAGCCTCGGGGCGGGGGAAGAGAGTGACCAAAACCGGCCCTGAGCTGGCCTCATCCAGGATGGAGGGGTGGAAAACTGTGGAGCTGCCTTCTGTCCCAGTCCGCCCTGCCCCCCACCACCCCCCCCCCACACCCCCCGGCGGGAAAAGCGCCGCCCGGGGGGG
>VXBR01006169.1:50330-86858 GCA_013400215.1 Cisticola juncidis
GCAAACTTCTCCGGGCAGTGCCACGGGTGACATGGAAACACATAAAGGGTAGACCTGTGTTTCCTGAGGAGCAGTCTGCGGTGCAAGAGAGACTCCTCTCTGCCTTGCTGAATTGAAGATTAGTTTTTTTGAATGGTGGTGGTATGATTTACAACCCAAGGGTTTAGTCCATGGAGGGTAACGTGTAAAGGGTAGGAACTTGGAGGAGGAGAAGAAATGTTCTGGGAAGTTTTCATTTCTGTTTTTGTGTGTGTTTAGAGTTTTCTTTTCTACCTCTGTTCTTATGTAATGTAATAAAGTTTTGTTTTCTGTTTTCAAAGTTTGGGCCTGCTCTGCTCTGTTCCTGATCACATCCCACAGTAGTTGTTAGGGAAAAAACATATATTCATGGGTGCATTAACATCTGGCCAGTACTAACCCATGACAGTCTCATATCCTATTATTATTTAACGTCATGATGTTCAAGGTCTAGTGCCATTATTTGATTTGACGTTTGTATCTGAGTGTGAATGGTTTTCATTTAACTTCCACACCATAAAAGAATACTACATATTATTTCCTTTTTCAAAGGTGAATAATTACTTTAGCCTAACACTACTTGAAATTTTCAATCAGTGCTCTTTACCTTACTGTCACTAATACCCATTTTTTAGGTTTGTTTCCTGACTGCTATCTGAAATCCCAGAACACTGCTATTTTTGACTGACAGCCATGGACTTCTGCTAAAACAGAAGTAAAAATACTCAGAAGAACTAAACTACGCTGAATTCTTTAGACTTCTGTCTAAGACTGTTAATAGCTTGCCAAGAAACCAAGAGAAAGAGATTAAAACACTAAGCTTCCTTCTGCAAGAATCCCAGCTCCACACATATCCCAGATACAGCCCTGAATTACAAAAAGCAGAAGACTTGAAAGATATAATGGTTGAAAGAACAGGACTTCTCCAAGTTTGATTGCTAGCAATACAGAATAGAATTTTTATCATTTGTTTCTTTAAGTTCTGGTGTACACTTTTTATATCACATCCGGCACAAAGCCATGTATATATAAAAGTTTCCCTCACATGTGAGGAAAAGGAATGAGTTAGTTACCTTGAACAAAAGACTTTGAGGGGCAGATACTACAAAAACTGGTGCTAATTCATCACATCTGCTTCTTACCTACTTGACCAGCAATCATGTGACACCAAGGTAACAGAAGTACTGCACTAATACAGAATTAGATGCCTAACCTCACAGCAGCACTGAAAACTATAATGGCTTCCAGGAGCTGACATGAACTGGCTTTTTACTTGCAAAACACTACATAACACACAAATATGGTTTGCCAGATTAACAGATCCTGGTTTTCACTCTGATAGTGATAGTCACTATTCACGGCTATACCGTATCCCCAGGCAGGTTTTGAATGCTTTCCAGCAGCATTTCAAGCATTGTCACATAGTCATGTTTTGCTTTTTACTCCACAGCAAAATAAGAATGTTGAAATTTCACATGCAAGTCTCTTCAACAAATGTAAGAGTGACCTAATTTTCAAACTCTGAGCAAAGTATTCTTTAAAATTCATTCCTTCTCCCCACCATGTTTGAAATGAGGTGGCTCTATAGACAGTTGGTTATATCAAAGTTAATAATAGTTTGGAGAATAGTGAAATCTACAGAGCAATCTGCTACCAGCAAAAGCAAGTAAACCAGAAGTCTTACAGTCAGTTTCTGAAATTCTGTGGCCACAGTTCACATTCTAAATGTACAGTAATGGGATATGCAGTGTACACCCACCCATCACACAGAAAATCAAAAATGGTGCAAATACTAAAGGAGTAGGGCAGATTTTTTTTTTCTTCTAAAGGCTACTTTGCCTTAATACTGCCTGTATAATGCCTTCCACTCTAAATGCAAGTAAGCAAGGGCTACATTACCCTACCAATTTCCCTAGGGAGAAAATTTAAGCAAGTAACTTCCCTACAAACACAGCAGGAAGGAACTGACCCCGGGGCTTCCAGTAAAGAAAGCCAGTAACAGCCACAAACTGAATGGATATTAGCACCCTTATTCACCATTTAAAGCTCTATTAAACAAAGCATTTCAGATTTAAATCAACTTCTTACAAGGCAATGCACAATGCAAACATTTTTCTGGTCTTGTTTCAACCATAAATGCATATTCTTGCATATGCTATAGAGATTCTGAAGATTCGGTGCTCGCCTTGCTGGCCAGCCACATTCAGAAACCTGCAACAAGAGAGACAAAAGACAGTCGACGTGAGAAATATTATTATATTGCCACAAACACACAATTTAGGTTATGCAAATGTCTACAAGACATTTTTACACTTTACTGCCACGTTCATGTTGAAATTAAGCAAGATATTCAAGAAAAGTAGTGTAAACTACTACCACTTTTTAGGATGAAGTGCAACAAAACTTCAGTTCTGCTGATGCCTTAAGCTTTAGCTTTCGTATTTTTCAGCTTTTCATATTTTGCATTAGTATATAACTCTGAATTTCATATAAAGCTTTAGCAAGTTCTCCTCACAGTTTTGTCAGACAAAAAAAAATCCTTTTCCAGCCCAAAAACCAAGGACAGTGTTGCAGCTTCAGGCCCAAAAAGTGTAAACAACAATGAACTGAGAAGAGCAATCTGGGAGGATGGGACTTCACAACTTGAAGCTCTAACTGGACAATTAACCCCAATATGTAAATGGACCAAAATTCACAAAAGTGTGAAAAAGTGTGACCCATTGTCCACCTTGGGTGTAGCCTGGGCCACGCTCCTGTACTGCCCAAGGTGTATCCTTTGAAGTCCTTTTAACAAATACCTACTTTATTCCTTTAAAACTGTCAAGTCTCTGTTCTAGGTAACCTCTAAAGGCATCACTGTCTACAAATCTGCAGCAAAAGTATAAAGATCTCAGATTACTATCTGAAATATTCTTAGAGCAAGGAGTAAAATAAAACAGCTTTCAACTTAATTTGTGCACATATACTTCAGAAAAAAAAAAAAAGAAACAACAAAAAAACCACCACCAACAAAACCAAAAATAACAACAAAAAAAGACAGCCAGGAAACAAAATAAAAAAACCCAGAAAGATTAGGCTTCTTTTAATATTTGTCCTTTGTTCAAAGAGCTTGGAATTGTTCAGTAATATTCCATTTAAAATTACTGCTTCAAAACACTAACAAAACATCAGCTTCAGTGCTATGAATCTATATCCTTAAAATAAACTGTCCAGTACGGATGTAGTATATGAAACTTGATTCTTGGAGCCCTTGAAACACCTAAGGAGTAGATATATTCAGGATCAAGGAAGCAAATAACAAATGAAGCTTTTTCTATTTGTTTTGAGTCTCAACTGCAACTGTCAGATATTGAAGACCAAGTTTTCCTACCAGCAATATGTCTTCCTATCTAAATAAAGTGTTCAGGGGTTACTCTGAGATGAATTACCTGAGCTTATTATCACAAAAAAACTGTGTTTGTGCCAAGCACAGGAAAAAAACCTGAAATAAACAGCTTCCTACAACTTTTCATTGTAGTCTAGTATTTTAATTAAAAAGTAAGGCCATTTCAAAAAGCATCACTTTGCAAGAGATTTAAATTGCACATTCCTTTGTTAGTGCAAGCTTATGTAAAGTCATCAGCAAACAAAGAAAAGCTAAGGCAAAAATTCCTTTATATTCCTGTTCACTATACGATTCAATGTGAGCTTTAGTACATCTCAAATATTACAACAGTAGTGTGTGCCGGTTTCAGCTGGAGGAGTTTTCTCCATAGTAACTAAAGGAGGCTGTGTTTTGTATTTGTGAGGGAAATGGTGTTGATAACACAGGAATTGTTATTTTACTGCTAAGCACAACTTAGACAGAGTTAAGGTTTTTTTCTTCCTCTCACATCACCTCACCAGCGAGCAGATTTGGGATGCACAAGAAGCTGGGAGGGGACACAGCCAGGACAGCTGACCCCAGCTAACCAAAGGAATACTCCATACCACAGGACATCATGCTCAACCCATAAAGCTGGGGGAAAAAGGATGAAAGGGGAAACATTTAGAGCAACGGCATTTATTTTCCAAAGTAATCATAATGCATGATGGAGCCCTGCATTCCTGGAGATGGCTGTACACCTGCTTGCCCATGGGAAATGCCGGATAAATTCCTTGTTTTGCTTTGCTTGCAACTGTGGTTTTGACTTTACCTATTAAACCACTTTTATTTCAACCCACAAGTTCTCATTTTTAGCTTGCGTTTCCCTTCCCAGTTCTACCAGGGAGGAAATAAGGAAGCAGCTCTTTGGGGCTTGGATACTGGCTGAAGTTAAATCACAACACTGCAAAAGAATCATACTGAAGCATTGCAGCTTCAAACCAGAACACAGCCTAAAAAAAAAAGTGTATTCATTCAAAAAAGCAAAAGGTACTGACTTTTTCCTTTTAATTTACAGTTTACTTTGTACTCAAACATTAGGTTTCCTACAAGATGTAACAAAAACATTACTTTCCGTTTCTTCAGCTGTGTTTTAAGCTCTAAGTGTCCTGACAATTAGCAGAATGATAGTTCACAAACTCTCAGAGCAACCTATAACAAGAAGAACTAGAAAAGAAGACTTCAAAACTACCATTAATTTTAACCAAGATTAAAGAAATTCATGCAAGTTCCAAACAGATAGCAAACAGCAAGAAATCAGTAATATGTAATTTCATAAATACCTTCTAAGCAAAGTGTCAGAATTAAGAATTTTAGAAGCTGTTGTCCTCTTATCATGTTTAAAGGCTTGCCATAATCATCTTTTGCAGGCATGAAAGTAAAACTAAGCTTCTTTAGGTTCCTACATGGCTGTTCTCACCCAGCATTGAACAATTAAGTTAGTCAGTATTGCTGGACATCTCAATTTCAAGAGTAGGCAGAGTTCCAAATACAATTAGAGTTTGTTTCCAAGTAAAATAACTGCCTTCCTAAATATTCCTAGACACGATGGACACAAACCTGTAATGTTTCAACTAATTATGACCCACTCTAACTTCACAACAAAATTAAGACCATATTACTAGTCTTAGTACCAAAACATCAGAAAAGCCATGTGTATAGATACCTCAGATTTGCATAACCAAAAAATCTATTGGTAAGCAAATTTCCAGTCACAGAATTTATCATTCCATAAACAGAGACTGATCACTTTGCAGGATGTGGAATAAATCAGTTCACTACATCAGTCCAGCAATGTAGTGCTAAAAAGAATTGCATTTTGCTTTGAGGTACCTGCTACAAATAATCAGGCAGTAGATTTCCTGCATAATCAAGCTTTTTGTTTTCCATCTTGAATAGCCTCTGCCTGAACCTCATATTGAACCAGATACTGATAAAGAAGCTGATTGCATTCATCTAAAGAGACAGTAATGATCTCTTTCAGGTGTGATAATACTTTATCACGTTTACAAGGAAACAAAAGGAAGTGACAGCACTAGAAAGAATACATCAAATATACCTCATCCTGACATGTTAAGTCAACTCTGATAACTGAAATAATGCTAAGGATAGCTCTGCATAATGCCCAAAAGGTTTTATTATTCTGTTTATTATTCTGTAACGTTCTAGATTCTCCTCTTGGCGGACAGTACTGTGTGGAAGGGACATGATGACTACAGACAGTTGAGGTGCTGGACAACTCACAACACAGTGACAATCCCGACTCTTGAGCCTCTTATGGGACAGTTGAGGTTTACTTAGGAGCAGACACTGCAGTATCTCAGCACCTAACACACGTCCACAATACCCTGTTGCTGAATTAGTCAAATGCCTTCATATTAGTATCAGAGAAATTGCCAAGAGGCTCAGTTAAGCTACAACAATACTGAAGATGGTGGGAACAATCTGTCAGCTATGGCTGAGTCATATGGGAGTCAAATGGTAGGCTGTAGGACAAGGAGAAACCCCAGTGAAGAGGTCATACAAATCAGTCACTATGTCCTTGATAAAGGAAAACAGTAGAATATAGGAGAGATTGACATTTTAGTAAGACTTTAATTACTTCAAGTATTCTCCACTTAAATTTGAATCACATAAGGTACATGGGCATATTTTCAAATGTATCACTATCCTAGAAAAAACAGATTTTACTCAGTAAGATTAAATTAGTCCCTACCAATTAAGTGTGGATTTAAAGCAAAGACAAGGAGAATATAGATTACTCTTTGACCTTGTGTTTATACTTATTCTTTTGTCATCTTTTTGATTAACCTGCTTTAACCTATTTTACAATAAAAAGCTGAAGGTATAATGAAAACATCATGATTCAAGGCCTTTTAGAGAAATGCACAAAAACTATACACACCCTATTATGGAATCTTGAAGGCCTGTATGTTCTTGGAGAAAGATTGTACACAGCATAATGGCCAGGATGTTTAGAGTCCAGACACAACCGCACATCTTCTATGTTATTTTTGATGGCAGATTCTACACCTTCAGCTGGGAAGGACATCACTGAAGACAGAACAAACAGCAATTGAATTTTTTCATATATTAGGATCAAGAAGAAATTATGTTTAAGAAAGATATATATATCTATCATACCAGCAATTCTGGAAGTGATGTATGATATATCCAAGTCTCCTTTTGCATAACTGAAAGAGAACACATGGGTGTTAAAAATGGGAGATATAACCATTCAAGTCTTAAGTCTAAAAGCCAGATTTCTCAGGTGGCATCCACCACTATGAATACTGCTTCAGTTTTTCCATCTGAGGCTTGTTACATTCACATTTCAAGAGTTTCAGAGCAGAGCTTTCAGATCAGATACTGTGTTTAAGCACTTACTCATTTAAATTGGTTGCACTAAAACCATCTGTCAGATTTTGTACAGATGCCTTTAATTTTTAACCCACTTCTCTAGCCCTGCTCTTAACTAATAAAAATGCACTGTAGGGTGTCAGTTCGAAAGCCTAGTGAGGATACATTAATATTTTTAATGAAGAATATCTCAATGCTTAAAAAATAGACTACCAATTGAACATCAAAGTTTAAATTACATAACTCTGGCATGGTACTGTCTGCACAGATGGCCATGCTGCCCAATATCCAAATTCCATATGGACAGTGTCAAGAACACTTCCCTGTCTAGTCACTCAGGAAAGACTCTGGTAGTCACACTCAAACCACCATCAGACTTGTCACTTGCCAGGACTGAAGCCCCTTTGCTGCTGGAGAGCCAATGGGTGCCTTGCCTGACTCCCTACACATCCTACACTCACACAGTCAAACCAGGTTTCCTTCCTTACCAGCTGGACCCCAGGTTTCCCACAGCAGAGTCCCAGATCTATGGTTGCTTTAAGTAATTTAATCCTTCTACAGCAACAGAGTAACAACTGGAGGTGCTGCCTCCCAGGAGGGACTCCCAAGAAATGAAAAGGTAGGCTTTGATACTCTCACAGTCTATGGGTGCCAAAATCTGGGGTCTTCCTGATGAGTCCTTGGCTCCTGCTGTGTCTTGGGGTTCAGTCATCTGACCGAGTCACAGGTCCCTTGTGCACTTTGCTGTGCCAAATGTTAGCAATTCCTGACCTCTTGCCTCAGGCTCCCAGCCAGAGCTCAACCTGCTGCTGCCATTGCAGCTGCACCCCAAGCTACCTTCACTCAACAATGAGGGTACCTGAATCTCTTTCCTCATTTAAGTAATTATTCCAAAAATTCACTTCCAGAACTCCCATAGAGAGCAAGGCATTAATCATTACTCATTCCTCTCTCATACAATAGTGTAGAGTTTAAAAGTGCAGCCTTTTCAAAAAATCTCACAGTGATACTTAGGTCTATTCCCTGCACCTTTACCTAACCATCCACATTATGTCAACAATTAACTAATTTAAGACCACTATTTTTTTTTTTTTATTTCTGTGAGATCTGCTGTGTTGCAGAATGAAAAAGTGAGAAAAAACCTGAAGCGACCCAGTGCAGGCCAACAACCTTGAGTGTAACTACACAGCTCTGCACTCCTGAATTGGCAAAGAACAAGTGTCACTAACAGAATTTGATTTAGATACCCCTAACTTAAACATCTCCATAGCCTATTAACTCCAGAATATCAAAGTGTCATCAAAACACTATGATGCATACTTAATTAATTCAGAGGCACTAACAAAACTTTTATCCAACACAAATCCCAACACAATTTCAAGACATTGGGAGAGCAGACCTAAGATACAGCACTCAAATTTTGAAACTCCAAGAAAGAACATGAAGTTTTTATTCTTTGCCGCTTGCTAGTAATAATGGAGGTTAGAGGGAATGATTAAAAATATACATTGTATATATAAATGTATATGTAATATACAAGGATAGTGAGGAGAATTTTAGATTAGGGAAGAAAAATCTTCTGAATGCAAGGCAATTTAACAGTATTTAAGCAGAACAGCATAATCAGTGTCCAAGCAATGATAATGATTCACTGTCTCAAACTGAAACCATAACCAAGTTTGAATCTCACTAGACAAAGCACTACAAAAACCCAAAATCCTCAGCCTTGAGAAACCTTGATAAGGAGGTAGACAAATGGACACAATTTTCATAGTTTTTGGACCTTTGGAAGGACATACTTCATCATGTAAGCTCAGATGGTAATCCTGCTGCAAACTAATTATGGCAGAAATTTACATTCAGAGCTAATAATGATTGCTTACTGAAATTTGTGACAATTGTAGTCCTTTATAGAGATGAGAAGTGTCAAATACTATTTGTTGATTACATCCAGCTTCAAGCAAGAAAACATGTCATCATTCTAACATCAAATTTTTTTGGTATCAAGATAAAGGACCAACTAATAGGACAGCTGTAGAACATAGAAACATTATTCCTTCAATGTTGTAACATCGAGGTTAAGCAGCAACTTGCAACACTGGCACAAAACTATTAAGAGAAAAAAAACCAACAGTACTCACACCCATTCCCTTGGGAGGACATTCAGGTATTGACTTCTTACTACCAACACCACTCAACTTATTTGTCCAAATTAAAAAGCAACATTAGGAGCATGGATCTCACCATACACACACAGATGCAAGAGTGCGATTTAGTATGTCAACAACAGAGCACAGCATAGCCAACTTAAGCTTTATATTTTGCAGGAGTATCCCAAGTACATGACTATTACACTGAAAAAGCTTCAGAATTTTTGTGCTGTCTTAATTAAAATGAAGCTTCTTAATTGTAAAATCAACACAAGTCTCCAGAACATGTGACTATGTCTTTGAATTCATTGAACTTTATTCTGAAGATTTCATACCTACTTCAGTAGTAAGAACTGAACACAAGATACCCTTTTTCAGCAAGTGTTTTCCGTCAGAATAGTAACTGAGACTTCTTTAAATGGTAAGAAGGTGAAGAAACATGTATTCTTCACATTGTTTAAGCATTACTATGCATTTCAAGATAAAACTCTCTAACTAAAAATCACAAATAAGGTCTTTCTGTTCATATCCTTAACAGCAGAAATTTCATTTAGATAGCAGTTTTGCTGGCAGGTGTTAAGAGAAGAAAAGCATGCAAACATAGACATACGTAGAGTGTTTTCAACCTGTGATCCAACATGGGAAACTCTGTGCTTTTCAGAGTCAGATTAAGCTCATCAATAAAGTGTGATATGACACTAGCATTTAGTCACTTTTCTGATGATACCAGGCTTCTTCAAAACTGAGACTACTTCACTGTGGGACAAGCCTAGATTAGTCTTGTCTCTGTACAGAGGCATGGGTTATTTCCTTACAGTATCTAATGGGGACCTGCAAGAAAACTGGAGAGCAACTTTTTGCAAGGGCATGTAGTGACAGGATATGAGGGAATGGCTTTAAACTGAAAGAGAGCAGATTGAGATTAGTCTGGTCTAGTTGAAGGTGTCCCTGTCAATTGCTCAGAGGTTAGAATCAGATGCTGCTTCCAATCCAAACTACTGTTTGATTCTATGAAATTAAGCAAGTAAGACATGAATTCTGATTTTGCAGAATAAATTTCAAAGCAAAAATAAGAAGTTCGAAGTACATGTTAAAAACTTCTCACTGTGTTGAACATTTGGTTGATAATGACCGGCATTATATATTCTCATCAGAGACTAGATCCACCTAAAGACTATAATATTGAGTAATATTAAAAAAGATCATTCCAGCAAATTAAAAACAATTAAACTAAAATTAGCAACAAAATCACAAAATAAACTAGGTAACATACATAATAAAATTCTACAACAGAGCATTCTGTTTATTCACAACTGAAGATGATAAAGAACAAAGAACAACAGACTAACCAGCACAGCTACAATGTGAGGATATAAACCATTAAGTCAAATACTGCCCTAACATTAAGCAATCTTCCTCCAGATATCTCTATGTTTACAAGATTAGAAAAAAAAATCTATTAATCACTTTTTTCCAGTTTATTTTGTAAAGTTCAGGCAGAAAAACACCACTAAAATTCACATCAATCTGCTCCCACCTGGTTTTGCTTCATAAAACTTACTCACGCAACTACCTAGCGCAATGCAAAGGTCCATGAAATAAAATAGTAAAAAAGAAACAAAATTACTTTAAAAGCAAAGAAAGCAAGGATAAAAGGCAGCTAGTTGTTCTTAGATTACTACATCATAATCTCATCAGCAAAAGATTGTTCTGACAAAGCAATATAAGACTGATCACAAGTTTTGTCCGATGTTTTCAATACCAGTGAAGATCCAATCCTTAAAACATGTAGCTATGTCTTTTAGCAGGGCATTTAGCATACAACCTGTATGGATGTAGCCCTCAATAAGCATAAAAACTAGTCAAAGGCACAGAAGCTCCACAAGCAACAAATCAATTAGCTTAACAGAAATGCTGTGGCTGCACAGCTGCAGGCTGAGCTTCAGGCACACATGGGCACATCGGCTGGATCCAAACTCCTGTCTGTGTACATGGTGCCACTTCACAAAGTAATGCACATCTCTATCTCCACCCTGGTACTTTTAAGTCAGTTTGTAACAAGAGGGCTGAACCTCTGTTGCTCTTTCTCCTCTCTCATTTAACTGCAACCTGCTGCATCTGCCTGACCTGAACCTGCAACAGAGGGTATGACACTCACAACTGAGGTGGCCTGTGGGACACTGAAGATGGTCCTCATTTACTCTCCTGTTCCTAGCAGCCTGTAATGTGTGTTTCAGTTTTCAGATTTTATCATCTATTAGGATTAACAAGTGACCAAAATCAGAATCAAGCTAAAGGTAGCTACAGAAAAGAAAAAAAACCCCTTTTTTTTCAAAACAACAAAATACTTAAATCTTACACCGTAGTTTGGATTCAGTGAAATAGAAATCTGTTTGCAGACAAAGGAAGTAACTCTGTAATTCAGAAAAGCAATGATAAGTAGGAAGGAGAGAGCCTACCTAATGAAATTATAGACTCCAACATGAGAAGTGCTTAAGTGGGGTGAGGAAAATGCTTGACAAAGAAGAGACATTTTCACTGCCATTTTTCCAGGACGTCTGTTTTTATATTGGTTGAAGGGTTTTGGAAAGGCAGTCAAAGATACAACAACATAAGAGGTATTCTCACATCACTGATTTTATCAGCTACATCCACAACACAAGTTTGTGAAGGCAGAGAATAAACATGACAGAAACAGACATGCCCTATAGTAGGTGCAAACAAAGAATTAACAATTCAGCTTGATTAAAACACAATTTAAGAATGCACAAGCCCAGTAGTAGAACTCTCACCAGAACAGTGACTGTCAAATACTGAAGGACCTAAGCCTACCTTAGGCCCTACAGAACAGTAAGTATTGGTCATGTTATTTCATGTTTTGCCATTTTACTGAACTGTTAAATACAATATGGATTTAAAACAAAAGGCTATACAAAGAATAAAAAGTACACAGATCAGGGCTGCTAAATATATTGGCAAATTACAAGTGGAGAGTCTTTCAGTCACTGGAAAATAAGTATTAAAGTAACTGATTCTCACTAGCAGAATTACATGATTATTGCATTCCCTCTTGTTCCCACACCTCAGCCCAATGACTAAATCCACTTAGGTAACACAAGAAAAGAAAAACACAGTTGTATGGAGACAGAAGGTGCTCCACAAAACCAAGATTTGCTTATGGTAGTGCACAACTTAACCAAAATTTGACAGTTCCACATTTTGTGTCAAAGGTGATAGTCAAAAGTCACCTAAACAAAACCCCTTATTCAACCAACCAAGTCCAAAACATCTGAGGGACTGATCTCCTCATGATGAATCTTGGGACACAGCATACACTGTCTGATAATCCTCTGTCAATCCACTACACTCCATGCAATTCTCAGCAGCTTGAAAAGGTCTCTGGCTAATTGATCTTATTTGGATATGACAATATACCCACCTATTAAAAGCTACAAACGAGAATGAGGTTAAGCAATTACATTTTCAAGACACTCAATTCTAGTAAACATCCATATGTGATTTACTGTAATTCAAACAAATGAGGTAAAAGTAGTGAGACTTCCTTTGACTAGTATTTAATAAGTTCCACAAGCCATGCACTAAGCTGTTGTGTTCAGCCACAGAACACTAACTAGCAACTGAAAAGAGGCACACTAAGTCTCAAAAGACAGATAAAAGACTTATTTTGGGCAGTCACCATAGTCTAAATGAATAGCTGTAGAGAAGAGCATGAAAACTGAACAGAACATTTTCAGACAGCAAGTACTCACTGTCCAGTACTTCAGAAGCTGCTAGATGAGCTCTGCAGATGTGATTAGATGTACAGATACAGATATTTCTTGCCCACTACACTTACTATGGAAGCAAAGGAAATCACATAAAGCAAAAAAGCTACACATATCTGTAAAGTAAGAGAAATAAAAATAAGGTGTAGGCACATCACAAGCCATTTCATAATAAAAAGGCAGTTTTAGATAGGCTTTTCTAGAAAAGGGAAAAACTGCATAAGATGAAATTCAAAAAACTAATGAAACTTCCAGTAGCCTTTAAGGAAGAAACCACTTGCAAGAGCAGGAAGAGAAAACTGCTTCAAACACAACTAAGAGATGAAAGTGCACCAAGAAAGTCATTTGGAGTCAAGAGAATAAGAAAGTGAAGTGTAGGAGTACTTGAGATGCATGTGGTGTACAAAAAACTATACTAAGATCTAACACATAACCATCAGAAAGTAAGGCTTGTAACTTTGTCAAAACTGCTTTTCATCATGCAATAATTTTCCCCCATTGCACACCTCCCTGTCCTATGTCCATGTAGTTTACCGAGGGAGAAAAGTTTAATGCCAGTGTGCCAATTTTTTCTATAGAAAGCTTAAGGACAAGCCAAAGCAGTGCAGCATTCTCAACCTTTAAAAATACAGTACCTAGCCTTTCTAAGCCAGGTGTAAGAGTAAACAGATAAAAACACACTTGGAGGGGATACAGAGGTGCAGTATCTACAAATCTAACTTACTTGATCATTATAAATATTTTAGAGCAGTACTGTGCATAAGTAACACACAAATTCTGAAAAAAACCTATATATGAAGAAATATATTTCACAAAACTATAACACAACATCCCAACTAAAGGGACACAAAACCTACAGTGAGAAAGAGAGTTAAGTGTTCTTCTGGAGGCTCTAGTTCAGACATGGTATTCAGTAGAGACTTACCTGGTCTTACTAGAACTAAGCAAAGCCCTTTAACACTGCATAGAATTTTA
The DNA here is from genome assembly GCA_013400215.1 of Cisticola juncidis. Taxonomy (NCBI): domain Eukaryota; kingdom Metazoa; phylum Chordata; class Aves; order Passeriformes; family Cisticolidae; genus Cisticola; species Cisticola juncidis. The sequence goes on from VXBR01006169.1 coordinate 64,022, forward strand.
TTATGAGCTAGAAATACATAAATTGTACTGGTTAATACTGATTAATATTGATCATAAGGAAGAATTAGAAATATTTGAAATGGGAATGACAACCTGATTAGAAAAAAACAATCACACAATACAAATCTGAAAACATACGCCTCTAAACAAGAGAATATTTATACATGCAATACAGGCCAAAGGAGACAAACAGTGAAGTTCCTCTCACACTGTCTTGAAGGCATAGGATTCCACCTGGAAACTAAACTGAAGAGCTTATTTCCTTGCAGGTTTTTTCCCCTTCTCCCATCTATTCCCTTGATTTGTACCTTTCACCACACTATCTTTTTAATTCCTCTCTAATTCATGAAGGCCCTATCTAATAATTCAATTCTCCAAACTGCTCCAGCCCCCACCAGCATCTCTCAAAAGTTTTCAGTATTTAAAATACAGTAGGACAAATAGTACTCATGGACAGGCTCTTACTGAACATTCTCAATTCTAGTATAAGACTGTTGAAGTGACTTTTGTATTAATATCATACACAAAATCAGGGGGTAGCTATCAGCTATTACAGCTCAAACTTGGACAAATATGCTGAATTTACCATTTCTAGAGTAAACTCCTGTGCCTTCATTTAGAACTCTTACCAGCACAATTCTTAATTTTTTTTTTATTTTTCTTTTTTTTTACTCACTTGGCCACAGACTGGATAACTTTAGAAGATGTATCCTTAATATTAGTGAAAAATCGCTCTGTTCCACCCCTCAGAATATCAAAGAACCCTCCATAAGTCTGGTCACATTCCGCAACGGTCAGGCCTAGAGTAGTTGAATAAAAATAATTGTACTTTATTATGGAGCCCATTCCAGGATATGACTTAAAGTATGTTGGCTATAAAGCTGGAAGGAAGTGAATGCACGTACAGGCTACACCTTGCTGTAAGGCTCACAGTTCCAAAACTCTAGTTAACTATGACTTATGCAAAAAAATTGTACTTCCTGCAGTCAGGAAGTTCTAGTGATATACTTGATACATAGTTAAATTTGTTGTCTGTATTTATGAGAAAGCAATGTAAAAAATTCTGGACATAAGGCATATGTTTCATAATGTCAATGCAGCAAAACACTGCCTCTCTTTCGTACCAGTTTCTGAAGTGCAGCTTATCACTAGCAGATCTATCTAATCATCTCCAGGACACATTTCAATGCAGGGCTTCAGAAGCAGCTGGCATAGTTAAGCTTAAATTTTAAGCACAACATCCCAGATAGCACATCACAGTACAATATCCCTATTAATATGATTGTATAAAACAGTAGGCTTTCTTGCACAAAACAGATGACCAGACAGACTTTTGATTATAATTGCATTAGGATGCTGGATTCTTCCACAGAAATTGATATACATATATTATTGATGCAATAAATATTACCCAATTTTACATTTTCCCTAGAAAATTAATATCCCTTGTCTCATTGACAGTTCGTAATTAATATCAAGCAAGAAGTATCAAGCTGGAAGGAAAACTGAATACAATATGAAATAGTCCCTTGATTTCTTCTACACTAATTGAAGTGTTGCATATTTAGATATAATAGTTAACATAGATGCAGAAAGAATACTAAAAAACTAGATGCAAGTAAGCCTATCGAGCATATTTTCTTTACTATATTATGTATTTTCAACTGAATGTACTCTGGAATATCCAATTCTGCAGACTAAGTATGTCAGCTTTTAATTGTGTCATTCTGAAGACATGTTTCAGTTGATTCCATTTAGCTCTGCTAATCAAACTACTTTTTTTCTCAGATGGAACCCCAACTCCTCCTCCTCTTCACCACTGATGTCCTATGGTGCAACCCCCTCCTGAAGTCTGGCCTGGACAATGCTCCCATAATGAGCCAGACTCAAGGCAGTACCAGCTACAGCTGTTCCTGCAAGTGCTGATTGAATAGCCACTAAACCAAATTTAGACTGCTGCCTTTTCCCTTTGAGGCTGTCAGACATGGATATTTTGGAAGTGAAAAACTAAATAGCTTTAGACTCCTATCACTGTCAGATGCACTCCAAAATACCATGGGGGTGTCAAAAGTCTTTTTAGGCAGGAGAGATAAGGAGAGAGGTAGACCTAGATGCTTGCAGAAGTATTTCTTCCTCGTACAGGCTTTTTGAAGTCTAAAATAAACATATATGAGGTCAGCAACTTCTGAGCACTACTGAACTACTATGGTCAATAGCCAGAATCCTTACAATTGCTTCTGCATTTCTTTCTTAAGCTCTCTCACCTACCAGACGTGATGCCTGTATTAACACAAAGGGATACCAACACACCACAAATAGCTGCTATCTTTTTATGTTGTAACAAATCTGATGTTAAGTAGGTCCTCTTGAAAAGCAAAGGCAACTTCGCTTTTTTTGCCTCAGACATTCAGTGTTAAACACAAACTCAGGCTATGCCCTGATTTCAGTGCCTTCTGCCACAAAGTAACAATGTTTCAATTAAAACACAGAACTCGAGGATTTTTAAGAGCTTAAATTCAAACTCTTATTAAATGCTGCTCTTTAGATGAATAGACAAATATTTGCACTTTCAAATATTGTTGCCTCATCCAATAAAAAAAATTCAGGGTTTAAAATAAGCTATTTGTCATAACCTAAAGACTCTTCCTCTACAGCTCTTATTCAATAGACCATTATTGCTTCTAATATCCACAATTTCATCAAGTTTTAGTTCATTTATGTAAATACTCCTGCCTCTACCAGGCAATAATGCCCTTTAAATTTTTTTCCATAGGAAATATAATTTTATCTTGCACAGCGATAAGCTTGAGAAATTCGTAGTTGCATGTACCAACATAAAATCAAACCATGAAAAAAAAAAAAAACAAAAAAAAAACCTACAAGGCTAGAAGTGATGATATAACTGCCAAATAGCTAGTACTAGTGCAAAGTATCTAAAACCCGCAAATGACCCCCATGGAAGATATGCAATTGTCTTTATACTGAAATGACATCTCTTCTTAAACATACCTGCATTATACAAATTGTTGAGTTGCCCTGCAGGCTTGGAGCTCTGTGAAACAGAGGTCACAGATGTCCGAGGCTGAGCATTGTTTCCATAGCCTCCATTTTGTTCCAGGAGCTGAGGAGAATAATACTCCAGATGAGAAATTTCTTGCTAATTTAGCCATCTTGCTATGTTTGGCAAATTACTGCTACTTGATGAGAAAAAGCAAACTGAGCCTCAGGACAAAGCCAGAAAGTTAATACACACTAATTGACTCACTTGCAGTATAGTGCAAATTAAACACTGAACAGGAGATACCTAAGTGGGTTTCAAGTTAGTGTAGGCAGAGCCTTCATATATGAAACTTTTCTGTGCAAGTTAATTATGATAAAACACAGCACGTCAAACAGAGTGCTCGCATACTAAAGAATAAAACAAAAAGATGAATTTTATTTAAGGTCTCTGTGCTTTAAAGGGCATCTTTTCAAAGATCCTACAAGTGATACCAATCAATTCAACGGAACTTCAAAATAAATTAGTGCAAAATTTTCAAAACATTAAGGAATAGGGGATCTTCTCTGAAATCTTTTACTAAACACACATAAACTGCAGATGATAGAAAAGAGGCCTAATCAATAATACACCTTATGAGACATTTTTACCTCTGTGATGGGGGACTTAGGATTGACATTCCTAGCTGCTGCAATCTCCTGCAGTTGGTTCACAAGTTCAGTGATTGACAACCTCTCATCTGGGTTCACTTTCAAAGTGGAGCCTGAACAAAAGGAGATTAAGACAACATAACCTTCAGACCTTTTCTCCCAACTGATAATACTTTCTCCAATAAATCCCATTGCAATAAGTAAACACATGAACAGAGTGGAGAAACTACTAAATCAATATTAAAATATAATTCTCATAAAGTATCCATGAGAAAAAAACACACTACATAGGGTCAATAATATTTCAAAGAATACTCCTTGAGATCAGTTAATAAAGAACATCAGAGGTAACTGTGTCCAATACTATTGGAGTCAAGATACATTTCTGGAATAGTAATTAACATTTTCAGCAATCTATCTGACATCTAAAGTAAATAGAGAGTTGTAGGCAAGCTAAAAGAAACCAAACCAAATCACTAGTTGTTCCAATGGACTAATTCAGATATTACGCAAGACACTTAACAGAAGTAAAAAAGCAACTTTCCCATAAAATGTCATTATTTTTTTATAATGGATTAAGATTATTAATAAAATAAGTTGTTTTAGTTTACCTTTTTCACCATCACACCTCAATAACATTTAACTATCAGTAAATCAACTGTCAGTAACAACATGCATCCACAAAGACACTGAATAAAATAACACTGTAAACTTACGAATGAGATCATGAAACACAGAGTAGCGGGTGTCATTTTGTGGGATGACATATTTCCCATTGACTATGCGAAGTTTAGCTCCATCTTCAAATGGGTGTTGCCTAAAGCACAGCAAATACAGGATACAGCCTAGAGCCTACAGAGATAAACAGAAATAGAATCATGGGGGAACTTCAGGTTGGAAAAGACCTTAATGATCCTCAGGCTCAGATGTTCATTCAGCACTGCCAAGTCCACCCCTAAACCATATCCCTAAGCACCATATCAGGTCTTTTAAATACCCCCAGGGATGGTAACTCACTGCCCTGGACAGTCTCTTCCAATGGCCAATAACACTTACAGTGAAGAAATCTTTTCTAACATCCAACCTAAACATCCCCTTGTGCAACTTGAAGCCATTTCCTCTTGTCCTATCATCTATCACTTGAGAAAACTATTCCTGTTTCTTTTTAAAAATTATTTAGAAATCATTACAAGAAACTTATTTTATGAATTTCTACGCACAAAAATTAGTAGAATTGCCATACTGAAGAATTACCATCCAAGAACAGGATTATTCTTTAAAAAATAGTTCACAAGTTTTATTTCATATCTCCATCTTGTGCTGCAATGAGACGCATTTTATTTGTCAAGACAGAATTTGGTCTGACTTAGATACCAATTGCTACCAATACAAAAGCTAGGTCATTATGTATGTATTAAGAAAATTGCTTAAATGACACTTGGGAGGCAGTGGTAATCTGTCTAAAATGGATCTTTGGGTAAAGATTTAAAGATAATAAGCCCAAAATTACAGTCCCTTTATTCCCTACGGTCAGACAGTTATTCAACTCTTGGAACAAATACAATTTAAGACCATTTTCAGACAAGTCCACTCAAGCCTCAAAAATCACAAAACCTGGACTACCATATTCTCAGAACTTCAAGTTACTTTGAGTGTCCAATTTGAGGTCTTTGTAACCTGATAAGACAACAACTGACAAAGACAGAAGTCAGTTTTGAATTCTAATCTCTGAATAATCCAGATGTTAGAGATTAGCTATGATAACTGAATCTGTTACTGAAATATAAATTGATACATATTTTTTCAAATAAATTAAGATACGAAATATGCTGGCAGAGTTATACCATGTTTCGTAACAGAAACATGTTCCATTTCACCTATAAAAGTTTGATAATAAAGCACCTGAGGCTTCCACGTAACTGTTGACACAATGAGTTGGAAAATTCTTCCTCCAAGTTTCTTCTGAAACCTGTGTATGTTGCTTAAGCATATGGACATTTACAGCCCTCACAAACGAAGCAATACATTAAAGATGGTACCTAAGAAAACTGCCCACTGCCTCCAGTCTTCTGTGTATATCATCTCCAACTGCCCTTGGTTGTCAATTTGTCCCAAGAACAGCTTCTAAGGTCTGAAAGCTATTGAAATCTCTGAGGTGTAGGGATTTAGTTACTCAAAAACACTTGGTGAGTCTCTCAGGACCAAAAATAAAGTTAATTCTGTATATTCTTGAACATTTTTATCAGGCTGTGGAAAAAAACTTCCTTTAACATATATGTGGAAGCATCACATAGTCCACACTAACTAATCCAGCAGGGCAGTACAGAAAATACCATCTACTCTTCCACTAAACACTTGCTTCCAAAGCAGATCATCATTTAGTTAGAGGATCGAAACTATTCCCTGTGCAGTCCTCTGTTTTTAAGCTTGCACAGTGACAAACTCACAGACTCAAGAGTGTTAACAACTCCACCTGCTTTCTTTGGAAAATAGCTTTGTTTACACTAACCACTAACTACAAATCATGTATGCTTCCAGAGACAGAGCCATATTCTATTGCCAAATACTTTTATATTTTTATTGAACCTAAAGCATAAAGGAAAAAATACATAACAATATGTTCCAACTCATGTATGGCAAATTAAATAGATTTTTCCAAAATACAGAAGGAGACAAACACCATGTTAACCCTAGCAAACACAGAATTATTTTAAAGAATTATTTTAAGTAAGTAAATAGCAATTGCCTTTTTGAGTGAGGCTTTTATTAAACACATTTCTAATTTTCTGTTTAACTAGATGTTAACAAGGCAAACGTACAGCCTGGATGGGCAATGAGGTTTTTCAAAGAACTTAGGAATAAAAAGAGGATGTAGCATCTTTGGAAGGAGGGTCAAGTATCTCAAGAAGTATTTCAGGTTGCCAGGGCATGTTGGAAAAAAATCAGGGAGCCCAAAGCTCAGTTCAGACTTAATTTGGCAACTTCTATAAATGACAATAAAAATGTTTTTGCAAATATATTAATGGCAAAAGGAAGGGTAAGACTAATCTGTTTTCTACAGGATGTGGGAGGGAACTTACCTCAGTAAGATGAGGAGAAGGAAGAAGTGCTTAACGCCTTCTTTGCCTCAGTCTTTAGTGGGAAGATGGCTTGTCTTCAGGGCAACTGTCCTCCTGGGTTGGTGGATGGTGTCAGGGAGCAGAGTGGTGCCCCTGTTATCCAGGAGGCAGGCAGAGAACTGCTGAGCTGCTTGGATGTTCATAAATCTATGGGCCCGGATGGGATCCATCCAGGGTGATGGGGGAGCTGGCAGATGAGCTTGCAAAGCCACTCTACATCATTTACCAAGTCCTAGCTCACTGATGAGGTTCCAGATGGCTGGAAGCTGGCCAATGTGACTCTCATTCACAAAAAGGGTGGGAAGGAGGATCCTGGTAATTATAGACCAGTCAGCCCGACCTCAGTACCCAGTAAGGTTATGAGCAGTTTATTCTGTGTCATCACGCAGCACTTACAGGATGGCCAGGGTATCAGACCCAGCCATCCCAGACCCATGGGTTTACAGGGGGCAGGTCAGGTTTGACCAACCTGATCTCCTCTTATGACCCAGTGACCTGCCTGGTGGATGTGGGAAAAGCTCTGGAGTTGTGTACCTGGACTTCAGCAAGGCCTTTGACACTGTCTCCCACAGCATCCTTCTGAAACAGCTGGCAGCCCATGGCTTGGACAGGAGCACTCTTTGCTCTTTGCTGGGTCAGGAACTGGCTGCATGGCGGGGCCCAGAGAGTGGAGGTGAACAGTGCTGCATGCAGCTGGCAGCCACTCACCAGTGCAGCTGGCAGCCACTCACCAGTGGTGTCCCTCAGGGATCCTTACTGGAGCCAGCTCTGTTCAATATTTTCACTGATGACATGGATGAGGGTATTAAGGCTTTCACTAGGAAATTTGCAGACGACACTAAGCTGGGAGCATGTGGCCATCTGTTGGAAAGTAGGAGGGCTCTGCAGAGAAACCTGGAATGGTTGGATGGATGGGCAGAGTCCAACAGGATGAAGTTTAATAAGTCCAAGTGCTGAGTCCTGTATTTTGGCCACAATAACGCCCTGCAATGTTACAGGCTGGGGACGGTGTGGCTGGACAGAGCCCAGGCAGAGAAAGGGACCTGGGGGTTCTGGTGACAGCAGCTGAACATGAGCCAGCAGTGTGCCCAGATGGCCAAGAAGGCCAAGGGCATCCTGGCCTGGATCAGGAATGGTGTGTCCAGCAATAGCAGAGAGGTCATTCTTCCTCTGTACTGGGCACTGGTGATGCCACACCTCGAGTGCTGTGTCCAGTTCTGGCCCCTCAGTTAGGAAGGACCTTGAGACACTTGAGAGCATCCAGAGGAGGCAGTGAGGCTGGTGAGGGGCTGGGAACACAAACCCTGTGAGGAGTGACTGAGGGAGCTGGGGTTGTTTGGCCTGGAGAAAAGGAGACTCAGAGGGGACCTTATCACTCTCTACAACTTCCTGGAAGGTGATTATAGTCAGGTGGGGTTGGTCTCTTTCAATGGGCAGTAACTCACAGAAGAAGAGAATACAGTCTTAAGCTATGCTAAGGGAAATATGGGTTAGATATTACCAGAAGAGTGATAAATTGTCTACCTGGGGAGGTGGTGGAGTCACCATCCCTGGATGTGTTTAAAAAAAGACTGGATGTGACACTCAGTGCCATGGTTTAGTTGAGGTGTTAGGGCTAGGTTGGACTCAACCTTGAAGGTCTTTTTCAACCTAGTGATTCTGTGATTTTGTAATCCCAACTCAGTCTGACAGTATTTCACTCACATGAAGCGATCAAGTTAGAAAAATGTCTTTCACTTGGTGTTTCTTCACATTCCACAGAAACATCTCCAACAGCTGTAGAAACTGACCAAGAGTTTCCACAATTTCTTGCAACTAATGTAATATACTTGAATCAAGTTCCAAGACTGCATATAAAAACTTTTCAGGCATCATCATTACATTTTCTCAATTTGCCTTTTGACACACTACTGATACAGGTAAGAAATGAACAGTTTGACACCTGCCTCTGCAAAAAACATCCCATAAACTAAGTCACTAAGCATTACATGACTGGGTAGTACCTCAGTACTGCAACTTTATGCAGCTGGAAAAGGTACAGCTGAGGATTTAACATTTTCCTTTAAATCTTGCTACAGATTTTTAGTGGATGTGAACAGTTTGTCACCCTTTCTACACAAAGCATAAATGATTTCTGCATTGTTCTCATCCTTGATATTTGTCAGTATTGTAGCTACATGCCGTACCTTGATATAATAATTTTCAACTTAGCAATAGGCTATCCCAGGACAATTTGCATGGTAGAGCATGAAAGGCAAGAATTTGAATCTAAGGACAATAAGTATTCTGGATTTATGGTGGCAAGCTCCAACTAGGCAACAGCTCTACCGGATGTTAGAGAAGTTCAGATTGCCTCCCAAATAGAAGTCAAGCTTGATACAGGAGAAAGGCTGGAACAGTACATCTCATCCTTTTAACACTTAGATACAGAGTCCATACTATTTAAGTTTATTTTGATCTAATACAGAATCCTACATTTATTTCGGTGCTTTAGTTATTTAATCAACAAACTAACACGAAGCCTGCAAAATCTGTTTCACTATGACATGAGCAACTATGACACAGCAAGAAAAAAAACTTCTTACCCAAATGTCCTGCTTTTCACCAATTGGAAAATTTGAGTACAAGTCTATCATTTCTGGTGTCCTGTACATTGGTGTTGTATTCCTTGTGATCTGGAGAAGACAGAATTGAAACAACTGAGCTATTGAAACAATCTTGAACAATGAGCTTTAACAGCATCTAACCAAGAAAACAGCTCTCCATGTAGAATGGATAGTACTCTCATTTTAAAAATTAATTTCAGAAACATTTGTCAAGAAAAAAGCCATCAACTGAATCCTGAAATAGTCAGCTTTGACATAAGGTCACATGAAGACAGTAATAGTCAAATAACATTGTGATAGTCAAGAGTCCTCCCAAACAGCAAAGCACATAAAGTGACTGTTCTACATGAGGCAGAAATGGACAGGAACAGTAATACTAAAAATCAACAATAAGCCAGTAAGTGCATTCACGCTCCAGTGCACGTTCCTCACTTTCGCAGCACACTTAATGACAGCGCAGACATATCCAAAGCAAAACTCTGGTCATAAGGATACCTGAAAAGACTTTTTCTACCACCCTTTTGGACAGACTATACAAGACAGTGGTATGACATCATCATTTCATTAGTGGAATGTTTTCCAAGAATACCAGATTGCAAAACCGGAGCTTGTGATGTCAGGAGTTGAACCCATAAGCTTAAGTGTATTTCTCCCACTGATGTCATACATTAGATTCACTACCATTACTCTCAACTCTAAACTAAAAACAAATGCACTTTGCAAAAGTACACTGCAGGCTAGATTTGGTTACTGCAGTACAAGGCACTGCAATACTGTCCATTCCTACTCTGCTGAGCAGACTTGCCTCTCATTTACACATCATTCAACTGAGAAAAACATGTCGGAAGGAAGATGTGAATCAGAGTGGCACAACCAATTTCTTCTCAAGAGTGCAGTTAGAAGAAGGACTTGTAACCACTTCTATTTCCACAGCAAATTGCAGGATGGACATTGACCATGCTGAAGCAGTGTTTCTACACGTACCTACAGAACACAAGCTATGACTGCAACTGAAGACAGCTTTTGAACTCTGGCAAAACAAATACAAAACCAAAATTTTATAAATAACCCTCCAACTGAAATAATCTTCAGTTGTCTTAGATGTCTCATGAATGAATACCAGATTAATAGTAACAGTAATAGTTAAATTAATAATGATACTAAAATTCATCACATTAAAAGAGTCTCACCTCTTCTTCAACTAGTGCTCTCTTCTGTGCAGACCAGTTGTAGTCAGGATAGTAAGCTATAGTTGTAGCACTACCGAAGTCACAAAGTTTAATTGTCCCCTGATTACTAATAAGCAAGTTTTCCACCTTCAAAAAGATGTAGAATAATAGATTAAAAAAGCATGTCTTTTTTTTCCCTATATACTAACACACATACTTTTACATATCATCTTACTTGCACATACAACTGCAAAAACTAATCACTTTAGCCAAAAATACTGTTTACAGGAGCACAAAGATTTCAGACAGTACTGCAGTTTTATGTGGTATCAACATAGGCAAGTTTTAAAAGGAAGCAACAAGCACACCATGAACAGCAAACATTCAGGAGAGCAAGAAATAAACCCCAGGGGGAAAAAGGTAATTTCATTAGAGCCTAAGAAAAGGCCAGTTTTTCAGATGAGAACTTGTAGAAGCAGTGTCTTAGAATCCAAATGTTTTCAGGCACAAAACTGAACACTGTTAGCTTAACTGCAGTGGGATGAAGGTTAGCACTGCTATAGACAAAAATCAGGAAGGTACTAGTAAAGAGGCAGGCTGCTAGGAGACACCTATAAAGAGGCAGCTGTGACCTTGAGACAGAAAACAGCTATTTGAGAACCATGTGCTGCCTGAAGTTCATCATTCATTATCTCTGCCTTTTTCTACTTCATAAATTCCAATCATCCTGCATTGTTAACTGAAATGTGGAAGTAACTTAAGCAAAGAGTAAAACTATTGGGCAGATGCACTTGCAGTCAAAATCACAAAAGGACTGAAAAATAAAATCTGTACCTCTGTGTAAACTTAGGAAAAATTGTCAAAGTTAATTGCCTCGAAACTCTGACTTACAGTTTTCTATGCCGCTGACCTTAGTTTAGACTGCTAAAAAGGTAGCAGTTAAATGATCCCTATTTGGCTCCTGGCTGTAGTAAGTCCTCTGCCTCTTGCAGCACAACAGCCATTTAATCTTGTTTTGCAGCCTCTGCAATGTGAGACCAACACAAAACAAAATTCCTTTTTCCCATGTTTTATCTCTGTTAGGAAGATACGTTCCTTGAGAAGAAAAAACTGTTCTGAATTACAGCATTAGCTTATTGTCTTTGCAGCTGGCTATGAAAAATTGCGTATTTATTTGTAAACAGGTTTTCTTACTTTTTTTTTTAATTCAGAAGAGAGATGCACATTTTCTATAAAATCTAGGGGCTGGCATATAGAAATTTCAGTGAAGAATGGTTACATGTCTTTGATACAACCTCACAACCTAAAAGCCTGTTCAACAGTAACAAGGGAAAAAAAAAAAGAAAAGGAATGCTCTGTCACCAAAGCTAGGTATATATTTATGGGCTATACTAATAGCTAACATCAAAGCTTTCATCAGGAGTGTTGAAAATAATTAACGCATTTACTTGTAGAAGAGTGGTCTTATTTTCCTTTCCCCAAAGTAATTGAGTACATGCTTACTTAGAGAAGGAACAAATTTTCCTATTTTTATCTACTGAAATCACATCAAGCTGGATGCAGGCACGTGTGAAATTTAGACACTATACCAAGAGTAAGAATCTCCACTTATTTTTTATGTTAATGAAAATTCAAATATATTCATAGTACAACAGAATCTCACTGATAATTAGGGTTTCTTCATCTATGGTATACTGAACAGGTAAAGGTGAACCCCTATCTTCAAAATACAAAATTCAAACTCAGATAAGTCCTTTCAAATCTCCAAAGCTCCTAAAGGTAAAACACTTTCTACAGCACAGCCCTGTAGATTTCAGGTAAAGGCTAATAAAACAAACAAACAAACAAAAAAAAACCCCTCCTAAGAAGCAAAATCTAACATGAATTATGCCTACCAAATTTTGCAATTCAAATTAAAAACAAGCACTGAAGTACAATGCAAGTTAACAGTTCTAAAACTAACAGCTTACTACACATTCTCAATGGCTCTGTAATCCTGCACAGATAATTCAACATTTTTCTCTTTCAAAGCTTTACTTCTTCTATTAAGACATCCACTTAATCCAGAACTGCAGTTCACTAGTCGCAACTGACTACTTTATCAACAACAAAATACTCTGGCTAACTAAAGAAGCAAAACATGATACACTACTTTTTGTTTCAGATAAAGTACAAGCAGTTCCTAACCACAAGCACAACAAAAAGACATTGCTTGAACAGATGCATTTCAGTGATGACCTTCACTAATACTCCACAGTCATGGCAAGGCAAGAGAGCTAAGCACTATGCTCAAGAATCATTTTTACCACAGCCCAACAGGCTCCTTTGCTATTTAGAAGTTCAGCCTTTATTTAAATATTGTAGCATACCTTCAAGTCTCTATGAATAATAGGAGGTTTCTGCTTATGCATATGCTGCACTGCTCTGCAGGTCTGATAAAAGATCTTCAAAACTGTGTCACAAGAGATAGGTCCTTTGGATTCTACTTTCTTTAAGAATTCCACCAGCTGTCCTGCAGGAAATGAGAGAAATTCACATAAGCACACAGACAACACTGCAAATTCTGAAAGCCTGACACAAATAGAACCTTGTCAAAAAAGAGCTACAGTCTTGAGCTGTATTAAACAGATTTTCTGAAAATGGCAACACCACACCGACTACAGTGACAGAAGAAAGAGTGCTCTAAGGAACTACTTCTACTCTCCTCCTCTCTCTGATGAGCCTCCAACAAAAAACTTAACTATTACCTCATATTTAAGACAAGGTTAAATTGTAGTCTAAAAAAACATGACCTTTAGCCTATAAAAGGTAAGTTTGAACTCTAGCTCCACTGAACCATGCTATCTTATACAGTCTTTCCAAGCTTGTCAGTTAACAAGCAACTGGTGCAAAACATGTGCCAGAAACAATGTGCACTGCTGGGAAAAGAAATAAAGTTTACCTTTACACAGCTCTGTAAGCAGAAGAAACTCTCCTTGCCCCGTGTCTGATTCTTCTTTTCCTATAGATGCTGCAGAGCAAAACTGGACAATGTTGGGATGACCTGAAAGTTTTTTCTGGATGATAACACATTCAAGGAAGATGACTCCCAAGTTCATTGGTACTATTGCATCCAATAGTTCATTTGAAATGTTAGCTTAAAACCACAGACAGCATAACAGCTGCAATCAATACCCTAGCCAAAACAGGGAAATACATGCCTCAGCTGTTAGAAATCTGAGAAAGCAATCTAAGGTAATGTAATAAAAAATTTCTAAATAAAATATTGAAAAATCCTTATTATTACAGCTTGGAAGAAATCGGACTTAGTAACAGGTCAGGTTCCATTTTTGTCTTTTGATAATGACTGCAAGAACCTAGCATGAGTAGCAGGGACATCTTCTAATTATCAGCTGCTTCTCTAGATAGCTGATCAAGAAACAGCTATTGTATCCTCACCTATCTTTCCCATGGAAATATTAAGTATGCCATGCTTCAATTTAAAGTGATTAAAACAGAGTTCAAAGCAATTAGAGGTCTAAGAGGGCAAGGAACTTACTCTCTCATCATTAGTAATAACTTTTCATGCTAAAACCTTTATCATGTTTTGTTTTCAGTTCAAAAATTTGAGGTATCATTTTTGAGCTACGTAAAGGGGAGTATAGTGTGATCTCAACTCCTGCCAGTGGAAGTTACGGTACATTATGCCTGTGCGTACACGGAGACTCTGTGAGACAAACACAATCTATATACAGGATGCATTCACCAAGTCTGAAGAGAGAAAAGCAAAGACATTGTAAGTAGAACAAAGCTATTGAAAATGGGCAAGTTGGATACACACAATTCACATTAATCCAATCTTACGCAACCATCAATCCAACCTTCAATTCAGAGCTGCAGGAATTAATTGTATTTCACAGTCTTATCTCAGAAAGTGAGAAAACAATTAACCCCTCATCATGTTGCACACCTGCTTAAAACATCCAAAACGTTTTTCACAGCTCAGAGTCAAGAAATCAATGTCAAATTGAGTTCTTTACTCTTGGCAAGATAATGTCAGAGTAGATAGAAAATATATAGTGCTATGGTGCTCTGTCTTGGAAGTGTACTAGAAGTACACTTCCAGAAAGTGGTGTTTAGACTGAGATTTTGCCAAACATAACAGGAATCATAAAAAAAAATGTTTGATTAGCTTAAATTAGGAACTGTGGGTTTGCCTGCTAATTCAAAATGAAACTGAATGCTCAGAAGGGAACACATCAGCATACCATAACTATTCTTGAAACAAAATGAGGGTCCAAGAGGAGCCAGACCAGGGACAAAACATTGAATTTACTAAAATCAAGGACTGAAAACACTCCGAAATTACATTCTATCCTACTATTTGACATCACCAAAGATAAGGAGGAGAGCAAGAACATTAAGAAACATCTGATTCTTGTTTCTGATGCATGTAGTCTACTGAAATTTCTTCCTTAATATCCAACATTACTTCTTAAAGCCGGACATATCCAAAGCAAAAATTAATAAACATTGAGCATAAAAGCAAAGAGTAATAAATCCCGTGTATGTGAGGGAATTCTATTTAAGATCTAACTATCTTCTGAAGTCAACAGCTTTCTTGACCACATTCATGGGGCTGCAAGAAAGTCCAAATAACATTTTCACTTCTTACTACAAGTAGTTGGCAAAGTCTACACTAGCTACAAAAACTGTCTGCACACACTGTATTACTGCAGTTTTTGAAGAATTGAACTTTCTGGATGTTGGTACCAGATTCATGACGAACCATGAACCCAGACCTCCAGAATGTCAGTCCTCTTAGGCAGTGTACAGCATGAAGAAAAACAGAATTTGTAAAGCAATCTTTTGTTTGCCAGAAATCTCAGGCAGTTAAATACATTACAAAAAAGGATACCATAAAACAAACTTCTTGAATGATGGCTTTGTTCTTTTCCTCTTCATTAGACAACAATCGCTGTCAACATAATTGAGAAGATATAGTTACTGAAACTTACAGAGTAACACAATGCTTAGGTTTTTTGTTTTTTTCATAGAATATGAAGGATAAGCTATAGCCAAAAATATATGGAGCTGTAATGGGGCAATAAACAAAGCTGGCTTATTGTACATTTTTACATTCTGTCATAAATAATACCCAGTTTTCCAATTACCTGGACTATTAAGGTTTAGTGGTAACTGAGCAGTTTTAACTTTTGACACTCTTGAAAGTAACTGGTCTGATATATAAAGTGCTAACGTCTCCTGGCTGCAGCACTGTGGGCTAACACAGAAAGATTCACCTTCTGTCTGAAATATTCAGCAACAACCTTCAACTCACTCTAGACTACAGTGAGTTGAATAACAACAATAATCCTCCAGATAATGTAGCTCATATTTTTCAATGGTACTTGTGTAATCAGTAGGAAAATTAAACATTACTTCTAGTATTGCCTGGATTTGCAGTCAACATTTGACTACATCAGCCTGAGCATTCACTACAAAAGTACAGGTTTTACACAACAGAGGAAGTACAGTAATGGTTCACCTTTTAGCTGTCATTTTTTAATGCGGCTACTTCTAGAGGACCTTTTGAACACACAGCATATGGCTTTGGTCACATGTTTTGTTACTGTAGGATGTGGAATTAAATGGAAAAAGCTGAAGTTATTACTGGTGGTATAATGCCAGTTGACCTCTCCTACCCCTCATATAACTACTCTGTTTACAGTTAATTACCAGAAGCGTCTACAAACCAAGAATCCAAAGAAGTGTCTGTAAAAAGTACCAGGCTGAATGTTTAAACAATGAGTCAAAGTGTGGAGTATTATTTTTAATACTAACAAAATTTAATCTTAAAGTAAGAAGGCACACTAAATCTGCTTCTTATAAGTGAAATAGATTCTTATACTCCACTTCACAGGTAACTATGAAATATTCTTTTTACCCATGCAACAAAACGTTTTGGAGTGGATCATGAATTTCTATGCCAAATAAAATATAAAGACCAGCTGTACCTAAAAGACACTTTTGCTGTTTGTCACCTGAATATGAAGTGCAGGGTTCTAAATAGTAGGCTACAAACACCGTTAATATACTGGATTTTTCCAAGTTACTTGCTCAGTGGCATACAAGCTAAAGACATGCCTTAAAAATCTATAGTGAAGTAAATTAACATTACCTTCAAAGCATAATCTTTGCCACTTCCAAGATCTTGAGCTTCATAGACAAAAGCAAAACCCCCTACAAAAAGAAGGCACATTAAGTCAGTTTTAATTTCAATATTCAGGTACATCATTCTTTTTAGTCTAACAGAATCAATACATTAATTTATATACACTTCTGAATGTATCACTGACACATTTTTCTGGTCAAGATTGCTGACATTAGCAAGAGTCCAGATACTCTATTCCTTTCTTCTACATATCCCAAGAGCACATTGACTTTGTTACTTTCATGCATTTTGTTAACTCTATGTATGCAGATTTCTTATGAAGTCATTTTTCAAAAAAGGTCCTTATGAAACCAAAGCAGTACAGCAAATATTACCTGATAATTTCAATTAAACTTTTTGGCATTATACTGCTAACACTTTGTATAAAAAACAGCAATAACTAAGGAATATAAGTGCCAAACATACACCTCCTATTTTCAAGGCAATTTTAATGCTTCAGGCTTTGTATTAAAAGCAGAAAGCATTTTCAAGCACTGAAGCACACCGTCCAATAAGGATAATATTGTTATTAAATTGCAATGTGTTATTTAATAAAATATTTCCCTTCCAACTCCTTTTGTCAAATCATTTTCTCAAACACTCCCCTTTGCTCAAGAACACTGTGCAAACCTCATTGAGATAGTAGAATTTTTAGAGTACATAACTAGCTTAAAATATGCATTTCTACTTCAATGATTGCACCTTATTATCAAGTACTGAAATTCTAAACAGAATGGAGTTCATTAAACTTTCCAGATCACCAGAGAAAAGCCGGTGGTATCATGCCTGGTTAATTCCTACTTCATTGCACCTGCCTTATAAAGAATCCAACTTCTGTGATCTAAAAGACCACCTTTTACGACTAGGCCCCTCTCTAAACATCAGCTTAAACTAAGTTTCCCATTCTGTCATTTCACTCTTTCACCTGAACACAATTCAGCTCCATACAACTAGTTTTATTCCATGGGGGGTTTGGTTCACTACTACAGCAGTACAGCAGATACCATGTTTAATTCCATGGATTTTCTGGGATACCAAAGGAGTTAGAGCGTGTTGTGAAGGTACTTGAAACTTTTTTTAAAGCCATCTGTTATTAGTGAAAAACAATTCTTACACAAAAGGGAAAACTAGTCCTACTGCTTCATTCTTAAAAGCAGTTCTACAGTTTGATGCTTGCTCCCTTGAAGAAGCAGTCTATTAAAGCAGTTTTAATACACCCTTAGCAGGTACAAAGTTGCCAGCAAAACTCCTCCTCTGCCATAACAGTTTACTCCAAGCCCCCCAACTAACGTATTTTGCAAACACTCAGGAGGAATTATTTTAAAAGTACTTTCACAAACCTCTACAAACATCTGTATAGCAGACCTAACTGAGGCAAACTGTAAAATGGAAGTTAAGAACAACTTCTAGGGACGTCTAAAGAATGTAATTACATTTGGGGTGTTTTCACTCATTGTTTTCACTCATGTAAATGTTCGAAGATGGTTTTAAGACAGTTTTCTGAGGCTTTCTGTATCAGCAAAGTCATCTTAGTATTTCCCCATACAGATCATCAGTGTAGAGATATGTACACGCCCATTCCAGCTAATGCCCAGAGACAGGTTTTGCATTGCTGAGGCATTTCAGAGCCCCTTTCTCAGAAGACAGCCCAGCTCTCCTAAGTCATCTCAGATAGTATTTTCTAGAACAGAAACTGGGTTTATTTCTTCTCTGTAGACACAAACTCTCACACATCAAGGCTCACTACAGAGTACCACATCATCTCATGAAAATCAGGAACTAACTCTACCTCCTCATTTGGTTTATTAGCAAACACACTACACTTATCCTTGCACCACCACAGGCCTCAGGCAGTGCTCCTGTCAGGACTTCATCACTTTCTTAGAAAGATTTGAAGACCCTTGCTTTTCCAACCAAGAGATTTGGATTCTCCCTCAAGTCAAACCTAGGCATCACAATACTGAATAATTTCACTGCATTTACACATTAAGTTGGATTTTAAACTGTTCTTTTTTATAATGTCCCTGTTTTGCACATCTTCATTTCATTCTAAAAAAAATTTTTTTCAGGTAAGCAGCTTCAGTAAAATGGGAGCTAGAGAAGCATCAAAATAGGAACACCAATTGCATCATAACACTGCTTGCTATTGTAATTCATTGACTGTTTCATTACACACTTAACTAGTTATGAGAAAGT
Organism: Cisticola juncidis; assembly: GCA_013400215.1. Taxonomy (NCBI): domain Eukaryota; kingdom Metazoa; phylum Chordata; class Aves; order Passeriformes; family Cisticolidae; genus Cisticola; species Cisticola juncidis. The sequence continues at coordinate 82,953 of VXBR01006169.1, forward strand.
GAGGGCAGGAGTAGCTTCCTGTTTGTAACTATTTGTATCAACTTTCAGTGGTTTATGTTTCAACTATAATTTGATCGAAACACTGTAATTCTAGCCTGGACTGTAAGTTACAGTGCATCTTACCTGAAAGCTTTTCTATCAGAGTATCAAAACAGAAAAGATGCTCTGTTATAGTTGCCAAGCATTGACTCACAAGCACTTTTTCTGAAGTCCAGTCATGCATTTATGCCCATTGCAAAGTCCTAGTAACACGATGAAACTGCTTCAAGAATGAAGGATGCCCCAAACTTGAACTGTACATTTTCCCACACCCTTGAGAGGCAGAGAGTAGAATATCTTGGAACTTTCAGAGCTCCCCTGCAAGCAGGAATTGCTACAGCCAAGAAACAATAGCTTTGAAAAATAGAACTGTTCTGCTCCATATTGAAAACATTGTCTATGTTTACAGTAAAGAGAATGCAAACTGTAAAGCTGCTAGGTCAGGTGCTTTAGTTGTTCTTTAGGAATCACCTTTTATTTTTCCTCTCTCTGTCAGCAAATAAAACTAACAACGTTTGCAGAAATTTGACACTAAGCATTCTTTGTGCCCCTGCTGCTAGAGGTTTACAAATTAAATCCACCCAAAAACCTGGACTTAATTAGGTTATCATTACCTATGAATCTATGTAGTGCAGAGACCATAGAATTGTTCCTACAAGCTTGGCAAACTGTAATACTGCCTGTTCACACTCAAAATACCAAGGAATCCCTGAAGTATTGAAGGAAAATAAAGTTGCTTTAATTGCAGAAGTTTCAGCTTGACAGGAAGCAGCTTGTAACAAGTCACCTAGCTATGTGGCTTCAATTTATGACATTTTTCTTTTAAACTAAAAAAAAAATATTGAAGTCTGTAGCCTGATGTCTTTCTGACTAAGGAATGATTTTTTCATTACAGTAAAAGCTTTAGATTCAGATCAAACAGACTGAATAATACTATCTTTTTCTCATCATGTTTCTCTTCTTATATGCTCTTTTGTCAATGTTTGTTGTTCAAAGGAAGCATAAGAATTAATTACTTGTGAAGAGTGGTTAAATGTGCTACAGAATGTGCTTGTTCCCCATTTTTTTACACAACTGAACACCTGGTTTATTCTAAATTGTTCAGTCTCTTATACAAAAGAAGCAACAATATTCACTAATTAGGCAGGAAATCTGTAACAATTTTACTTGAGTAAAACTTGGGGGGGGGGGGGTCTGTGTACTTAACCAGAGGATTCAAGAAAGCCATGACATCAAAAGCCACCATCCCAAGGGTAAGGAGAGATTATATGTAAAGGCCCCCAGCAAGGTCCTCTAAAATCTTATCTGCAATGAACTACTGAAATGTCTAAGCAGAAAAAAAACCTAGGATACCATATTCTAGGAGTGCTCAGTCCAGTCTGTGACACTCATACTGTTCTTGCATTTAGAGGTAGTATCAGCACAAGAAATGCTCATCAACTCATACCCCACAGGTTGCTGTCAGCCTCCTGCAGCAGCACACGGCATTTTCAACCAGCCCAGTCCAACCTCAGCACAACAGCTCTGTGAAACAACCAGGAAAAGGCATCCAAGTGACCTGTGCAACCAGTCTCAGCTTAGAGCACAGCCAGACGTGGATTTGCACCAGCACGGGTGCATGCTACAGAGCTGGAAGGAGCTGTGGGCTATGGGAACAACAGAACCTGTGCTGCCACATGATACCGTGCAATGCTAAACCACAGGCTCTGCTCACACCAGCTACAAACTAAGCTGAGCGTACGAGCCTACGGAAAAGGCTCTCTGTCTCAAATCCAGTTCCCCGTGGATTTGAAATTCAGATTCAGAAAGCGGCACTGGACTTTCCAGTAGGGAATTTGGCATGAAACAACCAAGAAGAAAAACAGATTCTACATTTGTAACTATCGAAGGGAATACATATAATCCACAGCTGTGGACCCATGTATCAGAAGGTACCACAACACGTCCAGAGCTGAAAGATAAATGTAATTTGAGCAATAAAAGAAACGATATGCTACAAAGTCAAGTCTGAAGATAGCAGGACAGGCTTGGACTTCTATATTTTAGATCTATTTTACCTTTATACTCAATATACTGCAAGGGTTCTTTTAGACCAGCTACACTGGCTAGCAAATTATACTTTCCAGAAAAAGCAAGCAGCTACCTCAACTTCAGTCAGGAGAATAAGGAAAGAAAATAACATAAAATAAAACCATAACACTGAGGCAAACATGGAACACAAAGCAGTGGTTACAGAGAAATTGTCAAGAACTGTAGAGTTAAAGCACGCCTCCATTTAAGTAATCTTTAAATCATCTAACCTGGCATTTTTCCCATGATATTTTACAATGCCTATGTCAGACTCTGAGAAACAGTAGGCTGCTGTCAAAGTGAAGTATTAAAATACCTGCTTCAGAACCATAACCAAATAGCATATATGCCTTACAAACAGCTTCCTGCCCTATCTTTCCTTTGTCCCTTGGTAACTGCTGTGATCACTGCCAGCAAGAATGTTACATTATCAGCAGCACAGACAGTTCTTTCAGCATTCACATCCTACTCACTGCTTACATCTCAGTCATAATTCTGACTGTAAAGAACCTGTAAGTAAAGGCTAAAGGCCGAACAAGAGGACGTGACATTTAGTACTGTTTTAAATGCAACTTACTACATAAGAAACTACCAGATCTTCTCTAAGATCATGTGCCAAAAGTGCTTGAGCATTCAAGCAACAAATTATTGCCCTTAAGAAGATAAAGCAGTGGTGAAGACCTAGATGTTGTTTTACAGCACAAAAAATTTATAAGTAGCTTACAAGTGGTTTAAAGTAGCTAATCTTACCCAGATTTTTCTTGTATGTTGATCACCATGATTTTTCAACAGGAAACTACTTAATACCGGATAATTACATGAAGAAACTACAGAAAGAAACTCCAGTCACAAAAAGGAGCTCTAAATAGAGCTTTGAAGTATTTAACCTAAATAATATCAACCATCTCTACAAAGTTAATGAAATACTTAACGGCAGTACTATGGAAAACTTTATATTTTAGTCTTCCGAGACTAGCCTTCAATGGTTGTTCTGCTTCAGGAAATAAAGTATTTTCTCTGACTACAAGCACAAGCCAATCCAAATTCTGCTAATTTCTAAAGAATTTGCATCTATCAGAGATATCACCTTTAATGAAATGGATTACCAAGTCGTGTTCCAGGCTACCTACGCATAACTTACCTCCTTGTACTCTAGCAAAGTCTATGTGCACAGTAAGATCAGCCTCCTGACAAGTGCGTTTAAAGCAAACACATTTCCCGCATTTCACAGTCTTCCAAACAACCCCAAACAACAGAGGCAACCTTGAATATTTGGCATAATATTATATAGTGGAATTAAAAGGAGGAAAAAAAAAACCAAACAACCCACGCAATCCATAATTGCCATTAGGTCCGTGGTACATTATAAGGACCCGGTCACATTACAAACTCCTCTGAGTTCTGTTATGTGGCGAAGGCATTTCAAACCACGAAGCAAGCGAAGAAGCGGCCACACAACATAGCGGCTCTCGGTGGCTGTTCCTGAGGCGGGACAGTAACACCACGCACCGCTGCCACCCCCGGGCCTGGGGACACCGTGCCCCGTGCCTGGGACACCGGCCGGGCGCGGAGCGGCGCGGACACCGCCAGCCCTTCCCGAGAGGCCGGAACCACCCCGGCCGCCGCCCGCCCGCCCCCACCCGGGCGCGGCCTGCCAAGGAGGAAACCCTCCCGTTCTGGGAGCAGGAGACAGGGAAAACGGGAGCGGGAGGCCCACGGGGAAGCCCACCCCAGCCCCGCAGCGCCGGGGGCGGCCCCGCATGGCCCGGGCCTGCCGCCCGCCCCTACCTTCGGCGA
>VXBR01006195.1:9847-21972 GCA_013400215.1 Cisticola juncidis
GAAAGAGGGGAATGAGAGAGAGAGAGAGGGAGAAAGGGGATTTTGTTTTATTTTGTTGTCTTACTGTAAAGTTAAATTATATTAATTGTTTGCTGAGTTTCTGAGAGCTGGAGTACCTTAAGTAATTAATTACCCTGGAGTTATTGCTGCCCTCTGTGTGATAAGTGTAATATTCAGTATGCTTATGAGACGAGACACAGCCTTTCTCCCTGCCTTAGAGAATTCAGCAAGAGGATTAAAATGAAAGACTTTTCAGCTCACCAGCTGCCAGCAGTTTATGAAAGCACAGCTGTAGGTGTGGAAAGGTAGGAAACTCACAGCTTTGGACATGATTTGGCAGGGTTGTGCTGTGGACAGGTCTGTGTGTCAGTGATGCAGCTGAGCAAAGGCTGAGCCAGGTCACCAGGTGCAAGGCTGAAGGTGTCCTAGCACACTGAGCTCAGAAATCCAAACTGCTCTGCTCTAATCCCCTCCTGCCAGCTTCTGTGGAAAATGCACGGCCCAAAGCTGTGGCCCTCCCTGGCTAAACTTTGCATGCTGAGCATGACACCATATGGTGTGGCCTGTCCCTGTGGCCATCTGGGGTCAGCTGTCCTCCTGCATGCCCAGCCTGCTCCCTGATGGCACAGGGTGAGGAGCAGAAAAGGCCTTGATGCTGTGTATGTGCTGCTCAGCAATAACAGAAACACCTCCATGTCATCAGTACTGTTTTCAGCAAAAATCCAGACCACAGGCCCATGCTAGCTGCTGTGAAGAAAAGCAACTCCAGCCAAAAACAGATCATCTGTGAAGCCCCACACCCAAAGATGCTGTGTGTGCCAGTTTTCATGGCTCACAAATGAGAGTAGATGGATTCTTAGACTAAAACATGAAGGAACTTTGTGAAGGAAGACAACTGCATTAAAGTGACAAAGTGTTCTGTCAAAGTATCACTAGATGATGTCCTTAAATTCTCCCTGGGCACCCACAGATGGCCAGTGCCAGGGAGCAGACAGTGGGTGAGATAGATCCCTGATATGCCCTGGCACAACTGGTATTTTCTCCTCATGTGATGACCACGTCCATCTGCTGTAACTTTTGTCTGTAATATGCCCACTGATGGGAAGTTATGAGGGCAGCACAGCCTTGGTACTCTGTATTTTTAAAACCAAGGGAATTTGATTAGGCATTTGGTATTCCAAGCCACGAGACAGCAAATAACAACACTGAGAGAAATGATAAGTGGGTCAGTGTTGCAGCACAGATCTGTATCTGGTGCTCATATAATGGTGCCAGTTCCATTTCTGCCTATTTGAATGTACAGTAGGTTGTGATGCCATACTCAGCAACAGAGTTGCATGAAGAGTTTTAAAAGATTAGTTTAAACAGAAAGCAGAGAATATTCCACTTCTAAGCCTGCACAATATAATTTTTTTCCTAGGGCTGGTAATCTGCTGCTGCCACTGGTTGAGGAATGGTAAGGGAAACACTTTGCCCGATAAAGCTGGTTTATACCCAAGGGTTGCTCCCTGGCTCAGTGGGGATGTTTTGTGGAATCAGAACTATAGAATGTAATTGTGACAATGCAACTTGTCCTTCTTATGGCCTTCTTATGTCCTTCTTACAGCATTTTTCACTTGTTGCCTTTAGAACACAGTTCTCCCAAATGGTTCCAAAACACTTAAGTGACTAGGTAAAACATCTCCAGGTGTGTAAAACCTAAACCATGCAGCAGTCCAGCAAAATGAAGCATAATATTTTGCATTATCCTACTGTGCCATCCTGTCAGCTGCTAAGTGCACCACCAATTCAACAGCCAATCTGAGGCACCCTCGTAGGAGCTGGAGATCCTGAGACTCCATATGGCCCTCCCTCCCTCCTGCAGCACATAACCTAAATATGTAACAACCCATTCACCATCACACCGAGAATGTTACTACAGTGACACAGTTGCTGCCGAAACAAAAGGCAGTTTGGGGACTTTTGCATAATGTTCCCCTCTGAATTCCAGGCTCTCAAAAGAAAAGAAAGAAAAGAAAGAAAAAAAAAAATTTTATTTCAGCATGTCTCATGGCATGGCATAAAATAAGTAATTCATAGGAGGATGTGCCTTCATCACCCTACACCTTAAATATAACAGAGGAAATTTCTTCAGGAAAGAAATTTTCTTCCATTCTTCAGGAGAGAAATTTTCATCTTTGGAAAGAGACAGTTTATCAGCCTTCCCTCCTGCCACAAGGTCCTCTTTATCCATTGAGCATAATAAGGTTCAGATTTTTTTTGGCTGATAAGATACAGGAGAAAAGGCAGAAGGCATTTGAAAAAGCAGAACTGAAAAAAGTGGAGTGATCAGTGCCTCCCACTGCAGGTGCACGCTTGTCATTTGTGTGCCTCAGGGTAAGAGGGAGTCAGAAGTGCTTTCAATTTGCTGTATTTGATTTCACTTCTGAGAGTAACAATCTGTTCAGGGACTCTAGCTGTGACACTGGAAGTATGTCAGATTTTGGGTTTGCATTCATGAAGGGTTTGGAGAAGAGAACAATACAACACTCATCCTAGCAGTGTACTCAGAATAGCCTGTTACTATTACCTGTTTGGCACAGGATTTCAAATGCAGAAATTCTTGAGGTAAAATGTGTCATGAACAATTCATCTGCTTTGGCCAAAATGTGACGTTCCCAATGTAATTTGGAATCAGGAGAGTGGATAATGAAGGGCCTGCAGGGCATAACATAACCTGAAGAATCTTTATGGCTGGTATAGTGCTGAGCAATCTTCAGACAAATCATTAAAGATAAATGATAAACTGGTTGAAGAGAACAAGGGTTACAGTAAATGTGGATGTATCAGCCAGAGGAGTTTAGCTGACGTCTCAACTCTCCTGTCATTTGAGAAAAGATTTTTTTGGCTGTGAGTCACAGAACCATTTAGGTTGGAAAACACCTCTAAGGTCATGCCTAACCTTTGACTGTTCATCATCTTGTCCATTGGAAAAGCAGGTCAGAAGTCCTTGAAGGTGTGTACATTTTTAAAACTCACTTGAGAACTGGATGGATACGTAGAATTCAACATTGCTAGGTTTTCCTTATCTGCAGCATCCAAATTTGAATCACCAGTTCCACAGACAAGAGGTTAGAACAGGAATTACAACACACTTTACAGCCTTTTTCTCTCAGGGTAGCTAAATGGCTGAGGTGTTCAATCTGGTTTCTGTGAGGTATAAAAATATGATGCCATTAAATCTCATTAATGAGCTGCTGAGAGCCACACTCCACAGCAACCAACATTTCCATTTTCCCAGGCAGTAAATCAGCACTACTCCATTAAGTTTAAACAGCTCCAGCTAATTTACACTAACTGAGGGTATCATCCTGTAAACTTAGGCTCCCACAGTGTACAGGGTTGCTTCATTTATCACAGAATCTCAGCTATCTGCAGCTGGCAGAGAACACCTATTCAGATCCTTAGCACTGCACAGAAAAGCAAATTTAAGCTGGAAAGGAGTAAGAACTTGAGATCCTTGTGGGACTGTGTGGTGCATGTAATTTTCTGAACATCACATTGACTTCAGTCATTGTGGTCACAGTGCAGCCACTGTGCTTGGGGATGGGGCAAAAAAGGTTAAAATATCTGTAGGATCTTAAGTTATATAAAATGCAATGATATATCTAACATAGAATAGTGTAGATCCTATGTCGGTTCATTTGTTCAGCCTTTGAAATCTGTCAGAAGTTTAGTATAGAGTATAAAAGATTTTAAAAATGCAATATTGTAATATTTTTGGCTGCTGTAAACCTGAAACAAAGAATCATAATAAAACTGCAGCTGAATGAGAAATTATTTTTCATTGGGCCTTTTGTTCTCCTGTAGCTTTTTCAGAGTTATTTAGTTATGTACAGAAGAGAAACAAAGAATATTTCAAAATTTATATAAATAACAATTATTTCTACTGAATCAGGGCATTTCTATCTATTTACTATCCTCAGAGAGTAAATTTTCTACCTTTTAGCCTTTAGTGGGGCTCCTGCTTTAAAAGATCAGTAGCATTCCCCTGAAGGAGAAAGCCTTAATGGAATTTAGAAGTTTTTGTATAGATCATTTAAACATATGTGAAAGAACACAAATATACACATTGGCCAATGAAAAATTTGTCTTTTTCTTCCACTCTGCCCAAGTTTCAGAAACAAGCTCCTTACAGAGCTGTTGATAATTCTGTACCAAATCTCACCTTTCCAGAAAGGCTGGTCCCTCCTGTTTAGCTCATCTTTGATAACAGGAAGATACTGCCTGGATAGTAGGCACCCTAATTAGGCAAAAAAAAATAACAAAATGAGCCTTTTCCACCATGTCCTTGGTATAGGTTACATAGAATATATATGATCCAAGTATTGGGAAATTATTTAAGAGAGTAAGGAAAGGTTCGGGTTGTGAGAAGGAAAAAACTATTTCTTTCCCTCATTTTTCTTTTTTTTTAGAAAAGGAAACAACAAAAAAAGTTGTCTAATTTTTAAAGAGTTTTGGAGGCTGAGATTTGGGAGTGGATAAAAAAGTGAATCCTGACAAAGGGGTGGGGATGGTCTAAGACATATGGACATACCTACATATGGAGCTCCTACCTCGCAGTTCTTTGCTTGAAGTATGAAAAAGTGAAGTGACTGGTTTCTACAAAACCAAGGTTTTCAAGAAAGGGACTAACAGAACTTTACAGATGAAAGTAGCAGGGAAGACAGAAAACTCACAAGGAATAATGTAACAAAAAGGATCCCTTAAGAAAATACTGTGTGGGATAGAGCATCTGTGACCTTAGTGTATCCCCTGGAAGCTTAAGAGCAAATCTTAGGTTCTTAAATCTAACACCAATAGGTAGACTGTCCTCAAGAGGCAAATCTATTTTAAGCTCCAGAGGTTCCATTACAAAAGGAAAGAGAAGCTCTTGCTGCACCTGGAGCTGGATTTCCTGCTTGGACAGCAGATGACTGCAAGACACATTCTTAGCTATTAGCTCATTACGAGTTCTGCTCATTAAAATACAGCTGCATCTATACAAATATGGAAAAATCCATTGTTTGATTGTGCTATGGACTCTTTTGGCCTGGTGCTGAAGAATGCTTTTCCCACTTCAGTTTCTGATGCTTCCCTCCATACTGTGTCTGCTTTGGTTCCCATTTTGCCTGTTACATTTTGACCAAAATGTATGATATGTATGATATGACCAAAAGTATGATAATTTATGGACTCTTTAAAAATTACCAGAAGTCTACAAAACTTCAAGAGCACTATTGTCATGTTTTTGCTGGGGGAACACCACTTGAAGAAATCCTAATATGGATGCCAAGCTCCCCCTCTCCCCTCCTGTATTGGGAGGAAATATTTCAGTATTGCTCAGGTCTCTGGTGTTTGGAATGATGCCTGAAGGCTTCACTTTGTGGCTCTAAGGATTGTGATAGGCAGTTCAGTTAATAGAGCTAGTCCTGAGTATGGAAAACATTACTATTATGTTAATGAAAAAAGCATTTTTTCAAAGAATGTTATGATTGTAAATTTATGGTGTTATCTTTTTAATGTTATTCTTTATATTACACTCTGTTCCCAATGGACTGGAAATCCTTTAGGGTAGGATCACTTTTCCTGTTTCTATTCATTATGTAGTACAATGCAGCCCCTACTTTTACAGCAGAATTGGGTTATGCTGAAATGTCAATAACATTAAAATAAATATGATATTCTTATATTAATTTTCCCTGCTATTGTGCAATAAGCTGTGCACTCAGTTTTCAACATGTCCTAACTGCTGATTTCAGTCTTGGAGGGAGCATCTTCAAGTTTACAGTCTTCAGATGTGTCCCAAATAAAAATGTACAGTGGCCACACAGCAAGATTAAAGTGATAGGATGTGACAAAACACCAATTATTTCCATCAAGGTGGATTGCAATGGTTAATGCTGAATTGGATAGGAAAAGCAACTGTGCCCTGCTACAAAATTTATATCAGCTATATGAAACTTCATTTTGTTAAGAGGAATTCCACTGTGATTTCTCAGCTCACTCTGAGATTTTCTACACTTGCTTTGGGAGTAAAAGTTGTACTCTGACTCTGGTCGCTGCGACACGAATTCTCTGCTGTTGACAGGATTCAACAGGAATCCTCTGCTTAATTTTGTCAAATCTGAATTTCTCAAGTGAGATCTCCCATTCAAGAGCTGTTTGGACATATTATTGAGTCTAATAAAGGCATTAAAGGACTGGCCAGACAGGGAAATGAATGAGAGGAAAACGAACATCCTGTGTTTTCTAGTTCTGTGTCAGCTGTTTAGTAGGAATGCAAATGGCCTCAGTGATTAGACAGTACCCCAGAGAGACAGATTTTACAGACCACAAGTTCTGTTTCAGGTTATATCACTAAAGCAGATCTATTCTGACTCATGACATCAGCACCTAGGATTTCATGCAGCCACTGGTGCTCAGATGCTTGATGCTGTTTCCCCAGCTTGAACCTTGCTTCAAACCCCATTCCAGTTCAAATCCTCATTTGTGGTGCCCAATTCTGCTGCCCTTTGCAAACAGACAACAGTGGGTGAAGGCACTGGGCCTCACCTAACTGAGGCTAAATGTGCTGGAGAAGTGGTACAGATTACCAAATATTATTTATTATTATATTCACAAGGAAACAAAGGGCTGAAGTGGCAGTGCTACACAAGAAAGTCTAATAGCTGTACAGAAAAATGAGATTGAATTTTGTAAGAAAGAAAGATATTGACTTTAGCTATGTGAATATGTGGTAGGCAAAATGTAACTTTAATAATAGGTCAGTACAAATACTGACCTTTCTTTCTTTGTTTTCTTTGACAGCCACAGGATATGATTTTACACTAAGAGTCAACCCTAACATTCTCTGGGACCCAAATGTTCTTGCATGTGATGGATGCATCTATAAAATTAAGTTTCAAGACCAGAAGAGTTGCTAATGATAATTTTTTGTACTGTGATAGCAGCCTCATGAAACTCTGCTAAGCAACAGGGATTCACTGTGCTTTCTTAACATTGATAAGCTTTTGGTTAGGGGTACATCAACACTTTCCAGTTCTTATGTAAATAGCTGTAAAACTACAATTTGCAGAGGAGAATGAACAATTTAGATTACTTGATTTAAGCTTTGGAATCTCTTCTCCTGTTTTCTGCTCCAGTTTTCACTATGGTCAGCTGTGGAATAAAAAGTGTTATTGCTCCTACTCTTGTGGTTCAACCATCACTGCAAAAAAACGAGTCAGCAGCATAATTTCTTTTGTTTGTGATGGTGCTTCAACAATCCAGCACTCACCAGAAGGTGCAATAATGGGCACTGACAGCAGAGACCCTGAAGATTTGGCTGCCAAATCACATCACTGGAGTGATGAGATGAAGTTTACAGCAGAGGAAATGACTACTTTTTACAGCCACAATTTGTTTTTTTTCTTTTACCCCCCCTTATATTTTCTCGGTAGAAAAATGTTTTTTTGGATGAGAAATTATAGCCTGCAGAAAACATCTGCTAGTAAGTTGATTAATTAAAGATTACATTCCCTGAAAGCAACTGTTGTGTCATTCAGTCTGGAAATGAGAAAATATAGAAAGTATGGCTGAAAGGCTGGGGGATATAATAGATGGTAGATATCAGTGATGGTATTAAAGGTTTCTGAAAAGCCTGGATTTACTTGAGCAAGCCATGGTGTAGCAGTAGCCAAAAAATCAGAGTTTCTTCATTCTTAATAACCCAAGGAAGTTTAACTCATTAAGGCAAAAACTATTTAAAGTTATTCTGGGTATACAAGAGTGTAATTTTCCTCAGTCAGCTGCCTGCCAGACAGAAAGACAGACACCAAAGGCAGGTGTATTATATCTCCCTGCTAAGTGTAACATTCCCTAGGTCTCATTGAAAGAGCCATGGCAGAAATTTTAAACCTTGCCACTTGTATTGTGCTTTCTCAGGTAACTTCTGGGGGCTGCTGCTTTTCCCCAAGCAGAAGAGAGAAACTAAAGTGCCATTCCCAGATCCCTGCCTGCAGGTGGGAACAGCATAGAGAGCCCTAAACCCCACAGGGAGGTCCCATGGTGGAGCATTCTCCTTCCTCTGCCTCAAAGTGTGCCAGGCTCCAAGCCCTTACTGCATCTACTTGATATACTGGGGCTGGTTTGGGGGAACCTAAAAAAAAATCACTTGAAACTGCACTTTCTGTGTGGAGCCAGCCATGGGGGTCTGTGTTTCACACCTTCTTGGGCACCAAGGTGCAGAGTGTGATGCCAGCACAGCCAAAGCTGCCATCATGCCTCTGTCTTCAGTGACATGCCCAGACAGTTGTTCAGGAATTGCAATTTTTCACCAGGTGTCTCGGTAATTAAGAAACAATAATGCTGGGAGATTTATGGCCCATGAGGTCAGTAATTGTTGCAATCCCTTTTCAGACCTTTCCCAGGCTGCTGCTGAATGGCTGAGGGCCAGTGAAGCCCCAAAACAGGCTGTGTGTAGTCATGCTGTGATGAGCCAAAGATCTGTGTGTTCTGGCTAATCTTTCTCTCATGACAGTTTATTGGATTATTTCTGTCTATTTGGATCTTTCTGCCTGTAATTAGGTGGGTAAATAGTTTTGTATGTGGAAACCCCTCACACACTTTCTGTCAGGGCATACCCACCCAACCCTGTGAGGAGGAGAATACACCCACCTACTGCCTCCCTGGGGGATTCAGATTTGCAGGAGCAAAACAGCTCAGATTTTTGCAGTAGCTCATAGATTTTCTGCTTCAAGGTCCTATTTGCCATCTTTGAATTCCTTGAGCAGGAAACTGCCTGGTTTTCACTCAGCTCCACAGCACAGTGTTTGGCCTCAGTTACCAGTTGCAGTAGGACCCAAACTACTTTTCTTTAAAAAGTAAAATCTCAGTTTAGTAATGTGATCCCCTTTCAGCTTTTCTAAGAAAGACATATAATCACAAGAGATTTGAGCTGGTACAGAACAAGCTCTTGAAAAAGAATCTACAAATATAGGAACAATGGTCTTATTTTAATTCAATGAAACAATAATTTATTATCTTTAAAACATAATCTAAAATTAAAATAGTACAAACCAAAATAAAATTGTCTCCTTTTTACCACCAACTCTTGGTAAGTCCCGTGCCATAGAAACAAAAGTTTATTTAAATCACGGGAAAGAAAATATGTTTGTACACGTGGTCTGTGGTGAAAAAGGAGTAGAAAATTATCTAACAAGGATCTATCCTCTGGTGCAGAATTAAGCCTACAGATTAATGCTCAAGTGTAGCAGCCACTTGTTCAGAGGAATTATTACAGGCTGCCCCATAGTGTAAGGTACAGCCCTGAGCCTGGGAAAACCCCATTAACATGAAAGACAATGGAAATGCTAAACTAGGAATTTATTATCTGCTGCTTCTGTTTCCCCTCTTTCCTAAGGCAGAAAACAGAATATTAGTGCAACACATGAGAACAAATTGAAAAGGGCCAGAAAGAAAAAACCATTTCCAGCTGTTCTAACACCACTAATACACTCACTTGTCTGCCTGGCTCCCTTTAAATGGAACACTCAGGATTACTTTTGAGTGTGACACAACCCTGCTCTGTGTGTGTACGTGTGCACGTGCACGTGCAGAGGGCACATTTTGGAAGCAGCATCACTGCAATTCCTCAGCTTTTTTGGCAGCTGGAGCGTGACATTGCCTTTTAAGCAGACTTTCCTGCATTTAATTTGTGGGATTAGCATAACTAAAACGGTGGTCATAGGACAGGAAAACATTGTGTCTCTGTCTTTTTTATTGGCCTGCCCTCTGACAGTGTTTCACTGTCTGCCAGCTGGTGACAGATTTCCCGATGAGAACTTATCGTGTTGCCCTCCGTGGTGGACACAACAATGTGTCATGAGGGAAGTATCCATGATGTCATGGTTTTAGCCTCTGGTGGATCTACAGCACGAAAAATAAAAGCTGTAAAACAGCTATTTCTCTGTGCATATTTCCTTGCTCCTGCTGGTGGCTGACATTATTATATTTATTCATTTTCTTCCATTAAAACATGTTACTGTTGCATACCAAAAATTAAATAATATTCTTTACCTAAAGCAATAATTTTCTGTTTCATGGGTCTTCATATTCAAGTATAGAGGGGTTTTTTTTGTTGTTGTTGTTTTGGTTGGTTTTTTTTTTAAGCCCTGTAATAACATGGTTCTTTCTGCTTCTTAAATAGACATATCACCCAAATCAATTCATGTCTCACAACAGTGCTGGATTTACATGCCCATCTGAATACATCAGAAGATAAAATTTTGCTTCCATTGATTTTTTAAGTATTTTTTTTCCTTTTTAAAGTAACACAGATGATTCTATCCATTTAAATATTCAAGCCGATGAAGATGTCGTTTATCACTCAAGGCATTTTGAATTTTAGAATGTCAGTATTGAAGTATGTCATATATGTTTTCTTTGCATAATTCCAAGCAAGAGAATTCCTTCTGGCATTTGACACCATGTGGTAAAAATAGATTTCTCAACCCAAAAACCCGAAGAAAACTCTCTTTCATTTCTTAAGGGCAGATCAAAATTATCCTTGATGAGAAGGGATATTCTAAGCTCAGGGTGTGTCATTAAAGCTTCATTGATTTCTTAAGCTGCTATAATTGTGGCAAACCCCATCTTCTCAAGAAGATTAAATTGTTATGCAATAAATACACACTACAGTTTATATTATAGACCTTTACAGTATCACAGACATTTCCCCCTTGTGCAAAGGCTGCTGTTTCCTGCACAGAGCAGTCAATAAGACACTTGACAATTGAGATAGGAAAGTTTTACTGTAAATTTAACCAATTCATCTTAGTAATATCTTCATTACAACTACAATTTAGGCTGTTTTGAGTCTGGAGATTTTTTTTTTTTGTAAAATGTGTCCTGCTGAACTTAATTTACTGTTCCTTTCAGACTACTGCTCTGGCTGTGGAGCTACCACTTTGAGGAAAGCAGGTTCCAGTCCCAGGACTCCAGATTTTTGTGGGTGTTTGAGGAGGCACTGTGCTCCAAATTCCACACAATCATATCTCACATGCAGGGTCTCAGACACAGAAAATTATATTGTTATACTATCAAAAAAAGGAAATCTAACTCTAACCAATAAAAAAAATCTCCTAATACATGGCACTTCTTTTTGTAATCCGTGCCATTCCTTTCCACTATTTATCTAAAGCTAATAATTTTGTTTTAATTTTGAAACAGGGAAGACTTGCATAAACATTCAGGAAAAAAATGTTCTGCCTTAAGTGTGCACAGTGCTACACCTAATGTCAATTGTTATGCCTAGGTACAGTCACACTATCTCAGTATTGGCCTCTCCTTTAGTTGCATGAAGTGAATTTTGAATAATTGTAGTAAGGATGACAATGACAACAAGACAGAATTGGCAGCTTGTTTTACACCAAACAAGCTATTCTGTTTTGCCTCTTGTATAATCGATTGTCTGTACACAAAAGATGAAAAAAAAGCTGGTCAAGGGTTTAGTGCTGTTCAGCTACCATTCGGCATGCCCACTAAATTACTGCACAAAGCAGACAACAATGCAGGCTCCAGCCCCGACTCTTGTGTTAACTTGACTGCATAAATGGGCCTCCAAGTTTAAAAACAGCTGAACAAAGGAGCCACCACGGAGTGATTAAGGCTTATTTGGGTGCTGGAGTGCACAGCTGCTGCAGGGAGGAGGGACAGCACATTTCTTCAGAGCTGGCCTGTGCTTGGCACAGATCCCAGCTGTGAGGGAAGGAGATGAGCAGTTCTACAACCTTTGTGCTTCTCCAGGGCTGTCCCAATCCCCCCAGAACCAACAGGATCAGCCCCACAGGGGACCCCTCTGCAAAGGCTGCAGCAGTGCTCTGGTTAAGTGTGATCTCCTGCCACACCACCCTCCAGATTTGTTCAGTTCTCCTGCGGGCACATCTCTGCTCCTTTTGTGTTACTGCAGAAGGGCAAGGGGATAGAAGGCAGGTGGGGGGTGGTCTGCCAATCTACCAGTGAAATTCATTTCTTCAGCACACAAACTGGAATGCTTGGCACTGTTAGCAGAGGGAAAGAAAAGCGAAAAAGAGAAAAGAAATGAGAAAAGAAAAGAGAAGAGAAGA
>VXBR01006214.1:5198-17827 GCA_013400215.1 Cisticola juncidis
ATTCCTGGTTTTCCTTCAGTTAAGAGTATTATTATATTATTTTATTTTAATTTATATTTTTTGTTGTTCTCTGCTATATTATTTTTATATTTTATATTATGCTATACCATATATTATTTAATATATTTTCAGTCTCCTAAATTATGGTATTATTCTATATTACTTTTATATTATTTTACATGGTACATAATATATTCTATATTAATCTCTAATCTATTAATCTAATAATTATAGTATTTAAAATCTTATTTTGATATTATGTATAATCATATATTTTATGTTGTTTTATATTTTTTCCTGATATTTATTTATTTTCTATGTGGTTTTTTTTTAATATTATATCCATATTTATCCTCCTGGGTGAGCCTGAACCCTCAGGCAGCTCCCACCATTCCAGCACCTCTATCCCTGAGGAGATCCCAAGTTTGACCTCAGCCTGGGATGGATTTTGGGATATAAATTTTGGGATGGATTTTGGGAGGAATTTTGGGATATAAATTTTGGGATGGATTTTGGGATGGATTTTGGGATGGATTTTGGGATGGATTTTGGGAGGAATTTTGGGATGAATTTTGGGATGAATTTTGGGATGAATTTTGGGAGGAATTTTGGGATGAATTTTGGGATGAATTTTGGGATGGATTTTGGGATGAATTTTGGGATGAATTTTGGGATGGATTTTGGGATGAATTCCTCCTTTTCCCCTCTCCTGAGGGCTCTGGGATTTTCCTGCCCATCCTGGTTTTCCCTGTTTGTTCCCTTGCTGGCTCTGCTCCCGTGGCTGATCTGCAGACAGGATTTCCATCCCGAAATTCCAAATTCCCGGGTTTTGGGAGAGCTGGGAACGTTTCCCTGGACAGGAGAAGCTCCAGAGGCAGGGATGGGTGGGATACTGAAGGAATTCCTGGCTGGGAATGATCCCAGGGAATGATGGTGGGAACACTCCTGGCTCAGTCAGGACTGATCCTGTCTGGTGCTTATTTACGGACAGAATTCCCTGGTTTAACTTCCCGGGATTTCCCTGGGAATTTGTTCTCCCAGTGGAACAGGTGATGTTTTATTCCTGCCCTTTCATTTTGTGTCCTCCTGATTCTCCCATCCCTCAGGAATGTGGGATCAGAGGGGCTGTCCCAGAGGGAGGAACACCCTGGGAACAGGAGCATTTCCATGGAATACTGAGCAGGAACAATTCCAACAGCAGCAATTCCTGCTGTGGTACCCAACATTCCACGTGTCCATGGCCATGGAGACCAAATCCCCCAACCTTCAGGGGTGTCTTGGAAATACGGGATTTCCTTGGAATTATGGGATTTCCTTGGAATTATGGGATTTCCTTGGAATGATTTCCCCTTTGCTGAGGGATTTGTTGGCTCAGCAGAAGCTGGCTCCATGCTGTGATGTGCTAGGATGTCTTGGAAGTGCAGGATTGGAAATAGAGGATTTCCTTGGAATGGTTTTCCCTTTGGCTTCATGTGGGACATGCTGGGGATATCCTGGAAGTGCAGGATTGGAAATACAGGATTTCCTTGGAATGGTTTTCCCTTTGGCTCTGTACTGGGATGTGCTGGGCATATCCTGGAAGTGTAGGACTGAAAATTCAGGATTTCCTTGGAATTGTTACCCCTTTGGCTCAGCAGAGGGAGGAGCAGGCTGGCTCCATGATGGGATGTGCTGGGGATATCCTGGAAATGTAGGATTGGAAATAGAGAATTTCCTTGGGATGATTTCCCCTTTGCTGAGGGATTTGTTGGCTCAGCAGAGGAAGGAGTGGGCTGGCTCCTTGTGGGGATGTCCTGGGGATATCCTGGAAATAAGGGATTGGAAATAGAGGATTTCCTTGGAATGATTTCCCTTTGGCTCCCTGTGGGATGTGCTGGGGATGTCCTGGAAGTGAAGGACTGGAAATAGAGGATTTCCTTGGAATGGTTTTCCCTTTGGCTTCATGTGGGACATGCTGGGGATATCCTGGAAGTGCAGGATTGGAAATACAGGATTTCCTTGGAATGGTTTTCCCTTTGGCTCTGTACTGGGATGTGCTGGGCATATCCTGGAAGTGTAGGACTGAAAATTCAGGATTTCCTTGGAATTGTTACCCCTTTGGCTCAGCAGAGGGAGGAGCAGGCTGGCTCCATGATGGGATGTGCTGGGGATATCCTGGAAATGTAGGATTGGAAATAGAGAATTTCCTTGGGATGATTTCCCCTTTGCTGAGGGATTTGTTGGCTCAGCAGAGGGAGGAGCAGGCTGGCTCTGTGCTGGGGATGTCCTGGAAGTGTGGGACTGGAAATAGAGGATTTCCTTGGAATGGCTTCCCCTTTGGCTCAGGGGAAGGAGGAATGGGCTGGCTCCGTGTGGGACGTGCTAGGGATATCCTGGAAGTGTAGGATTGGAAATAGAGGATTTCCTTGGAATGGTTTCCCCTTTGCTGAGGGATTTGTTGGCTCAGCAGAGGGAGGAGTGGGTTGGCTCCATGCTGGGGATATCCTGGAAGTGCAGGATCGGAAATAGAGGATTTCCTTGGAATGGTTTCCCCTTTGCTGAGGGATTTGTTGGCTCAGCAGCTTTAAATAAAGGCTGACTCCGTGCTGGGATGTCCCGGAGCTCCAGGATTTCCCCGTTGCCCCACGCAGTGACCCATCCGTGCCCAGAACACCAGGATCTCGCATTCCCCGGCTGGAATTGCCTTGGAATGCCGGATCCCAGCAGGAATTCCCTGTCCCCTTGCAGAAGCTGACCCTGAGGCACCTGAACAGCAACCAGTGCCTGGCGGAGCCGTCGGACGAGGACCGCCTGGTGCCCACCATGCGCGACTGCGGCAGCGGCCGCTCCCAGCAGTGGCTGCTGCGCAACATGACCCTGGGGGCCTGACTGCCACCCTCATCCCTGCTTTTCCTGCTTTTCCTGCTGCCCCAGCAGCCCCCAGCCCTGTCCCGGGGCACTCCCGGTGCCCTCGGATCCTCTGGGATCATCCAGCCCGGCGGGTGCTCCGGGGATTCCAGAGGCGCCGCCTGACCAAGGAGAGTTGGGATGTGGAGGAGTCGCTGTCACCACGGAGAGGTGGCCCGGCCTGAGGGCCCTGTGGCACCAGCTGGCACTGGGAGCCATCCTGGGGGAATGGCCTGGGCTGCTTCTCCTGGAGGAGATCATGGAGAATGTCCTGGAGAATGTCCTGGAGAATGTCCTGGAGAATGTCCCGGAGGATGTCCCAGAGGATGTCCCGGAGGATGTCCCATAAGATTTTGGGAGTTCTCTCATTCCCAGTGGGATCTGACAGCACCAAAGCATCCTGGATGGTGCTGGGAGAAAATGGGATCTGGAGGTGGGAACAGCAGGCCAAGACTGCCCTTCAGCAGGAATTCCAACCCATGGGGCCACAGGACACCGGGAATGCCGAGGGGAAGGAGTGGCACTGTGGGACCTCGGAGTGGCACAGAAGGAGCTGTCCCCTCTTCCATGGGGATGGAGCTGTCCCCTCTTCCATGGGAATGGAGCTGTCCCTTCCATGGGGATGGAGCTGTCCCTTCCATGGGAATGGATCTGGGGCCAGACCTGGGTCTGAGGGGACACCTGGAAGGACCAAAACTGAAACCTCTGGAGCTTGGAGCATTTCCATCCCTGCATCCCAACACATCCCTGAATTCCTGCATCCCACCAGGCCACAGGCACAGCTCCTGCTGTTCCCGTTCCCAGAGGATCCAGGATGTCCTTGCTGCTTTTAGGGCTTTGGGCTCGGTCCTTTTTGGGGTGTGGCTGCTCCCAAAGCGCTGCTGGGCCTCAGGAGCTGCTCCCAGCTGGGATGGGGGACAGGGACATTCCTGGAATGTGCTGGGACATTCCCTTGGGAGCCACCCCAAATGCAGCTGTGGCCCTCTGGGCTGGGATTTTGGGAATTCCCGCTGCCCAGAGGGTTGGGGAGACTGAAATCCCAGGGCAGCGGGATCCCAGCACGGGTAAGGGGGGAAATGTTTCCCAGGATTTCCCTCACGATTCCCAAAAACCTCTGTAAATGCACTGGGTCATTAAAAATGCCGGTATTTTCTGTATCCTGCTCTGGTGGCTCTGGATTCATCCCGGGGTTTGTGGGAGGGGTGTAAATCACAGAGGAGGGAGTTAACTGGGAAATGATTGCTGGGAATGCAGGGGGCTGGAATATCCTGGATTAGCTCAGACTGGGAGCTCATCTCTTCCAAAATATCCCTGCTCCTCATCCTCCAATCACCCCAAAAATACAAAATGTGGTTTAAAAGTTCTCCCCAAAAAGGGGGAGGGAAAAAGAGCAGGAAAGCATCAGGATCAAGTTTAAACAGAAATTTCCATCCAGGAAAAAAGGAATCAGTTATTTATTTCATCTCCTTCCCATGGGTTTTGGCCACAGCACAGCCCTGGGTGGGTCCTGGGCTGGGAATTTGGGAATTGGGGTTGGGTTGGGAAGGAGGAGGTCGGGAATGTCCTGGGGACAGTGGGAGAGGGCAGGGTCCCTTCCCTATGGGACACCCCTGGCTCCAGAGGGGAACAGCTCCACATTCCCAACACTGCCCAGTCCCATCCCAAAGTTCCTCCACATTGGAGCCAGAGCTATTTATAAAATTAGGATTTTATAAATAGAATTTCTATATTAATATATGATTTTATAATTCATCCAGCAGTGCCCTTCAATCAATTAAATCACGAAAGGACTAATTAATAACTCATTTAATGAGATTCTCCACATCCAGAGTTGCTTCCTTGTCCAAAAATATGGGAAAACCCCCAATAAAATCCCTTTTCTCAGTAATTCCAGGAGTTCCAGGGGGTGGAGCTGCAGGTGACACCAAACCCTGACGAGGCCCAGCCTCCCCTGCTGGTAATTAAAGCATGTAGAGTAATTAACTGCTCCTGTTAATGATGGGCTGTGCAGCCTGGGAATGAATCACCCAATAATCCTTTTGGGAAGGATGAATGCAGCCACGGAGGTATTTCCCCCTTTTGTGGAATTTCTCAGAAATGATAATAATTAGGATTGATAGAAAATTACAGAGAGGGAAGCAACCTCCATCTCATTTCCCTGGAGATCTGTCTTATCCCTTTTGGGGGATGTATTTAAGGGATTTAGGGATTCATCCAGGGGGGATGAATTTTGGGGTCAGGAAAATCCTGGCACTGGTGCCATGACCTGCTCCAGCTCCCATTTCAAACTGGGAGTTATTTCTGTGAGGGAAAACAGTGGGATCTGCTCAGATCCACATCCAGGCAGTGGGGTTGGACAGACTGGTTTGGGGAGGTCTCTGTTAATTCAGGGAATAAATAATTAATTCCATCCTTTATTTGTCATCATCCCCACATCAGCTGAAGCCTGGAAAAGCCTCCAGGTGCTGGAATCGGGGAATTGCAGGTGAGAAATGGAATTGCAGGGAAAGGAGCTCCAGGGGGAGCCTGGGGGAGATTGAATGGATCTGAACCAACCTCAGAAAATGGGATGGAAACCCCAGCTGGATCAGGGGATGGCAGCAGGCACGGCCAGGCTGGAGCTGTGGGATCATCACACGGACCTGGAGCTGCTGGAGGAACCACGGAGCTGCTGGGAGAGCTGGGAATGTTCCCCTGGAGAAGGGAAACCCCAGGGAGAGCTCAGAGCCCTGCCAGGGCCTGAAGGGGCTCCAGGAGAGCTGGAGAGGGACTGGGGACAAGGACTGGAGGGACAGGACACAGGGAATGGCTCCCAGTGCCAGAGGGCAGGGCTGGGTGGGAGATTGGGAATTGGGAATTCCTGGCAGGGCTGGAATTCCCAGAGCAGCTGTGGCTGCCCCTGCATCCCTGGCAGTGCCCAGGGCCGAGCTGGGACAGTGGGAGGGGTCCCTGCCATGGCACTGGGTGGCTTTAGGTCCTTCCAACCCAAAGCATCCCGAGGTTTTAGGATTCTGTGGAATGTGTATGGCTGAATTTTCCACTGCTCATTTCAGATTTTGGTGGGACTGGGAACAACACCTGGAACAATCTCTCTTCCATTTTCAGTGGTGTTGTCTCCTGAATTCCCTGAGATTCAGGGAACATTTCAAGAGCAGGAGGAGCAGACCCTCAGGGTTGTTTCCCTCCCCTGGAAGAGGCTGGGGAGGCTGGAGAGAAGGGAGAGAGGGAAATCCTGCTGCACTGGGGATCCATTCCCTTGGGAAATTCCCTTCAGATTTATCTTCAGGCCAGTCCTCCCCAGCCCTCTGGAACTGGGAATTGTTTCCCTGCTGGGATGGGCTCCATGGCCAGGCTGGAGGGGATCAGCTCACACGGTTCCTGGGCTCTGCAATTCCCAGTTTTGGGAGGAAAATCGCTGGAATATTCCCCACCCTGCACGTTCTGCTCCACACAGGATGTTCCTCTGGCACAGCCCTGGGAATGAGGGACTCCACACAAGCCCTGGAGAGGTCCAAGGCTAACGGAGGAGTGAAATATGGGATGTGTCAGGAGTTTAATTAAAGAGAGAACCATTCCAGTCCCTCAGCTCGTTCAAAGCACAGCTCAGGAGGGGCTTCCCTTCTCCCAGGTAATTATCCAGGCACTCATTCCCAGGGAAAGGGGGACTGTGCTCATCCATCATCTGCTTAATGCCAGGGCTGCTGGAGAACAGGAACCAGGAGTTATTGGGATGAGATGGGATTGGGATCTGCTCAGCCCCTCAGCACCAGAGGAGCCTCTCCAAACCAACCCCAAGAGGTGTTTCAAAGCAGGAATCCTATAAAACAGCAAATAATGAATAATAACATTTAATTAATGGGATAATTAATTTCATATGTAAATAATTAAATAATCAAGCAGCCTCTTCCCAGTGTAGGGAGGAGGAACAAACCCTTCCATGGCACAGAGGAAAATCCAGCTTTTCCCTGAGGCTTCCCTGGTCCTGTCTCATCCTCTCCAGGCCCAGGGATGGGCACCCACCCAGGCTAATCCATCATCCCTGGGGGTGATGAGGATCCAGCACCTGAGCCAAAAATCCTCAGGGAAGCTCCTGGGGAGGGAGAATTGGGCAGGGCACGGCTGCTCCTGGCATGGAGCTCCTGGAGGCTGTGCCAGGGCCCTTGGGTTGGGCCATGGCAGAGCCAGAGAGCTCCAGGAGGGCACAAAACCCTGGGCTGGCACTTTTAACCACACACGGGGTCATTTGTGTCCTTCTCCTCCCATTCTGGTGCAGAAAAAGCCGATTAAAGGGGCACAGAAAGCCAAATTAAATGTGCACAAAAAGCCCAGTTTAAGGGGCAGAGAAAGTCAAATTTAAGGGGCACAATAAGCCAAATTACAGGTGCACAAAAAGCCCAATTTAAGGGGCACAGAAAACCCAAATTAAGGGGCACAGAAAGCCCAATTTAAGGGGCAGAGAAAGGCCAATTAAATGTGCACAAAAAGCCCAGTTTAAGGGGCAGAGAAAGTCAAATTTAAGGGGCACAATAAGCCAAATTACAGGTGCACAAAAAGCCCAATTTAAGGGGCACAAAAAGCCCAAATTAAGGGACATAAAACGCCCAGTTAGAGGTGCACAATAAGCCTGAGGGCGTCCAGCACCTCACAGAAAATGGCTTTAAATAATCAGTGAGGCTGCATGGTGAGTGTGTCTGGAAAAATCAAAAGGGCTTTAATAAAGAAAGGAAATAACACAAAACAAGGAACAAAGCCGAGCACAGGGCAGGGACAGGTCCCTCACACCTGCTACAAGACCCCAAAAAGAAAAGAAGGCTGAGGAGCTCTAAAGGAGCTCTCCTTTAAGTATTGGATTTTTGGGTTGGTTTTTTGGCAAACAGCCCAACAGAGAACAGCTACAGAGCCCTCTCAGTTTTTGTCTTGCTGTTCAGCCAATCCCTGCCAGGACAGCAGAGAAGCTTCTGGATCCTTCACCTTGTGAGAACAGCCAGGGGTGAGGGTAAAACCTTCCCTGTAAGGAAACCCCGCTGGGCTGGGGGTGCATCCCCACACCCCAGGGTCCCATCCAGCCTGCAGGGACCCCCAGAGCAGCACCCCAAACTCCCGGGGGCCCTGGTGACCTCCCCTGGCGTTCCCTGCCCCTCTGAGCCCCGTCCTGCTGCTCTGGGACCCTCTGGCAGGCGGGGAGGGCACCTGGGAGCAGCAGGCACCGCCTGGAGCTTCATTTCCGTGAGCTGAAGTGTCCTGGGAATGGGAATAAAACCCAGGCTGCAGGCTTGGAAACGGAGCAGAGCCCTCCTCCATCTCCATCTCCATGGAAATCTGGAGCTTTCCACACTGCCTGCTCCAGCATTTGGGTTTCTGTGTGCTCCATCCTTTGGGGTTTCTGTGTGCTGCATCCTTTAGGGTTTCTGTGTGCTCCATTCTTTAGGGTTTCTGTGTGCTCCATCCTTTGGGGTTTCTGTGTGCTGCATCCTTTAGGGTTTCTGTGTGCTCCCTCCTTTAGGGTTTCTGTGTGCAGGGCTATTATCCCTTAAATTACAAATCCCTTAAATTAAACCCTCCGGTTGCAGCTAATGAACTCCAGCCCGCCCCGGGTGCGAGATGAGCTCTGGCGAGATGAGAGCCTCGGTTAATCCAGTAATTACCAAATGAATGGAACGGTTCTCGCAGCTGTAATTTGGTGGTCAGGCAGATAATTGCTGTTCTGCAAAAAGCAGGGAAAACGCCTGGTGGGGACAGCTCCGGGATCAGCTCCGGGATCAGCTCCGGGATCAGCTCCGGGAGCAGCGGCTCCTCCTCTGCCCTGGGGGCTCTGCAACCCCCGGGGCTGAGCCCTGCAGGGCCAGAAACCCCCCTGAGCTCCTTTCTCCAGGCTGAGCCCTTCCCCAGCTCCCTCGGGAATTCTCCATTCCTTTCCCAGCTCCCTCAGGAATTCTCCAGCCCCTTCCCAGCTCCCTCAGGAATTCTCCAGCCCCTTCCCAGCTCCCTCAGGAATTCTCCAGCCCCTTCCCAGCTCCCTCGGCTGATCCAGGTACTTCTGGTTTTGGAGGGGGAAGAATTCCTTAGATTTGGTAATTCCTAAAAAACACATTTCTCTGAAAGTTTTGACACCTGGAAATAGGAAACCATTAAAAAAACCTGTTTGAGGGGAGAGTGACTCGTGCTCTGAGCTGGGGAGGGCACAGGAGGGATTTGATGATCCTGGAGGGGGAACAGGATGGATTTGATGCCCTGGAGGGGCACAGGATGGATTTGATGCCTGGAGGAGGCACAGAAAGGATTTGATGCCTGGAGGGCTTTTCCAGCCTCAGGGATTCGGGAATTTCCTGCTGGCTGGGCTCAGCAGTGGCTCCAGCCTGGCTCCCCCAGCAGATCCCAGCCCTCCCTTGGGTGCCCCCTCACCCTCCCCAGCCCTCCCCACCCTCCCCAGCCCTGCAGCTTCGCCTCATCCCAAGCTTTGGAATCCCCGCTGTTCAGGAGCTGCAGGAGTTTTATTTTTCCTTGCACTCTGTGCTCTGACCCCACTGCCTCGGGTTTCATTAAGCAGCTGCTGACTCTCCCCTTATTAACATTGGCTGCTGCTCATAAATAAGGAACGAGGTTCTAATAATAATCACTTTCTGTGCTTAATTAAGGCGCTCTCATTTGAGGACTGCTGAGTGTTTTTCTGCTTCCCGGTTTGTTTTTAACACCTTCCCTAATGATCCCGGGGGCTGCGGGATGGCCTCAGGACTGGGGACATTCCTGGACAGGCTGGGGACTCTCTGGGTGTCCCCATCAGTGGTGACAGTCAGGTGTGACCCGGGGCTCTGCCATTAATGACTCCCAGGTGTCTCCAGTGGGGTTTTCAGGGAATATCCGGGAAGAGGCAGGTGAGGACAGCAAATTCCAGTTCCAGGGGCAGCTCCAATCCGGGCAGGAAAATCCTGGGCTAGAAACGGCTGGATGGGCAAAGATGGGCTGGGAATTCCTGAGGGAGCTGGGAAGGGACTGGAGAATTCCTGAGGGAGCTGGGAAGGGGCTCAGCCTGGAGAAAAGGAGCATCCAGAGGGATCTTTTCCCTCTCTGGGATTCCCTGACAGGAGGGGACAGCCGGGGGGATTTGGGCTCTGGGAACAGGGACAGGGACAGGAGGAGAGGGAACGGCCCCAGGCTGGGCCAGGGGAGGGCAGGGGGGATTTTGGGAACATTTCCTGCCCATCCCAGCAGATTCCCACTTTTCTCCTGGTGGGATTGACGTGTGAAGCCCCAGGAGCCTGGGAATGCTGAGCACAAACCTTTCCTGCCCTTTTCCAGGTTTCCATGGGATCCAGCCGGTCCTGCCAGAGCCCCCAGGTGCCCTCCCCTCCCCTCCCCTCCCCACCTGCTCCAAGGTGTGCTCGGGCTAAAAAAAGCTCCTTAATTAAACATTCCCTGTGTGCCAGATGGAGCCCAGCTCCCAGGGCTGGCAGGGATTGGGAATGCTGGGGTGGGACAGGCACTGCCAGCCCTGCTCTGGAGGGATTTGGGAATGCTGGGATGGCACAGGGAGGGATTTGGGAATGTTGGGAATGCACAGGGCACTGCCAGCCCTGCTCTGGGAGGGATTTGGGAATGCTGGGAATGCACAGGCTCTCCCAGCCCTGCTGTGCCGGGTGAGGGGTGCCCAGGGATGGGGTGACAGCAGAGCCACCCCCGCGCTTTGCAGGGACATTTCGGGGGAGGGAATTTGGAATATTTTGCTCCCCGGCTGGGCTGGCGATGGGAGGAGCTTCCAGGCCCTCTGGAATGCGCTCCGGGAATTGCAGGCGCGGGAATGGAAATGTCCTTCCAGGCAAGGTTGTTTCCATGGCACCGGCGGCATCCCTGGCACCGGGAATGGCTCCGCTCCCGGCGCTGGGAATTCTGCTCTGCTCCGTTCCCTGGAACAGGGGCTGGGAATGACCCCGGAGCTCCAGAACTTTCCTCTCACACGCCCTGGCTCAGGAGAGAATTCAGGAATTCGGGATGGAAAAGCTGCAGCCCCTCCTGGGCAGTCAGGGGTTGGAGGTGTCTGCACCTCCCCAGGGGATTTCCTATGGAACAGCCTGGGAGAGCTGGGAATGTTCCCCTGGAGAAGGGAAGGATCCAGGAGAGCTCAGAGCCCCTGCCAGGGCCTGAAGGGGCTCCAGGAGAGCTGGAGAGGGACTGGGGACAAGGGCTGGAGGGACAAGGGATGGAGGGACAGGACACAGGGAATGGAGGGACAGGACACAGGGACAGGAGGGACAGGACACAGGGACAGGAGGGACAGGACACAGGGACAGGGACAGGACACAGGGAATGGAGGGACAGGACACAGGGAATGGAGGGACAGGACACAGGGAATGGCTCCCAGTGCCAGAGGGCAGGGCTGGGTGGGAGATTGGGAATTGGGAATTCCTGGCTGGGCTGGAATTCCCAGAGCAGCTGTGGCTGCCCCTGGATCCCTGGAATGTCCAAGGCCAGGCTGGAGCAGCCTGGGACAGTGGGAGGTGCTGGGGCTGGATCAGGTTGGGATTTAAGGACTTTTTCAACCCAGACCTGTCTGTGATTCCACACAAAGGATTTTTGGGGATATTTTATAATTTTTTGGGTAAATGCATTCTCAGTGCTGCTCTCCATCCCTGGGCTGTGATTCCAGTGGGTCCCAGGGGAGTCTTTTATTCCAGCTGGATCCTGAATTCCCTTTCCTTGGGTTGTGCTGCTGAACCATCACTGGGAATTCCTTTGTGCAGGAAAATATGGAAACCCTGACTTGGGATGCAGGACCCAGCCTGGAGCTGGGATCCTCCCAAAAATCAGCAATCCCTGCCCTGTGGGACAGGGAAATCCTGGGATGTGGGATGGAGGGAAGGACAGGACAGAGAACCCTGCCCTGTGGGACAGGGAAATCACGGGATGTGGGATGGAGGAAAGGCAGGACAGCGATCCCAGGCTGTGGGACAGCTGTGGGCTGTGGGAAGCAAGAGCAGGGAGAGGCCGGGATGTGGGATGGAGGGAAGGGCAGGGAATCAGGCCAGGGAGAGGCCGGGCCGCGCTGCCTCTGTGCCGGGAGATTTCCCCTTCCCAAATCCCTTCCTAAACCCTCGCTCCCTGATCAGAGCCGGCCCCGAGCCCAGCCCGCCGTGGGTTCCATCTCTCCGGATTTAATCCCGGGATGATGTCCCGGGGGCCCCGCAGGAGCTCGGGGTGACGCTGCCCTGTCCCTGTCCCAGCTCATTCCCGGTTTTCCCGGGGCGCTCCGGGATGCGCAGCTCCGTCTCTATAGAAACCGGAGCCGGGCCCGCCGCAGCCGCCGGGAAACGAACGGAGGGAGGAGAAATCAGGGATGGGGATGGAGCATTGGGAGGATCCCAAATGTACAAATTGGGGACTGGTTTGCTCCAACAGGGAGGGAAAAGGAGGGGAAATATCGTGGGTTCTGGAGATTTAACTGACATTTAATATAAAGGGAAGAATGGGAGTATTTAATTGCTTTTGACCCAAAAAAGGGTCAGATAACCAGAGCTGGGTGGAAAATGAACACAGATTTATTCATTTAGGAGAATCAGCCCCAGACAGATTGACAGATTGACCTTCCTGCTGATTTCCCCTCCCTGGGGACAAACCCCCAAATTTCCCCCCTCAAACCCCAAACGTTTCTTTGGTGGAACCCCCGGGGTTTGATAGATTCATTATTATTTAATTACGAATCTAATTTTTCATTAGAAAATGAAAATTTTTAATTTAAAATTAATTAATTT
>VXBR01006215.1:0-20934 GCA_013400215.1 Cisticola juncidis
CGCGGGGCTCGGCACTGCAGAGCGGGGCGGGCTCTGCTGCAGAGCCCAGCCAGGGGAGAGGATCCCAAAGCTCCAGCGTCATCGCCTGGCACTGCAGAGACCAGGAGGGCAACTGCTTCAGTGCCACACTTCACCCCACTGCAGAGACCAGGAAGGTGACTGCCTCAGTGCCACACTTCACCCCACTGCAGAGACCAGGAAAGGTGACTGCCTCAGTGCCACACTTCACCCCACTGCAGAGACCAGGAAAGGTGACTGCCTCAGTGCCACACTTCACCTCCGTGTCCCTGGCTGTACCTGTGGGACTCAGGAAGCACCACAAGCAGTGCTGCAGAGGCGGGTCGGACTGAGCCCGCTGGAGTAACTGTGGGGCGTGCAGGGAGCTGGGTGAAACCACTGGGAAATGGCTGGGAAATGCTCCAAAACCCCTCAAAACAT
Organism: Cisticola juncidis; assembly: GCA_013400215.1. Taxonomy (NCBI): domain Eukaryota; kingdom Metazoa; phylum Chordata; class Aves; order Passeriformes; family Cisticolidae; genus Cisticola; species Cisticola juncidis. The sequence continues at coordinate 439 of VXBR01006215.1, forward strand.
CCATCAGGGACACTCCTGTTAAAACCCCAGGTGCCAACCCAGGTGGGAGAAGCTCTTGGTGAGCAGAGCAAGGAGACAAAATGAGCTTTGCAATGTGAAGAAAATAAGATGGAATTTTGCATGGCAAAGTGCTGAACTAAATTGTGTGCAATTAAGTGCACAGGACAGAGGAAATGCTCCTCATCCACCTGAAAGTTGCTATGAGTGACAAGCTGACTTGCAGGATCAGCAGAAGGAAACCAGGAATGGTGAAATGGCTCTTCTAAGGAGATCCAGGCAGTAGAGAGCAATGCCAGACCCCTGGGACCAGCAAACACAGCCCCACATGCAAGGGCTGGAGGAACAAAGGCTCTGCAGCACAGAGGGGCAGAGGTGTGGGAAGGCCTTGAGTGAGGGGCTTAAAGAAGATGCAGGAAAAGAGCCTCTCCACAGCCACACCAAGATGCCAGCTATCCTTTAAATCTTCCAAATATTCATGTATTGGCAAATAAAGCTCATCTCTGTTAAACAACCACACTTACAACCTTGGCACTGAGCCAAATCCACCCAATTCAGGGGGTTTTCCTCCCAGCCAAAGGACAAGGAATGGAAACCAGGAGGTGTCACCTTGCAGCAGGAGATGCCCCAGGGATGCTTTGCCAGGGCTGTGCATCAGCCCCAAAGGACCCATATCTTGACCCAAAGGAGCCAGCACAGTTGGACACACACCTCAAGTGAGGAGACAGTCAAATATCAGCCCCCTAAGTACCAGATTTGAGATGCCATTTTTCAGGGGAACCCAAAGGACTCCCCAGAAAGGATGCTCATGGCCACAGACCCATGCTGGATGCTTGCAAAGATGGACCTCCAGAGACAAGCAGCTTGTTCTCCAGAATTCTGGAAATGAGAGGCACAGCAGTGCAAAAAGCTCCAGGCACATTCCCAACATCCTTGCAGCTGAGGGGACAGCTGAGATGAGAACACATCCATGGACCTGGGAAAGCAGAAACGCTCACCTTCCACGGCATCCTCCAAAATAGATGAGGATGCAACCAGGAGCATCTCTCCACAGTGCCCAGCAGCATCCATTCCACAACCTCCCTCATTCCCCTCCTCCTCCAGAGCCTGACAGCTGCCCTGGCTTTAATCCCATAGGCAGCATCATCTCAGTAATTTCCTCCATTTTCAATCTACTTCCCTCCATTTTCCATCCACTGATCTGGGGGCAGTCCACAAATCCCTTTATCCTGAGAGCAAAGCAATCTACTGCTTCCCCTCATCCCATCTCCATTTCTCTACTTCCTGGAAACAGGGATGAGGTTTGGAGCACACGGGTTGCCCTGGAGGGGCCTGTCCAGGCACTGCTGGACAGAAACATGGGAGGCTGGGGCTACTCTCATTAATGCCAAACAATTTCTCAAAGCACTTGGGGCAGATCCTAGACCCTCCTAATCCAAGCATGGGGGAACAGGTCTTCCCACTCCCCTCAGCTGCCATGCTGGGGATGTAAGGGACAGCTGAGGTGCAGAACAGAAAACACGTGGGGATCAAGCAAAGGTGATGGGGTGAGCCACAACCCCCCTAGTCCCATCAATCCCAGTTGGATCCAGAGCTCTTTGTGCACAATCCCAAAACAATGACTTTTACCCTGGCCATAAATCCTCCTTGGGAATGGGAGACTGATCAGAGACATGGGAAGGGAGACTCTTGTCTCTGTCTGCCCTGGAGAAGCGACCCAGCACCCTGAGGGGATCGGTCAGGATGCAGACTAAGCCCGTCCCTCCTTTGCCAAGCCCCCAGTGGTGTGAGGCTGGAGGTGTGTGGGGGGGATCCCACACCGATGGCCCCACAGGGCTGTGCCCCACTGTCCCCAGCCGAAAGGAAGGGGCTGCAGGGTGGTGTGAGACAGGGCTGTGCAGGGTGGAGTGTGACAGGGCTGTGCAGGGTGCTGTGTGACAGGGCTGTGCAGGGTGCTGTGTGACAGGGCTGTGCAGGGTGGGGTGTGACAGGGCTGTGCAGGGTGGGGTGTGACAGGGCTGTGCAGGGGGGGGTGTGACAGGGCTGTGCAGGGGGGGGTGTGTCAGGGCTGTGCAGTGGCCATGCCGTGCAGTGCCAGCTCTCCCCGCTCCGGCTGGCGAGGAGGAGGACGGGGCCCTTGGCATCCGGGGGTGGATCGCCAGCGCGCTGCGCTCAGACCCTGACAGCAGGCTCCAAAACTGTCACTCCTGATCTGTTTTCACTTCAGCTAAACCTCAGCCCCGATTACAATCAAGGAGAGCTGCCTCTCCTCTCCCCTTCTCCCTGTGGTAGGTCCTCTGTAACCTCAGGTCTCAACGCTGAGCCAAACCCCAGCCAGGGAATGGATGAACTGGGAACTGAAGCTGCCAGAGACAGGGTCATGATTGTCCCCAAAACTGGCCCTGACAGTGAGGGCACAGCCACCACAGTGGTTGCATCCCTACAGGGTTGTGGGTCTCTGTCAAAATCTGTGGGGGATCCGCCACCGATATCACCGATACCACAACCTGCCTCTGCCATGGGTGGCATCCAGCTCCAAAGCTGCATCCATGGAGTGGACAGGGTTTGGCGGCAGCAGGGTGCACCCACTGCCTGCTGCCAGCTCCCTTAGAAACCTCCAAATAAAATAAATGAATTATACCAGATCCGTGTGTGTGTGCATGCGATCACAGCACCGGGATGGATGTGTTCAACGGGAAGCTGGGAAAAAGCTCAGTGGATGGAGACAGCCCTCACCGACTGGAGAAGCCTTCAAATTCCCTTTCCAGCTCAGCTGGCCATAAAGCATCTGCAGAGAACCATCACACTCACATCATGGGGGCTGTCACCCACCCTCATGCAGCAGGACTGGGGGGCTCGAGGGCAGAGGTGCCACCCTGTGGGTTTGGGGACCATGCCCCGCTCTCCAAAGGCACACACAGAGTCAGGAGCCAGGGCTCCCAGTGCACCAGGGCTCCCAGTGCACCAGGGCTCCCAGTGCTGTCACCACTGGGATCGAGGTCACCCCAGTGTGCCTGGCATGTCCTCCCCCCACCCCGCCAGCAAGAGACGCCGCCGGCAAGGTGCCCTCTCCGCCTGCTCCGCAGCAAACATCCATTTTCCAAGAGGGGGCCTGGAAAGAACAATTGATCCCCTGGGAAAAGCAACCCTGGGACCACAAATGCAGCATGGCTGGCTAGTACCCAGGGGAGTATCCTGAAGTCAGCGGGTGAGCAGGTCCACCCCAAAAGGGAGCTGGCCACCACAGAGGGATTTGCTGCATCCGCCAGCAATCCCGACAGCATTCCTCTTCCTCATCCCACGCCACATTCCCACAGCCTCTCCAATGCCATTCTGAAGGCATTCAAATCATGTTGAAGGCACTTATGAAGAGATTTTTCCCTCCGCCTTGACCAGCAGCCTTTTGTCCCCAACTCAAAATGACCATTTTCCTTTGGAGGAATAAACGTCCTCTTAATTCAGCAAGACTAAAAGAACATTTCCTGCAGTTATTTCCCAAGAAGAAAAACTTGCTTTTGTGTCTGAGAATGCTGAAAATATTTATATAAATGAATCCTTAAAAGAAAGGGGGAAGTCTCAGATTAAGAGCTTTGGAAATATTACCGAGCTATTCTGGAATTCTGTATTAAGAGCAAAACCCCAGGCATTAGAAAAGAATGTCTGGTTGGGTTTTTTTGGGGTTTTTTTGTTTGTTTGTTTTGTTCGGTTTTGGGGGTGTTTTTTTTTTTTTCTTTGGTTGTTTTTTTAAATTCAGGGTTGGGTTTCTGTATCAAAATGCAGCCCAGCATCTGCCCTTGCATCTGTCAAAACAAAGGTCAATTTTATGGAAACTTAAACACAGTGTCCTTGAGCCACTGTTTCTGGTTTATTTTTAAGCTGGATGTGATTTCCAATTAATAAAACTAGTTTTTTTAAGATGGTTCACATTCAAATTACATTATCCCAGAAAACTCAAATTACGAAAAAAACGTATCTGAGAATATTTTTCCTTTAGAGTACGGAAATGATAATTTGGGGTTGATTTCAACAGCTTTTAAGTCCTCCAAAATATTTGCTGCTAATATTTCACTTTTCTACTTATAAAGTGATGATGAAACCAAGAAAAATGCAACAGAAAAATGATGGTATCAGGAAGAATTTTGACACCCTGAGGAAAATGGTATCTGAGAGCAAACAGAAAACAATGTGAGCATCATAATGAATGAATCCTTTCTGCAAATCAAATTTCCCCAGCAAAAGGAAAAAAAATGAATGGAAATAGGATAGAATTAAAAAATAAGAATATTTATAGCATTAAAAATTAATGGATATGGAATTAAATTAGAAGTATTTTTAAAAAATACTGGAACTAGAATGGAATTCAAAATAAAAATATCAAAAATTTGGAAATCTACTGGAACTAAACAATAGAAGTACTTAAAACCTAACAAAACAAAATAACAGAAGGTAAAAATGAAATTAATCAGGGTGGGGGGTTTTATTATGTTGCCACACTAAGACATGATTAACATCCCTGTTATTTATTTTAATGTCCGTTTCTTGGAGGTAATTCCATTTGTGCAATTCCCACCCAAACGCACACACAAATGACACTGTCCAAAGCCTGAGCTGCAAATCATGGAATTTAGGAACAGCTGGATATTCTGGTCAAGAAAGAGATAGATGCTTCCCTACCCAGAGAGACAATCTTTGGCACTGGCTGCTGGGCATAGGTAAATGGAATTTAACTAAAGTAAAGCACACGCTTCGAGAGTGGTGATTCTGCAAAACAAATCCGCAGGAAGATTTGTCAAATTTGACTTGTATAAAATATTATTTTTGCAAATTTTTTTGCAAATTCTCGTTTTTTTGCAAAAACAAAACCAGAAAAATATTTGGCAAAATAATTTCCCAACAATATTTTGGGAATTTCTCCCAGGAGAGACTTGGGGAGCAGCCACTAACTTAAGGGAATCCCATTGCTTGCGATGCTTGCCGATGTCTCCCATAATCTCGCCATAGACTTAAATTTCCTCCATGAGAGATTCCCTTAAAACTGTTCCTAAGCATTCAAAGCTCTTCCAGCCCACACTGGAGCGTGGGACCTGGCTCATTCCAGGACTCTTCCCTGACTTACACTCATTGAGAAGTTGCCCGCGGCAGGTGGTCTTGCACCAAGACAATCTTTAAATCTCCTTACCTTTCCCAAAGAGCCGCTTTCGTGCCGCTTCGGCGGGAGCGGGATCCAGACAGATGGCCAATCTTTTCACGTTTGGAAAGGATGAAAAATGCTACAGGGGGGGAAAAAAATCCCAGTGATTTTTTTTTCTTATTCTTCTGTTCGGCGCAGAAGGGCTCCCAACCTCATTGGCCCTGGGAGATCCACCACGTGGCACGGGATAAAGAGCACGTGACCTATTTTCTCCCAGATCCCTGGGTTTGCTGGAAAGAGGGATGCACCCACTGCTGATGTTCTTGTCATTTCATGGGCTTTGATTTATTTATTTATTTTTATTATTTTTTTAAAAGGCCACTGAGCAAATCTGGATGCCCTGAGGCAATGAGGGCAAACCAGCCAGCGCTTCCAACATGAAGGAGAAAGGATCTCAGCATGAGATGAGCTCCACTGCGCTGCCCGTGTGCAGGGGGAAATTTGGGCACGTTTTAAAGGGTGCCTGCCCATCCAGTGTGGGGCCAGAGCCTCCGTGAGGGACAGGAGGGCTGTGCTAAGCCTCCATCTCAGAGGCAGTGGCACGGTGGGAAGGACCAGGCTGAAGCCCTGCCTGCATGTCTCAGAGTTCAGCTGACTCTGTGCAGGAAGGGGATGTGCTACAACTGCTCCATTACCCACACCAGATGATCTTGTGCCCCAATGTTGCTCCTGACCCCTCCTCAGCTGTTCCCATCCTCTGCTGCCCTCCTGGCTGATGCATCAAACAACTGCTCCAAGAGATGACAATCTCCTCCTCTGGAGGCTGCTGGAACAGTTTTCTGGGAAGCTGTACTAGGAGCAGTGGAGGGAGCGTGGCACACTCCAGGCAGGCACCACCTGCTCCCACCAGCCCACGGCCACGCCAGGCCCAAAGGGTCTTTCAGTGTCCCCCCACAGACACTCACCCAGCCCAAAATGCAGTACAATTCTGGGGATCCCAAAAAGGTCCCTGAGACCCTGTGGAGCAAAGAAAGCCAAGCCACTGCTGCCAGTGATTTTGACTGGTCCTGGGGGTGTCCCATTGTCCCAGCTCTGAGCCACCACATCCCAGCTGGCCATGGTCCACTGGCCAAGCACCTCCTGTCCTTCCCTCGGTAGCCAGGATAGGCACCAGCCCTTTGGTGTCCAGACGTTCAGTGTGGGGAAGGAAAAGGGAATTTTTGGAGCCCCCAGACATCCCCATGCTTTGTCCATCAAAGCTCAAGCCCATTGGTCACATCAGTTGGAAGCTGCATTCTTTTAGCGACCGAAGTCTCCACCTGGCTGTGCCAAGCCTCGGCTGTGCCATCTTTCCATGCCAGGGATACATCTGTTCACCTGAAAGCTCTGCCCAAACCTTGGGCATCTGCCCTTGAATGTCAGTTCTGCAGAGCAGCTGTCCCCAGCCACTCCATCACTCAAGGGCTCAAGCCCTTCTTATCCAGGGGTGGCACCTAAGGCTCCTTGGAGGACAGCTGAGCTTGGTGAAACAGCCATGGCCACCTCCAGCCCTTCCTGGTATTACCACCATGTCCCAAATGCTGGTTGTTTCTTGCAGATGTTCTGCCTCCACAACTCTGCACGGGGATGGGAAGCATGAGGAGCACAGCCCCTAATTCCCGATTTTTCCCAAGACCAGACTTTCTCACCATGCTGTTCCCAAAATCACAAGTACAGCCATAAAAGGCCACAAACAGTGTAGAAAAGTGCCGAGTTTCACCCAAATCTTCTCTGGCTCAGAAGGTCATGCTCCAGCCACATCATGGGGCACTCAATTCCAACAAATACATTGAGGGAAAAACTTTCCACACTAAAATTTTCAAATGCAAACTATGGCCACAGCCCAAAGCACCCAGCTCGCTGCTTGCGCCTCCCATGTTTTCTGATGGCCAAGGAGAAGAAACCTGAGCACTCTGGGACCGTGGAAGACATCTCTGCCCACACCAGGGGGTCAGAGCGAGATGAGCTTTAAGGTCCCTTCCAACCCAAAGCATTCCATGATTCTGTGATTCCACAAACCCCTGCCCCACCTTTCAGCCCCCTCCTCCTTCCCCAGCGAAGCTAAAGCTGGCTTCCCAGTAATCTTCCCAATAATTATATAATAGAGAGGCAGGCGGATAAATCATTTCAGGCTGCTGTGCTGATAGAAAGCAAGCTGGATTAAAAGATCTGAACAAGCAATACTTAGATTAAAATGGTTTGTTATTTTCAGCTGCAGGAAAAAATCTGTTGCTGAAGTACAGAAGACACAAAGCGAAGGCACATCTTTCCCCCCAAAACCCAACCATTTTACACATTAGCCGAGACAAGTTCTAAGTTTCTAACCTCAAAGCGGCTTTTGCTTCCCAACAGGTAAAAAAATACTCTTTACCAGTTCATGTGACATTTTAGCTAAAGACTAAGAGCCCTTCAAGTTACATTTTGCCCACGTGAAGCTATCAGAGCTCTGAAATCAGGAGAATCCATGCACGGCTCAGCAGATAACATCATTGCCTATGAAAAATGCTCCTGGCACAACAGGAACCAACCCCTCTGCCTTGTCCCATGCCTCCCCACACCCCTGAGCTGATGGCAGGCGGGTGCCAGGCTTACCGGCAGTGCGGAGGTGGCAGTGGCAGCTGGGAGAAGCCCAGCAGACAGTGGGACAGCTCTCTACAGGAACCTATATGTTGTCCCCCTGGCCCCCAGCAAGGTCAGCGGCCCGGGGTGCTGAGCTCTGACTGATGGCTTTGGAAAGGCGTGAAGGGGAGGCAGGAACAAAAGGGGGAGAGAAGGAGCTGGTGCTGGGGACGAGCTCTCCGCAGGGCATGGCACTCATCAGCCCATTTTGGATCAATAGGTGAGCTCTGCTCATTCACCTTCAAGTTCAGATTGAGCAGAAGGGTCAAACTGGAAAATGGTTTGACACTGGCAGACATGTCCCCATTGCCACCCTGCAGCCTTGTGTCACAGCTGTTTGCCTTGCTGGAATGGACAATTCCCACCCCACAGCATCTCCTAAATCAGCATTCCCACCTGAGCACATTGCTAACCCATAGAATCTCCTCAAGTATTAGCAGTGACCACTCATCCCATCACCTGGATGGGAGATGGAACAGCATTTTTTCCAGTGTACAGTCTCAGAATATCCTGAGTTGGAAGGAATCCACAAGGATCATTGAGTCCAATTCCTGACCCTGCAGAGGACAACGCCCAGAATCCCACCTTGTGCTCTTCCAGGTGTCTGTGCCAGCTGTAGTTTTTCTATAAAAATGTCACAGTGCCACACACACAGGATCAGCCTTGAGTTGTGAGGCTGGAATCCCACAGCCTTGGGAGAGACAGGCACCAGGCTCCTCTCACTCCTGTGGATGTGGGAGAGGGGTTGGGACACAGACCTGAGAGAAGGGATGGGAGAGTGGACAGGCAGCATGGGAAGGCAGAAAAATCATGTCAGAGACCTTCCCAGAGGGAGATGGGAGCTCTGAGATGCTGTGATGTTCACCCAGATTTATCTGCAGGAAAGTGTATTCACTAAAGCCAGAGAATAAAACACACTTGCTGGACAGGTGATGACAGAAACCTCAGACCAGACATAACCAGTACCCACCACATCACCAGAGGCCATGGATAAACCTCCTCACAGTTTCTCTGGCAAATTCTATTCTTGCTGCACCTTACTGGGTCACCTGCAGCTCCTCTGGGAAACCTATGTCCCCCTATCCAAAACACAACCTCGTGTTGCAGGTGCAGGCTCTGCTCTGGCTGGTCTCTCCCAACATTTTCTGTGCAGAAAACAGGGATAAATGACACTTGTAAAAGGAATGGGAGAAAAGAGAAATGGGTTTGTCAGTCGCTACAACATTTCTGCTTTATGGATCTATCTTCTCCCTCAGAGATGTGCATCCTCCTTTCCACTAATGGAAAATGTTGTCCCGCCATCCATTCGTGCCAGTCAATGCCTGGGACAACACGATGGCCTGGGGCCACTCCGGATCTATTTTAGTCACAAAAGCAGAGTGGCTGATGAAAATCATCCCATCTCTGCACTTCCCAGCTGAGATCTTTTGCTGGTTTTAATGGAATGGCCAGCGTGGCAGAAAGCAGGCAGGGAGGGCAGAGGCAGTGGCATGGGGGACCTGCAGGGATGCAGGAGAGGGGAGGTGAAAACACCTCCCTGCAGGTGTTTTGCAGCCCAAGGGACCTGCAAAGAGCCCTGGACTGGCCCAGAGAAGGTATGGCTGCCCCATCCCTGGAAGTGTTCTAGGCCAGGTCGGATGGGGACTGTGGAAGGCATCCCCGTGGAACAAGATGAGTTTTAAGGCTGCTTCCAATCCAAACCATTCCAGGACTGTATGACTTGGAAACGACCTTACCTTACTCTACAGGATGGCTTCGAGCTCCAGAGTGATTCCTGGGAGGGTCTGGCTGCATCAGAAAAGGGCATGCTGAGAACAGGGGGAGCCCAGCAGTCCACGGCACGAGCCTGCAGAGATTAAGGCATGGCACAGAGGAAAGACCAAAGCTGCTTAATGTGAACATCAAAGAGAAATGAAACACAGGCTGAGTTGAGGGTCAGGGCACAATGACCAAGAACATCACCTCCAGGTTGTGTTTGGGGTAGGCAATCAGAACTTGTATTTTTTTGCAAACAGGTTTGGGCAAACAGCATCCGCCGACCAAACGAAATCATCCTGTTGAGGAGGGGGTCCCTGGGATGCCAGAGAGGCTCCCTGGTGACTACAGCCCAGCCGTGCTCCTCTGTGGTCACCTGCCTATGCTGATGCCCAGCTGTGGAGCCAGGGGCCTGTTTCCTGCAGAAATCTAACAGTGGTGGAAGGAATCCAGCACGTTTCAGTGCCATGGGTGCCGGGTGCCAGCTGGATTTTTGCTGCTGCTCCCAATAAGTTAACTGGGGCAGGCACCATCCGTCAATGCAATCAATGGAGCAGCCTCAGCCACTAACAAACCGAGTGCCAGAGGGCAGGAAAATCTCTCCACTGCCCACAATATTCCCTGGGCAGCAGGGTGGGTGAGCTCCAGACTCCTTGCTTGGACTTGGTGCTGCTCTTAGTGTGCTAGGGCACCTTGTGTGTTAAGAGGGAAAACCTTCCTCTTCTTGGTGACTCAGCAACCTCAGTGTCCTGGGCACTGCCCTGCCGTGGGAGGGAGCCTGTCAGAGGCAGGGAAGCCCACAGGACCTCCTGAGGGTCAGTCAGTCCCACTGATGCTCACAGCAGCATCAGCACTCAGGTCAGAGAGGGCTGCCCAGGGCTTTATTCCTTTGGGGGCTGAAAACCTCCATGGATGGAGCACACACTGCCTCTCTCAGCAACCAGCTGTCCTCAGAACTTATGTTTTTTTTTTCTCTCAATAGTTCTTCCCATGTCCCCCAAGGCAGTGGCTACACCCCCAGCTGGTATCACCTGCAAGCAGCACGGGTCCCAGGATGGACTCTGAGGGACTTCCCTGCACTGCACTGAGCCTACACAAGTCAGATACTTTCTAAATCCCAGTAACTGCTGAAATCACAACATCCAGTCCTAAGGGCACTGCCCAAAGCTCAAAAACTGGAAAGAATGGAAACCCCAAACTGTGACTCACCGTTGGAGGACCTGCAGGAACAGGCTGGGTATCCCGTGGAGCTAGGGGTCAGCAGTGGAGGAGGCAGGGAAGGATCTGGAAGACAGCACATCTCAGCACCCTGAGGGAGCCCAGGCAACCCCCCACCACACACACAAGGAACAGGGAAGCCCAGGGACAAGTCAGAGGAGCCCTTGGTAATTGTTTTTTTCCAATCAGTACCAATTGCTGGTGACTGATTCCAGGATTGATAGTAAGAAGGGAAAATCCTCATCATGGCATCAGTCTCATCAACATAACCATGAAAAGCGAGCTCAGTCTAGCATTTAGGGATGCTGGAAGGACAAGGAATTGCAAGGAAACCCTAGTTCTTCTTCCCAGAGCCAGTGTGAGCACAAATCATCAACCCACACCCCACAGGTTCACAAGGGATGAGACTTGCGCTCATCTTCCAGGTCCTAGGTTTGAGTTTATCCCAAAGCAAGGCTTAGCATCCAGGGAACAGAGCATTAAGGGATTTGTTAGCAGTTTTCTTAATAAAAAATGGATCCATCTCTCAGCAGCTCTGCTCCCCTTCCAGCACACAGCTGCAGGTGAGATCCCAGCCATGACCTGGTGCTCCTGTAGCAGGAACCAGTGCACACCCAGGGGTGTTCCCTGCCATCAGGGTGCAGGTCACCTCCAGGGACACCCCTGCCTGTGGGTCTCACAGGACTGGTGCTGTGCTGGGACAACCTCAGCTCCAGTACAGCTAAGAGTGAACCTCAAGCAATGATAATAAATCCTCCTTTTAACCCCTCTGAGGGTCTAAGCTAGCTCAGTCCTTCTCAGGCTCTGGAGGAATATATCAAAGACAAGAAAAAGGATTCAAAAGAGGCTCTAGCCCTCAGCTGCAGTAAGATGTTTATTCCAGATGGTCTCCAGAGGGAAAGAGAGTGTGCACAGAGGAACAGGGTCTTTTCTCAGCTCTTGTCAGGGTGGGGCAAATTGGCACACAGCCAATGGGGTCAGAAAGGGAAGGAAGGGTCAAACTACATGGCACAAGCTCTAGGGGTCCCTGAGGGGGCAGAAACCATTCCCACAGGGGAATGTAACAAAGCAAACCAAAAGCAGACTCCAGGCAGAAACCTCAGTACTGCAAAGGACATCTTGGCTGCTTTAAGCACCCTCTGACAGCTCCAGTGGAGCTGTCTCCAGAAGATTCTGCTGGGCACAGCATCCAGCACTTGCCACATCACTCCACAGTGGCTCCTTCCTCATCACTGACCAGTTCAAGGCACTCAGGAATTGTCTTAAAAGGCATCATGAGATGGACAAGCAACATTTGGGCTGCTGGGGAACTATCACCCTTGCCATCATCTCCCAGATCCTCTCTTCAGCATGGCCAAAGCCCCTGCATCTCCTGGTTGCCCCAACAGTACAAACAAAAGTCAATAATTTTCTCTTCCTGGTTGTTCTCTCCAGTGTAGCATGCACTGGTGCCAGGAGAGGCACCAGTAAGCTTCTCCCACCAAAAGCTTTCCAGCTCCTGATGTGTGGCAGTGGAGAGCACGCCTCCATCCCTGCATGGCCAGCTTGCCTGCCAGCTCTCATGGACTACATCCCATCAGGAAATTCGGTCGGGAATGTTCACAAGGATCACTCAGGACACTGAAGGAGTCATTTCTGAATAGGAAAGTGCCCAGATCTCAGCAAAATCCCACCTATTGTTCCCACATAAAAGCACCTGAGAATGCAACAAATTCCAATGCACTAATGTGACCAATCCCAAAAATCAGCCCCTGGAGACTACAGCATATCACTGTCCTTAAGTCATCCCAGTGAGGCCACAGGGACCCAGGAGCTGGGCAGCACCCACAGCTCGATGGCTTCACCTGTACTGGAGCCGTCGGCCACCCCATGCCAGGGGGCTCAAACTTTAGTCTGCAATGGGAATGGAGGAAACACAGAGACTTGGACAAACCTGGTCCAAAGAGGAGGCATCAGCAGGATGCCAAGGGGAAGGAGCTGAGGGTGGCTCCCTGCTCATGCCCAGCCTCTGAGGTGAGTTCGTGTTGCTTCCATGTGGGAGCAGTTCCCATGCCTGGTCCCACAGGGTTTTGAAAACTCCCTGCTTTTGCTCAGGTAGCATAAGATGCCCTATCCTACCACCCCAAATACCACATCCCCTACTCCATACCACTCCCCTTTCCTAAAAATACCAAAGCCTGCTGCGACACCCACCCAGCCTCTCCTGCAAAGTCAAGACTTCAGCTTCCCCTCACTGGTGAGTCCCAGGCTGTTTGTGACCATCAGGAACCTTCCTTGGGATGTTTGGGACTGTGGGTCCAAGCTCTTCAAAGAGCACCATGAGCTTGGAGAGGTCCCCTGGTTTTGCTGTGACCCTCTAGGGAAAATTCAAGGTCTATTGGAAGACACACTGTGCAGTGTTGAGGGAGGGATGGGATGGGGATGGGAATGGCTGGTATGGGATGACATGGGATGGTATGGGGATGAGACAGGATATGATGGAATGAGATCGATGGGATGAGGCAGGATAGGATGGGATGGAACGGGATGAGATGGAATGGGGATGGGGATGTTCTCCCACCAAACCCTGATCTATAATACACCCCACAGACAGGAATGTCAGTGAGATGGCTCCACCTGCATTGCCCCCCAGGCTGCCAGCCCCCTTTGTGCTGGAGGGAATTCCCTCCACTGGGGATGCAGCAGACCCCGCACTGCTGGGATCCCCTTTGTTCTGCGGTCTGGGCACCGCCGCTCCCCATGCAGGGAGAGAGGGATCCTCCCCTGACCTGTGTTCCCATCATCCGCCAGCCCGGGTGTTCCACGCAGACAGAGGCAATGATTTTAATGTCCCAGTGAACAAGCTGTCAGCATGCATCAGCCTCAAAGGGCAGCCCTCAGAGCTGCCTTCTCCTCCCAGGCGCTGCCTGGGCGAGGAAAACCAATTCCAGCTCTGCGTGCACACAACACACACACACCGTGTCACCATGCCTGTGATTTTCCAGCCTTTTAACTAAAAATCCTTGCAACCCCTGCTCGTGAGGAGGGGAGGCAGCGAGCCCGGGGTGGGGGTCGGAGGGGAGGAGCCGCCGGGCTGGCAGAGGGGCAGCCCCACGGGCAGAGCCAGTGATGTGATGGGACCCGAGCGCTGCGGAGCCATCAGGAGCCTGGACGGGGATGAGCTGAGAAAAGCCATGAGCAGAGCTGACATCTGCCCCCTGGGCGGGTACCTAATGAGCGGAGACATTGTCCATTTGTGGAGAAGAGGGAAAGTTGAAAGATTTCCGAGCTGACACCTGGCAGCCCCGTCAGTGTTCCTGACCAAACAGCCGGGCAAGGAGAACGGCTAGGGGGGCTGGAGGAGTCACCCCTGGGTGCTCCAGGGGTGGGTGACCCGGGTGGCTGCAGGGCTGACACCTCAGCAGCTCGTCCACACTGCCCAAATCTCCCGTTTGGGATTTTCTGCCACCTTAGAAGAGAAACTGGTGCTTTCTGGAAGCTGGGTGGGGGAATCTGGCAGGGTCCCATGTGGTCCCATACCCCAGGAAAAGGCACCAGCATGGCAGGGAGCACGTTCCTGGGTCCAGCCACACACCAGACCTGCTCTAGGCTGGATCTGGGCACGGGCAAAGGCTCCTTGTGTCCCTTGGTCTCCACATCCCAGGAGTAGGGTGGCACTCAGCAATGCTCCAGCCCCCAGTGTCACCCAGCAGCCTCCCCACGCTTCCACAAACCTAGTTCTGTCAGATCCCATAAATCCAGCCTACCTAAGCCCACTTGTCACAAGCTCTTTCCTAACTCACCCTACCTCCAGCCTCTTCCCTGCCCACCACCTTCCACTAGTGATGAGACAGGAGCGATGGAGCAGGAGAAGGGAGAGCCCTGCATCACCCCTATCAACTCACAGTTTCCCCTCAGGAAAACCTGGCTGTAAAAGTACTTGTGAGGCAGCAACCACCCCCATGCTCCCCCAGATCCCACAGGGAGATGCTCTTCTCCCCACCTGCCTGCCTGCTTTCCCAAAGGCCAAATGGATTTACAGGAAAATCGTCTCCCTGCAATATCCTGGCTAAAAGGGGAGATCCTGGAGCATCCTCAAGGCTTTCTGCCAGCCTAAAAAGCAGCTTAAAAATACTGACATTACTTCACATGGTTGTCACCAGCTCCATCAACAGTCTCAGGTCTAAACTCCATTACAAACATGACTTGCACCTGCCTGGCTCCAGGGATTTTTGCTCCTTTCCAACAAATATAGCCAGAAATGCCCAAAAGAGGGCTGCAGTCCTTTTTCTGGGATGCCTGGGAATGCAAACAGCAGCTGGGCTCAGGCTGCTCCTCCGTGGCACCCGCTGACCTGCTGGGCTCAAGCAGATGGAGCAGCCACAAATCCTCCCCGTAAGCCTGGGAAGGGACTAATCTCCCAGAGGACAAATGGGTCGGCAAGCGGGGGAAGCTCAACATCCCACCTTTTCCTCCCTCCTCTGGCAAACCCAGCAGCACCCAGCATACCCAGAGAGATCACAGCACCCCCAAGGGCAGAGGCAGCACCAAGAGTTTGGGTACCTGGTGCAGACCTGGTCTGGGGACAAGCAGACATTTAGGTCACAGTTAGCTAAGCCTTCCATGCCCTCTGCAGGGAGACACGGCAGCTGGTGTCTCTGTGGGGAAAATCCACAGCTCTAAAAACTTTCAAAATGCTCCTTGGGCACAAAGCATTGAGGGTTCTTCAAGACTGAGAGGTCCTTGGTGAGTGTCAGAAGCTGGAGGAGCAGCCACTGGGCTGAGGTGGATTACCCACAGTGGAATCCCTGGTCCTTCCTCACGACTGGAGGAGTCTTAGGTGCACTGGAGTGGGTTAGTCCAGGTCCAAAGGGTGGGATCTGGAGAGCCAAACACGCTCTCTCCAAAACACAGACATCCCCAGAAGGACTGAGAATGATAACGTGCTGATGTCAAAGCCCCACAGCAGATGCTACCATGGACATCACCCCCCGCCACACTTACCCCATGTCCTTCAGAAAGGTGTTTCTGTCCCAAAGACCCCAAACCAGAAGTCAGCCCAAGGACACACAGCCCAGTCCTGCTCCCAGAGCCATCCGCAAGCAGCTAACCCTCTTCAACTCGTTTTTCTTCTGCTCCAGAGGCCATGGAAAGTGAGAAGGTCAGCAAATTTCGTGCCACCCTTCATTCTTCTGTGTTGTGTTCTCTTATCCTCTCCTCCCTTCTTTCTTGCGTCCCCTCTTCCCTTGCCTAAGGGCTGGAAAACTCCTGTGTGCTCACAAGGGACAAATGTCTCACCAGATATTGTCAGCCCTATTCAGAAAACTCTGAGGCAGGAGAGCTGAGTGAGGACAGGCACAAGAGCACTCAGAAATGCTTGGAAGGAGGAGGCTGTAGCCCAAGGAGAGAATGGAAAAGGTACAGGCTGGGACGTGTGACATCTAGGTTTGGATTGCACCCTGCACCTTGGATGCAGGATCATGGATGGCCAGCAGAGCCCAGGGAAGCCTGATGAGGTGTGACACTCTCCAGTGTGGCACAGCATCAGTGCCACCTCTCTGGGTGCCACTGTACATCCCAAGGAATGACCTGGGACAGAGGGTGAGCCATCAATGTGTCTCTGGGGACCACTGGCACTCAAGCTATGCAGTCGAAACAGGCAATTTCAAGTCCCTCACTAATCTATCCCCCTGCCCTGGAGGAGATTTGGGGAAAACCCCCAAATATCCCTGAGGGAACCCCAGAAAAACCTGTTTTCCAGGTGGGGAAACTGAATCACAAAGGAAACCACCATGGGCAGGCTCACCCACCCCATGGAGCCACAGTGTCCTAGGGAAGGGCTTAATTTCCCAGATACCCTGGGCTCATGTCATCATGCCCTGCCTTCATGTTATCAGTCCAATAAAAGCCTTTAAACAGGGAATTGTTTCCATATTTTAAGGAAAGCTTAAAGGCACAGAGCAAGTGAGCATCTCTGGAGGTCTCTGGCCCAGCTCCCGCCCCCAGCAGGGTCACTCCAGAGATGGATTAGACTGCCTGGCATGAAATGACTCCACCCTGAAACCTCAAAACTTTTTCCAAGTCTCCATTTTCTGCCTGCACTCAAGGAGGTGTTCCCTGGCTGCCCTCACCCATTGCCATCACCAAAAAGCCTCATCTTTATCCTTTTCAGAGCACAGCGGGCAGCAGGGATCTCACCTGTGGTCTCCACAGTGATGACATCCCCATGCCTGTGGTTGTGACCCCATGCCCACCAGCCTGTGTGACCTGTGCCAGGTGGGAATGTGTCACCATCACCCCAAGGGCCCCCTGGACAGCCCCAGGCCTGTGGTGGGGTCATTCCCACCTCCTCACCTCTGGACTGGGTTGCAGGTGCAGCACAACATGGAGGCACATCTGGCAATGCTGGAGGATGGATCTGCAGATGGATGATTGGCTCCTTCCCTAAGGAATAAAGGGATGAGAGTCAGTTATGGAGCAGAAGTATCCTCCAAACAATGTGACCCCCACTGCAGGTCCCCATCCTGGGACACCCATGGAAGTGTTTGAACCCATGCCAGAGATGTCCACTACAATTCCCTCAGGACAAGCAAGTCCTAGATGCAGCTTTTCCCAGCCCAGCTGACCAGAGTCCTCTAAGGCATAATCAGAGGCCTCTGGGGCACTTGGATTTTCAGGAAATCATCACCTTGTGCTGGGAAAGTAGGAACAAGAGGGTTTATTCCTTGGTGGCAGGGATGCATGAGTCATCCTCCAGCCTGATGCCCCTGAAACAGAGCCAAAAAAGCTTTTACCCAAAGTAGCCAGCAATAGGATACCAGAACTGGAGCTTCAGGATTAACCCTGTCCTGGCAGAAGCTGGCTGGCTGCCCTCCCATGCAGATCCTTTCTCCTCCTCTGCTCAGTGCTGGATTTTCCCACTGTATGCACCCACCAGGTTGGTGGACAAGATGCCAACACTGCCCTAGCAAGGACAGAGAGGGGGACATGCCATGAGACCCCAGTGATGGGCTGCTGCCAGACCAAATCGGGGGGAAATGCAGGCCCCCCAAATGGGGAACAGTATTTCTCTTCCACATATCCCAACACAAAGCTTGCCCAGCAAACAGAACAGTATTTGCAATCCACCAAAGGGAAAACACAACTCAGAAAAATAAGGTGGAAATTTTAAAGTTCTTTATTGTGCTGTTTAGGGGGAAGGCTCTTGATTCCCATACTCCTGAGTCCTTGCTTCATTTAGGAACCCACCAACCATCTGTAGCTCCAGTGAGATCCTCATTGTTTCGTGTGCCAAGACTTGATGGGCTCTCCCCAAAACAGAGGAGAATCCCATCCCTCCTTGACAGAAAACAGCCCCTTGGGGACAGGCAGGAATTCCTTTGTTAAAAAAGGAGGTTTTTCTCCTGCAGGCAGGCATAGAGGTGCCATCACCCAGATTTCCTGTCAACCTGATGACACTGGACCTATTCCTGCAGCATGGAAAGATGGGAGCTTCAAACCATGGCCATGGCACAAGCATCACTGAGCTGGGACAGGGCAAGAGAACAGAATATGATGCTCCTTGCCCAGGGCTGGGAGTGAAGGGTCCACCCAGGAGTGGCTACAGCACTGCAGCCTTGCCGTACCCCAAAACCTTGCTGGCCTTGCTGAGCCTCAAAACAAACCCAGCCTCTCCTGGGGCAATCAAAAAGAGAAGGGAAAGGTGCTGGGGGTTATACTGGCACCCACTAACCTGGGCTGGAGCCTCCTGCCACAGCCCCATGGATCCAAGCATCGCTCAACCCACTCCATGGCAGCATTTTGGTATCTGCATGGACCTGCCCAGGGCATTTGAAGTGAGCTCAGACAGGGATTTCCCTCTCACATCCTCCCACAGGCCGCTACAGAAATGCTCCTTGAAAGCATGGATTAGGTCATGGAGATTTTGAGTGGCATCTTCACCTTCTGCAGGGTTTGCTTCCTTACAGTCTGCAGCACAGCCTGCTGAATGTCCCCTCCACCCTGGGGTATCCCTGTGCCCCTGCCAGCCCACCCCAGACCCTGGGGTGTCCTGTACAGTGTCCTGTATCCCCCACCAGGACCACCTGCTCCCTTGTATTGCATCCCTCAGGATGCACCAATGCTCTCTGCTCTCCAAAGGACGGGGCAGCAGGTCTGGAAAGCCTGGAACACCCGACCTGTACCAAGGCAGTAGGCATTCCCACAGACCTCCAGCACCAGGGACAGCCCAGGCTCCCCATCTGCCCTGGCTGCCTGCAGCACTGGGGGGAATCCCTGCAGCAATTCCTGGGTGGCCATGCAGCACCCACCTGGGGTGGGGATGCTCTGCAGCACAGAGCATGCTGGAGGATGCTGCACTGGCCAGGCTGCTGCACATATGCCTCTCCAGGATGGATCTCACCCAGACCCTCGGAGGACCTGCTGAACAGAGGTGGGCAATAAATGCTGCCCCAAGAGCCAGAGCTAAATAAACTGACCCCTCCCAAGCCCGCTCCATGTGATGAGAGATGGTGGCTCCAGTGGGGAGCACAGGGCACCCACTGCTCCCTTAGGCATATGCTGAAGAACTAGCTCAGTGACTGAGTGGGTGGCACCCCTGCCTGTGGCAGGGGGTTAAAATTAGATGGTCTCTAAGGTCCCTTCCAACCCAAAACGTTCTGTGATTCTATGAGGATTCTGATTTTGGAGGAAGGACAGAAAAGTCCAGCCGGGGGAAATGAGCTCCCAGGAGATATCTACCCAACTACAGGGGGAGTTTGGAAGCCTGGGACCCTTTTTCTCCCCCCCAGCACTGATGCTGAGGCTGCATTTGAACCACTTGGTGACCACCATACCTGGAGCACAGGCTCATAAATTACCACCAGCCTGACACTCGTGAGACCCCGAGTGTCACCCAAAAACCAGCAGCCAGGGCTCAGAAACACTGTGGGACCCCTCGGGATGTTCCCACCCAAAAACATGCAGCATCNTGCGGGACCGGGAGCGCTGTCCCGGGCCCCCACGCACAGAACACACTCCCCAGAGACGGCAAAGCCCTACCTGTGTCCGGACGNGGATTCTGATTTTGGAGGAAGGACAGAAAAGTCCAGCCGGGGGAAATGAGCTCCCAGGAGATATCTACCCAACTACAGGGGGAGTTTGGAAGCCTGGGACCCTTTTTCTCCCCCCCAGCACTGATGCTGAGGCTGCATTTGAACCACTTGGTGACCACCATACCTGGAGCACAGGCTCATAAATTACCACCAGCCTGACACTCGTGAGACCCCGAGTGTCACCCAAAAACCAGCAGCCAGGGCTCAGAAACACTGTGGGACCCCTCGGGATGTTCCCACCCAAAAACATGCAGCATCNCGCTGCCCTCTAATACAGCTCTCTACCTGCTCCTCTCCTCTCTTAACTCCTGCTTTTCCCCCTACTCAGTCCCTACTCCTGCCCCCGCCCACTACAGCCCCCGCTCCTGCCCCTAAACCAGCTCTGCCGTCACCCATCTCCATGCACACTTCTCTCTGCAGTGGCGGGCGGGGGTCGGAAAGCGCCCTCCTGAAGACCCCCGCTTATCCCCAGGCGGGGACAGCACTTTGGGACTGTTTCACAGAGCCCGGGAGCCTCCCAAGGCTGGGAGCCAGGGACAGAAAACTCCCAGCAGCCTCGCAGAGCCGCCCAGCCGGAAAGGTGGCAGCACACGGGGGCACCTCCCGAGCACAGGGGGTACCCGGGGACAGGGTCGGTGGGTGCCCGCCCTCCGCTCCCGGAGCGAT
>VXBR01006215.1:21471-64150 GCA_013400215.1 Cisticola juncidis
CCTACTCCTGCCCCCGCCCACTACAGCCCCCGCTCCTGCCCCTAAACCAGCTCTGCCCCTACCCAGTCCCTGCCGCTGCCCTGTGCTGGCTGGGGGCAGTCCCAGGTGACACTGCCCAGGGTGACACTGCCCAGGGTGACACTGCCAGGGTGACACTGCCAGGGTGACACTGCCCAGGGTGCTGGCATTGCTCGGATGCCCAGTATCGCACGGACCCACACCCTGCGGAGCTCCTGCACCCAGACCCGGCTGCGTTTAAGGGCGAGACCTAACCCTGCCAGCATCCTGGCCATCAGGGATGGACAGACAGATTCCACCTGCCCGCGGGAGGGGCAGGGTGGGAACAAGGAGCTGGCAGACACGTCTGCTGTGGTCTGGCCACCCTCCCCAGGACCACCTGGGGGGCTCAGAAGAGCTGGAAGCCTCTGGGTGAGAGTATCCAGGGCTGCCTGGACTTTTCAGGCTGGCTTGGGTGGGGCGGGTGTGTGTGACAGTCCCCGGACGTCTGGAATCCTGCTGCCGCACTTCCAGGCGGGAACAGATAAATATTTCAGCGGAATGGCCGAGCCCTGTCAGCTTGCATTTGCTTCTGGCAGGGTGAGCGCTGAGAAAGGGGGAGGAAAGGCGTGGAGAGAAGATGCGCTCGGAAGATGCGTCACCTCCCGGGAGATGGGGCACCGGCTTCGGGACCCGATTCTCGGGAGGCTCCACTTCCTCAAGGGATGCTTGTGCTCTTCCCTCCGGGAGAAGTGCACGGCCGTGCTTCAGCCCCTGCTGGTGCTGACAGCCGGACTCACCCCACAAGCAACTCTCGGGGGCTGCCAAGCTGGGGGGGGAAGGGAAGAGAAGTTTCGGGAGCTCTGCTTGCAGCACAGTGGGGCAACTGTTCGAAATCCTCTGGGATGCGGCACAGGGCAGACTGGAAAAAATCCACCCCTAGGAAACAAACTGGGTGCAGAAATAAATCCAAGCAGCCATGGGTATCGTACATCAGCGCGGGGAGCCACGGCGGAGGCAGCATCCCCCACGGCCCGCAGCCCAGAGGACACGGCAGATGGTCGAGGAGCCGACCCTAGCTGGGGGCAGTGGAAAGAGCGGTCCTTCACGCCCTGCCGACGCTTTCGGAGGGGGATCTGTCCCAGTATGGCACACACAGGTGCGGCCGCAGTTCTGTCCCGGGTGGCCAGGCTGTTCCTGTTGTTCCTCCTCCTCCCTTTCCTCCTGCCCGCTGCACTGTGGGGTTTGTAGTCCTTGCGCCGCTCCGCACGTGGGGCGCGACTACATTTCCCGAGGTACCCTCACATCCTCCTCCTCCTGCTGCTCCTGCCGCTGCTGCCGCTGCTGCCGCTGTCCCGGGCTCGCCGCGGGTCGGGCTCGGGCGGCAGCGGGGACTCCGGGATCCCCGCCTTGCCCCGGCCAGCTGCGCCCATGCCCGCCGCCCACCAGGTACGGAGTGCGGTGGGATGCGAGTGTCGCCAGGGCTGTGCCGTGCCCGGCGGGCTCCCTGGGATGCCGGCAGTGTTTCCCCCGGGTGCGGGGGATGTGTGCCAGGCGGTGTGTTGTTTGCCCCCGCCCCTGTTTCAGGGTGAGCAGGTGCCGCGTCCCCCCCAACACCCTCCTCTGTCAGGTGCACCGCGCACTGCCCCGCTTTGGTGCTGTGCGGTGGGAGGCAAAGAAGCGCCCGCACGGTGGGCAAGGGTGTATTTTCAGGAGCTTCCCAGCCCTTGTTTTAGGAAAGGTGCCCCAGGGACTCGCGCTCCCCATTCCCCCCACAAAACACATGGTGCCTTGGCAGTGTCACTGTGACACTTGCATGTCATCGACAGGCGGCTGGGGAGAGAGCATCCCCCCGACCTCTGGACCACAGTAGCCGTGACTGCGGGGAGCTGAGCCTCAGCTCGGCCACCCGTGTCACCCGTGATGCCGGGCTGACAGTGGTGTGTGGTGTGACAGTGATCCATGTCAAGGTCACAGCCCGCTAACCCAGTGATAAACAGGTTCACACGGTGATAATGGACCGATTCTGCTCCCTCTCCCTCCCTCTCTCTTCTCCCCCTCATCCCTCCACTCCCTGGCTTGCACTAGGGATGAAGGATGGAACATTCCCTGGGACTCGTGCCCTTGAGCAGAGCAGCTCCATGGATGTTCTGGACAAGGGGAATTGGGTGCGACCAGATGGGTTCTGGTCTGGAGTCCCTTTTTGTGTCGGGACACACACGCTGGGAGTTAGGAGCCAGTGCTCCAGGGAACGGAGCAGTTTCTTGGAGCTGCATCCTGGATTTAGTGTGGATGGTTCCCTGTAGGCCAGGGATGCTTATGTGTGCCCCTCCTGGATTGACATGGCAGGAAATGGGGAGCAGAGGGTGGCAAACATCCCATAGGGGTTGTGGTGCACATGACAGCAAGCAGCTGCTGCAGGTGATATCCACAGCCCAGCTTGGGGACAAGAAGGTGACAGGGCAGAGTCCAGGCACTTGCAGCTGGCAGTGGCCCCGACATGGTGCTGGGGTCAGTGTTTGGTGGGGGTTAGCCCTTGCCCCTTGCCCCTTGCCCTTCCTGCCACAGCACGGGGGGCAGTGCTCCAGACAGTGCCGGACAGTCTTGCTGGGTGGTGATTGAGCGAGTGCCTGCCTTGATTCCGAGGGATCTGTTTAGGAGGTGGGGGCTGTTTGTCCAGCTGTGAGCTCTGGCACACGAGTGTTTTGGTGATACTCAGGCACTGGTGCTGAAATCCCATGGGAATGCTGCTGGAGCAAATGGGCACTCGGCTTCCTGTAGGTTTAGGCACCACCAGCTTTCCTCTGCCACCACCAGTGCTGGCTTGTGTCCCTATTTGTCCTGTGTTATCCAGCAGCAGGGGGGGATTATCCTCCAATTTCACCATGCAGGATTCAGCAGGACACAGACTAGGACCATGAACTTACTTTTTAATGACTGTGATTAGTTGTTCTGCAGTTATCAGGGTAATCAGGTTTCTAGACCTTGTTCTGGTGGCATGTATTGGCATACGTGGAATTTTATGGCATGAAAAGTCATCTTGGTGACTTCTTATGGGCGTGGGGAGTACTGGGAGGACACCCAGTCCAGGCCTTCTCCTATCTCTGCCCTCATCCCATGACCCTTAATCAGGTCTCCTGGCACTGCCAGCTTTCCTGCAGCCAAACCTCAGGATCTGAGCTTTTAATCCCCCTCTGGACTGTGAACCTCATGGCATTTTGCATTCTCTCCAGGCTTGGACATTGTGTCCCACCGGGAAGAGCCAAGGGGCAGCCACTTGCCTGTGGCTCAGCTGAGGTCCTGTTAACCACCCAGCTACTGAGTAACACGGACGACCCCGTGCCCGCTGTGCACATTAACTCATTTCCACAGCCAGCACATTCCTATGCCTTCCCCTCCGGAGCATCCCTGGTGCAGGGTGCCTGCATCCCTCTGCCTTTGCAGCTCAGAGGGAAGTGTTGCTCCAGGAAGCAGCAAAACCCCACTGAGTCTTAAAGGGGAGGGGAAGGAGGTGATGGGAGCTGAGGATGCCCCACTGTGGATCCAGATGCTCCATGCATCCAGGCTCCGGATGCACGTGATGTATGAATGCCGCCCGACATGACCCCCCTGCTTCTGCACAGCATGGCTGCTTTTCTTCTTCCCAGAACATCTCCTGGGGAGAAGGTAGTGGTGTTTATTTGCCTTGCGATTCTGGAGGAATTTTGAGCCCGTGCCAAAAGCTGCTTTTTCCACAGAAACTGCAGCGCCCTGGTTTTCCATGCGTCCAAGAGCGCCTGCGGACAGAGAGGGGCTGTGTGGTACAGCAGAGCCTGTGTAGCTGATGGTTCCCAGGATAATGCCGCTGTCCTGCTGCAGAGCCGTGCCCAGGAATGATAATGCCAAAAAGCCAGCATCAGAGACGGTGCCAGAGCAGCGCTGGAAGCTACAAGTTTTCTACCTCTGCTTCTATGGCTTCATGACACAGATCCGGCCCGGGGAAAGCTTCATCACCCCCTATCTGCTGGGGGCCGACAAGAACTTCACAAAGGCAGAGGTGAGCTGTGGGCATCTGATCCCCTACCCTGGTGTCTCCCTTTGGGGATGGTGGCCACAGTCACCATCCCGAGGCTGCTCTGAGCATCCCTCCGTGCTTGTGGGGTGCACAGGGGTGTCATGTCCTGGGCATGGTGGTGTGTGGTGACTTGTGGTGGTGCTTTCTGGGCGGGGGAGATGGTGTGGTGTGGGGCCCTGTCTCACTTGGCTTTGAGGTCACCCTGTCCCCTGTGTCCCAGGCTCAGTTTGCCCTAGCATAAAACCTTATGCCCAGGCTGGCAACTGATTTTGGGGGCAGTGTGTGACCCCTGCCCACCTTTGCAGCCTTGGGCTGCTCCCTACTGTGGGGTTTGGAGAAGCCATGCCCCACCCCACTGGGGAGACTTTTCCATGATGGCATGGTGCACTGCCAGGCCCCTGGCAACGACGGGGTTAGACGAGGTGTGGCCACAAAGTCATCGTCTCCTAACCAACGCTGGCCCGGATCCCAGCCAGCTGCTGTGCCTGTGGGAACGCTGCATTCCCGGCATGGGAAGGGGCCCAGGCTCAGCCAGACCCCCTGCTGAGCATGCTGCTGGTCACATTCCTCCCCAAGGAGGTGCCACCATGGGGGTTCAGCAGCTGGTGCCCACACAGTCTGCAAGTTGGGGGCGTCCCCAGGGATGTGCCCACCGCTCAGCCCCTCCTTGTGCTCACGGCAGGTGACCAATGTGATCACGCCAGTGCTGTCCTACTCCTACATGGCTGTGCTGGTGCCCATCTTCCTGCTGACAGACTACCTGCGCTACAAGCCGGTGCTGGTGCTGCAGAGCCTGAGCCACATCTCCATCTGGCTGCTGCTGGTGCTGGGCACCTCTGTCCTGGCCATGCAGCTGATGGAGTTCTTCTATGGCATCACCATGGCCGCCCGCATCGCCTACTCCTCCTACATCTTCTCCCTGGTGGCCCCGTCCCGCTACCAGCGGATGGCCAGTTACTCTCGCTCTGCTGTGCTCCTGGGGGTCTTCACTAGCTCTGTGCTGGGCCAGCTCTGTGTCACCTTAGGCGGCGTCCCCTTCCTCACCCTCAACTACGTCTCCTTGGGCTTCGTCAGCTTTGGCCTCATCCTCACCCTCTTCCTCGAGCGGCCGCGGCGCAGCCTCTTCTTCAACCGGCCCAGGGCAGCCGGTGATGCCACTGTCCCCACCGAGCTGGACAGGATGGCCGGAGGGGACAGCAGAGAGGGGACGCGGGGCTGGCGGGACATGGTGCTGTGCCGTATGCTGCGGGAGCTGGGAGCGCTGGCCAGGCAGCCCCAGCTCCGCCTCTGGTCCCTGTGGTGGGTCTTCAACTCGGCTGGGTACTACCTGATGCTGTACTACGCACACATCCTCTGGAATGAGATCTCTCCCACCACGGACAACCGCCGGGTGTACAATGGAGGCGTGGATGCTGCCTCCACACTGCTGGGTAACTCGCCTGCAATGGGGACACTGGGGGTGTGAGGGGACACTCACATCCTGCTGCCTCCTGTGGGAATAGCTGGGGACACCAGAGAGGCAGGGAGTCATTGCTGTCCTGCTGCACCCCTTAGGAGTGGTGGTCCTTACGGAATTTTTGGTGGTTTGGCATTGGGGATGATGTGATGGTCACTGGGCTGGGTCCCAGCCTAGGTAGGGCAGAGGATCCTTGAGGTGCTCACAGCATCCTTCATCCCTCCCCAGGAGCCATCGCCTCCTTTGCTGCTGGCTACATGAAGATCCGCTGGACGCTGTGGTCAGAGCTGGTGATTGGAGTGGTGACAGCATTCCAGGCGGGATTGCTCTTGCTCATGAACTCCACCACCAACATCTGGCTGTGCTATGCTGCCTACATCCTCTTCCGTGGCTCCCACCAGTTCCTAGTGCCCATTGCCATGTGCGTGCTGCTCCTGGGGACCCGCTCCCACCCTGGCAGCCGGGTTGATGCCAGGGGTTCACCAGAGCTCCTGTTTTTCCCAGTTTCCAGATTGCTACCTCCCTCTCCAAAGAGCTCTGTGCTCTGGTCTTTGGTGTCAACACCTTCTTTGCCACCGTGCTGAAGACCATCATCACCGTCATCGTGGCTGACAAGAGGGGCTTGGGCTTATCTGTGCATCCCCAGGTAGGGATGGGGAGACACCTAGGATGGAGGTGGTCCCTGAAGGGTGCGGGATGAAGGGAGGGCTCCAAGTGCTGTTCTCCCCTCTCTCCTCTTTTGCAGTTTTATGTCTATTTTGGCTACTTCACACTGCTGGCTGTGATCTACCTGCTGGCAGCCATCGGGGTGGCTGTCCAGCACAGCCACCTGAGGCAGCCGGTGGAGCTGGCCCTGGCCAAGGAGCTGTGCCAGCCCCCAGTGGAGCTTCCAGCGCAGGAGAAGAGCCCGGAGGCTGGCACCACGCAAGCCTGAGCGCTGGCACCACGACACTGTGGCCAGCTCTCGGCTCCTGAAGTGAGCATTGTCACTGTCACTATGTGCTTGGTGTCCTGTCCCACTGCTGGTCCTGTTCTGTCGAGGATGTGACCCTTGGGACACGTTTTCTGCCCCGTGAGGACAGCGCTGTGCCCCTTCCCTGTCCCCACACACAGAGTGGGGGCAGGATTGCCATGGTGCCACTGCTGTGTGCCATGCAGGGGTATGGATGGGAACCCCATCCCGCTGCATCCCCATCACGGCATGGAGCCAGGCTACAAGAGGATGTTTCTTTATTCAGTGCCTTTAGAAAATGGTTTATAGGACACAACCAATGACAAAAAAATAATATAAAGATCCACAGGCTTTAAATTGCATTAATTACACAAAATACAGTAGACTGTAAGAAATAGAGACTGTGTGACTCGCACAGCTTTTATGGTAATAATTTCCATACAATAACAAAAAAAAAGCTAATTACAAGTTTCTCTTTTTTGTTGTCTTTTTTTTTTTTTTTGGTTTTTTTTTTAGCACCTTGGATTTGCCCACACCAATTGCGGCCAGCTTTGCTGCACCTTCACTGTTCTATCCCAGCAAAGGTGGCATGGGGAGGGGGGATGGCAGTGCCTGCCCTTGGTACCACACACGCTCTACACACACACATACAGAGAAACATGTGCCAAGGGCACAGCTGGCCACGCCTCAGGGCCACCCTGTCACTCCAGTACCTGTGCTGGGCTGGCTGTGGCTGTACCTGGGCTGTGGAGGCACAGCTGGGGGTCCCCAGGGTGCATGGATGGGATAGGGAAGACTGGACCCCCACCAGAGCTCTGTCAGCTAGAAGGTGGAGATGAGGATGATGGTCTTTAACCTGGGGAGGATGGAGACCATCTGGGAGAGACCCAGCATCACCATGGGACAGTCCTTGAGTGGCTGCTGGGATCTTGGCTGGAGAAGACCCCATGGCCTCAGCAGCAGGAATTTTTGTCCAACCCCAAGCTCCTGGTGAGGACAGCACAGGGCTGGGGGGCTGGTGAGAGAGGCCCCACAGGGTTTTTGTGGGGGACAGCCTACATGGCAGCACTGAAATCTCCCTGCCAAGCATCCTCCTACTCAGCCACCCCAAAAAGAGCATCTGAGCAGGGAGGGGAACAAGCTGAAGTGGTTAAATATTAGGAGTTAGAAGAGGAGGAGGAAGGCCACCAGCCTACAGCTGCCCTGCCCCGGGTGGGACCTGAGCCCCTGCCGACCCAGGGCAGGGGCCATGGCAATACTCTTTGGCTTCAGGTCTGCGGGAGGAAACCCTGCGAGGCGAGAGCGGGCGTGTGGAGGGGGCTGAGAGGCCCAGGGGTGCCGGGGTGCAGGCTGGCCCAACCCTCCCTGGGGACATGGGGGTACCCAGGGGGCGCCAGGGCAGGTGTCACTTTTTGGCAGCGGTCATGAAGCTGTTCTCGATGCAGAGGACAATGAAGGTGTGCTGGCAGCTGCTGGCTTCCTGCTCCAGCAGTTTTCCAGAGGCCAGGGAGGAAGCCTGGCCGGTGACCGCACGTTCCTCTGTCCGCCATGTCTCGCAGTAGCTCTCGGGAAGGCGCCGGCCCTTGGCATCCGAGCCGTGCCAGACATTCTTCTGTGGCCTGGAAGGGTGAAAGGTGGGGGGCTGCTGCTGCCCTGCCATGCTCCAAACCCCATCTCCCCATGGCTCAGTCCTGCACTCACCATCCTGCATCCCGCAGGACATCCCGTCCGTCAAAGGAGAGGATGCGGGCGCCGGCTCGCAGCGGGGCTCCGCTGCCCGTGAAGAGGGCTTCCCAGTTATTGAAGAGCACTTCATCCTGGTGGGAAGGGTGGGGAAATGGAGGAGGAGGGGGTTTAGCCCTGCCTGCACCCCAAGAGCATGCCAGAAGCTCCAAGCCCCAGCAGCCTCTAGGAAGGGGATGCTTCATGATGGATGGGGGCTTTGCTATGCTCTGCATCCCAGACCTTGGTGGTGCTGGGTTAATAGGTGGACTCGATAATCTTAAAGAGACCTTTTCCAATCATAATGACTCTGTGGCCTGTTCTATGACCCCTTGGAGCTCGCAGAGTGTCAGGAAGGAGACGGGCACACACATACCCGGAGGTTGACGATGGGGACGGCGGCGCGGTCAGCCCTGCGCACGATGCTGTACAGATCCTGCAGGCGTGAGGACAGGAAGGCGCGGAAGGTGCCGGCCAGCCCGACCTGCCGGGCTTGCTGGAAGCACTGGAAATCGGCGCCCCGGATTCCGCGCATGCCGCCGCTCAGCGGGGTGTTCAGGGCCACCAGGTGAAGCTGCCAAGAGGGGACACGGGGACTTGAGGGACACGTCTTTGGCCACCACCATCAGCTCTCCTCGGCCAGCATGTGGCACTCACGGCAGGCTGGAAGTCCTGATGCACGTGGGCGGCCACAGGGGCAGGGTCTGGCCGGCGGTGGATGTAGTAGCCATTGATGAGCTCCTGCTGGTGGTGCAGCAGGGGCTGCTCGGGCAGGCGGTGCTGGTTGGCCACCACCTCGTCCCCACGCCAGGGACGGGCGGTGGCCGGGGGAACGTGATTGCGCAGTGGGTGCAGGGGCCCACGGGGCTGGGGGCCGGCATAGTGAAGGGTGGGCGGCTTGTCGTACACCTCGTTGTCCTGGGGAGGGGGACAAGGTGTAAGGGGGGGGCGTGGTGCCCCAGGTGGGCATGGGGATGGAGAATGCTGGGGATGGATGGAGATGGTTGTGGTTGGATGAAGATGGGCATGGAGATGGTTGAGATTGGATGGAGATGGGAACGGGGATGGAGATAGTTAGGCATGGGGATTGATATGGTCGGGGATGAATGGAGAAGGGGATGAAGTTGATTGTTGATGGATAGAGATGGTTTTGCATGGAGACGCTTGGGGGTGGGATGAGGATAGATGAGGATAGGGATGGTATTGGGAAGGAGGATAGGGATGAGGATGTGCACAGGGAACAGAAGACTCACCAGAGCCGAACTGGGGATCAGGTTGTGCTCCTCCAGCTGCAAGGGCATGGCACATCAGATCCCAGCTGTCCCCCTCTCCTCTTCCTCGCGCACGGGTGGGGGGACCCCAAGCATCACCAAGAGTCCCCACCGAGCCCCCCGGGGCGGTGCTGCCCGCGTTCCCCTTGGCCTGGGCAGTGCAGCCTTGGCCGGGTGCCCCTCCGGCCCCCCACTCACCAGCACCCTGCGGAAGCCCCCACGCAGGCGGACGTAGAGCTCCTGCCGGTTGGTCAGGAAGATGAGGCTGCCCTCGGGCAGCTCGTGCGCGGCGCTCAGCATCGCCTGGTACGTGGGCACAGCCCGAAGCTGCGGGCACAGCCCAGGGCAGGGCTCAGGGATCGGCTGCCTGCACCACAGGCAACCCCTGCCCAGAGCCCCAGCTCACCCCCAAGGACATCTCGCTAGTGCCTGGTGGTCCGGGGGGTCCTGGTGGTCCTGGGGGTCCAGGGATGCTGACAGCTGTGGGGGAAGGAGGGTGAGATGGAGAGATGTGCAGCACGGGGAGGAATGCAGAGCTGCAAGGAGGGATGCGTGGGATACAAGCAGGGATGCTGCAGGTGCAGGGAGGGATGCAGTAGAGCAGGTACTCACCTTGTCTGTGGGGACCTGGGAAGGACGGTGGCCCAGGCGGACCAGGAGGGCCCGGGGGCCCCTGTCGCCCCTCGTATCCCACACCAGGGGGACCCTGAGGTCCTGGAGGCCCTGGTGGCCCAACAATACTGTCCCCCTTGGGACCCTAGGCAGTGTGAGAGAACATCTGTTGGAGCAAAGCCCCCAGGGATGCCACCCTCACCATGTCCCCTTCACTCCCTACCCCATGAGGTACTCACCGGCAGCCCGGGGTATCCCTGAGGTCCTGGAGGCCCTGGAAGTCCAGAGACTCCAGGACCATAGAGTGGGATGCTGCCCGGCTCGCCCTTCTCACCCTTGGGACCTGCATCCCCCTTGTCACCCTGTGGGATGGCACAGCCCTTAGGGTGAGCAGCTCACACACACTGGGTCCCCCAAACCATGCTGGGTTCCAGCTGCCAGTGTGCAAAGAGCTTACCCGCAGGCTAGTACTGAAGTGACTCGTGTCGTAGGGGAACTGGCCTGTGGAGAGAGGGAGAGGAGGGGAGAGGAGCGGGATGGGCACGGGCCCATCCCTGCCTGCCTCTGCCAGCAGGGACCAGTTACCTACCTGGGGGTCCTGGAGGTCCCATGTCACCTTTCTCTCCCTTTTGTCCTGGGAACTGATGGAAACCTGAGGGCAGCAGCAGAGATGCCATCTCAGAGCTGCAGCTTGAAGGGAGGGAGGGGGCTTCCCCCAGCTTTGCTTTGTCAAGGTTCACCAAACTGCCCAGAGGGGGCTGGGAGAGGGACATGCTCTTACCAGGGAATGCTGGATGGCTTGAGTCGCTGAAGGTCTGTGGAGATGAAAAGAAAGTGACTGCAGAGACAGCAGTATCCTCGGGAACCCCCCCTAATGCTGGTGACAGTCCCACATGCCAGCCCCAGCCGGGATGTCACTAGAGCATCCTCATTGCCCTCCAGGCAGGCAGGGAACACTGGGGGCCCAGTCACCAGCACGTCCATCATGGTGACTGTGGTGATACTCACATTGCCATTGTTGTAGACTATGCTGCCAGGTGGCCCAGGGGGCCCAGGGGGTCCTGGGGGCCCTGGGGGACCCTATGGGGGTGTGAGAAGATTTGTCAAGGTCCTGCAAAGCTGACAGTCCCCACCATGGTGGGGACAACCAGCCCCTGAGAGAAGGAGACATGCCCTTTGCCTAAGAGACTGGGGTCCCTGGGGAGACCCTTGGGCTGTGAGCCCCGCCCTGCAGGGCCAGCAGCTGGGCGGTCACAGCAGTGCTCACCCGCAAGCCCAGCACATCCGCAGGGTCGCCCTTCTCGCCCTTCAGCCCGTTCATGCCGGGACGTCCCTGCAGATGAGCAGCACAATCAACCTTGTCCCCATCGCCCTGCCAGCCCCTGGTGTCACATCTGGTGCTCCAGAGTCACCTCTGACACCCTGGCACTGTCCCACCCCTCAGGGACACAGTAGGGTGTGGGGCTCCGAGGGTGCAGGACGTGCAGACGGGGAGGGGGACTCAGTGGAGGTGATGGACACAAACAAACTGGGAGCAGGTCTTACGGGTCTGCCTGGAAAGCCGATCTCTCCCTTCATCCCTGCTCGTCCTGGGGGACCCTGGAAGGGAGAGAAGATGAGTGTGAGGGTTCTCAGTACGGGGGCACCCCCTCTGCCTAGGATCATTCCCATCCCTCCCTGTGGGACACAAGGAGGAGGATGGTGATGGTGACTCACCGATGGTCCCATCGGGCCCCGCAGCCCTGGCTCCCCCTGCAAACAATGGAACGGGAAAGGCATCACCACTGGGACCACCTGGCACCTGTCCCATGGGGACGTGCCCCCCACTCCTGCCAGGAACCCACCTTTTCTCCTTTCACCTTGGCAGTGACCACGGTCCCATCAGGGCTGATGATGACACCAGGCTCCCCCTTCTCCCCCTGCAAGAGAAGAGGAGGTGGGAGGGGACATGGAAGGATCCCGCTCCCTCCCGTAACAGGGCTGGTGTCATCTGGTGGCCAGGTAGAATAGAGGACCAGGAATGTGACCACTCCATGGGATGCAGGTGGCCTGGAGCAGTTACCTTCAACCCTGGAGCACCCTGGAGACCAGTTGACCCCTGGTCACCTTTTGGTCCCACCGGACCCTGCAGGAAGGACACAGAACCCATGTCATTCCCAACCCACAAAAGGCAGGCCCCAAACTCTCCCTCCATCACCACCACTCTGTAGCAAAGCACAGCAGGACAGGTGACCACAGCTGTCACCAGGGCCACCCTGTGGTCCCCAGGTGTGTCACCGACTCACCGGAAAGCCAGCGTGGCCTGGTCTGCCCTGCAGAGAGAAGCAGAAATGCTCCTAAGAGCAAACCCCCTCTTTCCAAAAACAGGGTGCCCTCCTGGCACTGCTGAGGAGTAGGCACAGGTGGCAGGAGGGCACCTACCTCTGGACCAGGAAAAGCCACCAAGGACTTCTGCAAAAAGAGACAAAATGAGGTTTTTCCCCCTGAGTTTGGATCTGAAGGCCAGAGCTGCTGGCTGGAATACCCCTTCCCCTGCCCTGTGCTGGAGCCAGGTGCCATCACTTACATCTTCACTGGAAACAGTGATGACCCGTCCAGGGGGACCTGGTGGGCCAGGGGGGCCAGGCAGCCCCACTCCATCTCGGCCTTGCTCTCCCTGGAAGACACAAGGCATCAGCCCAGGGCCACCCATGGCTGGTCCCCATCCCCAGCCTGGTGGCACCTACCTTCTCACCGGTGCTACCTTTGTCACCTTTGGGTCCCTGGAAAGAGGAGCAGGAGGGAGTGAGCACCACATGGAGACAGACTCTGGCTCACAAGTGCTGATCCACTCCCACCTCTGGCTCAAAAAAATCCTTCAGGCAACCCCACCTCTGCTTCCAGCTCCAGACAACAAGCCAGTCTGCAATGATGTTGGGTGGAGGTGCAGGGGACAGGATCCTAAAGAGTGTGGGCACCCCTGGCACGCAGTGAGCTGGGTCCCACTGCAGGGAGGGGGAGTTTTGGCTGCTGGGGAATGGAGCTGCTGCAATAAAGGGTGCCCTGCCTGGAGTGGGGGGGTCTTCTGGAGCTGGGGGGCTGAGGCTCCTACCTGTGGTCCAGGGAAGCCCTCCAGGCCAGGGCGGCCATCAATGCCAGGCATGCCAGCATCTCCCTACAATGGGAGGGGGAAAGGGCAGGATGCAGCCCCAGGTCAGAGAGCACAGGAGTCCTGCCCACTGCCCTGCACACCCACACAAAGCCATCCCAGTCTCCCAGGGCTCCTACCTTTGGTCCCGGCAAGCCAGGCTGTCCAGGTCTGCCAACCTCTCCCTGCAAGGAAAGAGGTGTCAGAGGCATCCCTACAGGCTACTGACAGGCATCCTGCATGGATGCATGGTGGAGGGGTTCCTCACCTTCACCCCTGGCAGTCCGGGCACACCCTGAAAGCAACAAGGGGGCCATGAGCACTGGACAATGGCAGGGGACACAATGGCAGGGAACACCCCAGGGAGCCCAGGATGGAGAAGAGGGAGAGGGCAGGAATGGCCCTACCTGTCGACCTTCAGGTCCAGGTGGTCCAGGGGTGAATGACAGTCCTGAGCCCTCCATGTCACCCTAAATACAGGGAGAAGGGGCTGAGCTGTGTCTGTCCCTGGCTCCAGCTCATCCCACCCCATCAGTGCAGCGACCACTCACAAATCCAGCCTCATAGCCTGGCCCTGGTGGTCCTGGGGGGCCAGGGGGTCCTGGTGGCCCTTGAGGTCCGATGGGTCCAGGAAGGCCTGCTAGGCCCATTTCTCCTGGGGGTCCTGCTGGTCCTGTTTCTCCTTTGCTGCCCTGAAAAGGAGACAAGAAGGGGACAGATGGAAGGTGGCAGTGGCTGCTGCCTGGAGCCTGCAAGCAGGAGGCAGAGCATCCCCTCCCAAATCCCCTCTGGGAGAGGACATAAATGCTTATCCTGGTGCTTCCCTGTCTAGGGGCTTTGTGGTAGGAGGCATTGCCCAGCTCAGGCACCCTCCATCCCACCAGCTCCCCATGTAAAGCCCACAGTGGCCACCAGAGGCCCGTCTAAAATCATGAATGGGAATGTTCCTGCACGTGTGGCTGGCTCCAGCGCTGCAGCAGAGCTCAATGCCGTAAAGGAATGCTCGCAGGCATTCCTGAGATTGCAATGGGTCTGGAAGCAACAGGACCTCACACCCGCTGCCACCCTATCTGCCCGCTAGGTGGTGCAGAAGTGCAGAAAGTTAGAATTTAGGTTAAGAAACTTAAGTTTTGAGGGTTTTGCCCCCAGCTCAGGCTGCAGTGGATGGTCAGACCAAGGGGCAGCATCCCAGCGCTATGGGGCTCCCAGCAAGCCTTTATTTCCACCCTTGGGGATGCAGGATGGAAAGATGCTGGAGCAAACAGGCAGGAGAGAATGATGCACAGAAGATGGGGTGTTTTCCAGTGGGGTGTGGGCAGCCCCCAAGCAAGCTCTCCTCTGTCTTGAAACACCTCCCTCGGTTTTCCTGCCCACTTCCTGATGTGGCAGTGCCTGGAGCAAAGCCAAGGCAGGGTGGTAGGAGCCCGGTGAGCATCCTTTGTGGGGTCAGCAGCTCCATGCAGCTTCAAGCTGTGGCACTGATCTGGGAGGAACACGAAGAGCAATGTCCCCCTCCCCATTCCTGTGCAAGATGGCTCCCCCAGGCAAAATCCCTGCCTCCAATCTGCACTGAAGAACCCAAAAAATTCCACCCCAGGCACAGTACCTTGGGTCCTGGTAGGCCAGGGAGGCCAAAGTCACCCGCATCACCCTGGGAAGGAGGAGGAGGGAGAAGAGGGTGTGAAGAAGCTGCCCGACTCCAGGCAGGAGCAGAATGCTGCTCCCCAGCCCAGGAACTGGAGATGTGCCAAGGGTGCCAGGTGCCCTGTGGGACAGCTGTGACATGCTCCTGGGGCACATGGGACAGGGGACACTCACCCGCTCTCCTTTGGGCCCCGGCTGCCCAGCCTCCCCGTCTCTTCCTGGAGGACCCTGAGGACCCTGTAAGATCCCAGGAGTCAGTTCCAGCACAGAAAAGCCCCACTGGGCTTGTGGGCACCAAGACCCCCACCTGGGATAGGTCCCCTTGGCCACCCCATAGACCTACCGGTGGCCCTGGGGGCCCAGGGATCCCATCCCTGCCTGGCAGCCCCGGTGGTCCTGGTAGGTCTGTGTGGTTCATCCCAAACCGTCCTGGCTCCCCTGGCAAACCGGGCACACCAGGTGGCCCTGGGGGCCCAGGTGGCCCTCGTGGACCCTAGAAGAGATGTGGGAGGCCATGGCTGAGGGTGTTCCCCCCCTCCCATCTGGCAGGACAGGCACTTCACCCCCACTCACCCGCAGAGTCTCCAGGTCACCGCCAAAGCCAGAGCCCTCCATGTCGATGAAGGTCTGGAGCAGAAGCATGAGGGGGATGTCAGGGCACCCAGTGGCCCTGGGTCTCACAACTCTTGCGGCTTGATGGACCCCCCATCCCTCAAATCCCTGGGTCCCAGGGAACACCCACCAGCTTGTCGTTCTTGGAGGAGGGTCCTGGCGGTCCCGGAGGGCCAGNCCCCGGCACTGGCACTCACCTTCTCCCCCTTCAGGCCCGGCTCCCCCGGCATCCCGGGGAACCCCGGGGGCCCCATTTCACCCTGCAAAGGGGAGCAGTGGGGGCTCAGCCGGTGGCAAGGCAAGGGGGGAGCTGTCCCCCATCACCCCTGCCACCCCCTCCACCCCACTTACGGGTTTGCCATCCTCACCAGGATCTCCCTAGGGATGACAGAGAGGGGACAGGTCAGTCTGCAGGTGAGTAGGATGAGGGGACAGGGGACACCCTGTGAGGGGGGATTTGACTCACAGGCTCACCGTCCCTGCCAGGGGATCCGTCCTTCCCTGGTGGCCCTGGGGGGCCAGTGACCTGCTCCACCACTGAGGCATCAGCGTGCTGAGAGAGGGTCCCAGGGCGTCCAGGGTCACCTGGTTCTCCTTTTTGGCCCTTAGAGCCGGGGTAGCCAAATCCAGCACTGCCCTGGGGAGGGGAGGGAAACAGGGATGGGTAGCAGGCCCCTGAGTAGGCAGGGTGGCAGCTCCCCCAGCGATGCTCACCTTGACGCCCAGGTCTCCTTTCTCCCCCTGAGGATCAGAAACAGAAGGAAGTGTGTGTCAAAACACAGACATGTCACTGGCACCCTCGAGCGTCACTGGCACCCTCGAGCCCCCGGGGACCAGCTCTCACCCACCTTTTGTCCTTTGACACTGCCCGGCCCTACGATGCCACCAGTCCCTGAGTCCCCTTTCAAGCCACGTTCCCCCTTCTCTCCCTTTTCGCCCTTCCGGCCAGTGCCTGTGGAAAAGGAAAAGCACGCAGCCGTGGTTGGGGAGAGCCCACCACAATGTCCCCACTTGTGCGCCTTGGGGAAAGGGAAAGGTGCTGGAATTACCTCCCGTGGAGACCTGCAGCGTCTCCTCTGCCCTGGTCCTCTCAGCTTGCTGTGGGGACCCCCCACCACTCCTCAGGCCACTGCCCCCTGCCACGGGGGGAGAGGTCACGGGGACAGCATCCAGCAGCCCTGGGACACCCTGTGCCAACAACGAGGGAGTGTTCACCTCCCAGTGCCTTCCCGTAAGGGACAGGTGTTGGGACACCATCAAGCATTGCATGACCTCAGCCATGCAGGGCACTCAGACCTTCTCATCACCAGAATTTTGGGGTCTCCCCCTGAGCGCAACATCTGCGGGCAGCAACTCACCTCGACCTTGCCCGAGGGCTGCTGTCCACCTTCCATCCCGCTGCCAAAATCCCCAGAGACCTGTGTTTGCCCATGGAGAAGGCGTGAGGGCTGAGCTGGGAGCACGGTGGGGACAGCCCTGAGCCCGCCCCAGACGTGCTGCCAGCGCTCACCTCTGCGTCATCCTCCTCTTCCTCACACTGGCGCTCGGCCGCCCGTGGGTCCCCTCGGAGCTTCAAATCTGCAATCACCCCCTGCAAGGAGACCACGGGCAGGTGGGGGACACAGACAAGACACCCTGCTGTGCCGTGACCTGCCATGCCTCTCAGCCACCACATCCTCCAGTGGGAGGAAAAGTATGGATGAGATCTGCTGTCAGCACTGTGAGCAGCTGGAAGAGGTCACCACCCAACTGGGGGCATTTGCTTGTGAGATATTATATATATATATAATTTTAATTATACAAAAATGATATAATATTTATTATATAACTTAATCTACTTATAATTCATTCATCTT
Source organism: Cisticola juncidis (assembly GCA_013400215.1). Classification (NCBI taxonomy): domain Eukaryota; kingdom Metazoa; phylum Chordata; class Aves; order Passeriformes; family Cisticolidae; genus Cisticola; species Cisticola juncidis. The sequence goes on from VXBR01006215.1 coordinate 38,775, forward strand.
ATGTCACAGTCAGCCTGGCTAAACTGCAACTGCCCCTGCTCCTTGCTTTCCTAAGCCCATTGCGTTTCCTTGCCCAGACGTGGTGCACTGTGCTTTCAGGCCAGCCCAAATATTATTTTAGGTGTCTTGCCCAAAGAAGAGACACCAAGGGAGAGGTATCTCCTTTCTCTGAGCTCGCTTCCCAGCGTGGTCCCCTGCTCCTCCCCACTGGGATCAGATGGATGGGCAGCATCCCAGCTTGGCAGACTCCCATAGCGACAGCATCCCTGTGTCCCTGTTCCCACCCAGCAGGGAGGATCCAAGCTGGGCTCTGGGATATGCTGGGTGACCCCACTTGCAGTGGGATCTGTGGGGTTCAAGCTGGTACCCACACACCCTCTCCTTCTGAGGCCAGGATGCTACGGGGGTTTGCCTGGAGGCAGCATCCTTAGGGATTTGTGGTGGTTTCTTGTATAAACAAGCGGCCTGGATGCACGCAGTGCTTGCAAAACACAAATAAATAGTAAGAAAGTGCAGCTTATCCCAGGAAATACAACACGTGGGCTGCAGAACCTGCCAGCTGTCCTCGTGTGGGGCAGGGCAGTTGGCTGTGGCCAGGGAGCCCTCGGGAGAGGAAAACCAAAGAACACAGCCAAAAGATCCCTGTAAAAGCTCTACTGGGTGTCTGGCCACCACCTCTGCTCAGCCCATGTGGTGCCAGCTCTGGCACATGGCTTGCCAAGCCACGCTGGTGGTGCTCGGGAGGGGCTGCAAGGTTGAAACCTGAGGCTTTCCAGAGGCATGGGAAACAAGCCAGTTCCAAGCCCTGAAGCGAGGCAGTCCTACGAGGGATGGTGATAGGGGTCTTTGCAGGCTCCTTGCTCTGATAAATAGAGCAGCAGCACCACAGATCTTACAGTCTATCCATAGAATCATGGAATCGTTAAGGCTGGAAATGCCCTCTAGGACCATCGAGTCCAACCATTAACAAAGCGTGCCAGGTCCCCCACTAAACCTTGTCCCCAAGTGCCACATCCAGCTGCAAACAAACCCTCCTGCCAGATCCCAGCTGAGACCCCATTTGCCTCCTTGAGAACTGCCGTCCCAGGGGCCTCTTCATCACCCACAGGCTTTGTCCCTCTAGGTTTCTTGTCACAGCCACAAAGGTGACTCAGGAAGGAGCAGAGGTGCCAGGACATCCCTCCAGCTGCCTCCCAACAAGTTCATTCTGAGGCTTGACCCGGGGCCAGGCTTTAATCCGCTTGATGCCCCGTTAGTTCCAGATAACGCGTGGCAGGGCTGGACAGTGATGGAAACAGCACGAGGCAGTCAGATGCTGCTCCCTTCTCACCCAGCCAAGGCCTCCTTCCCTCCACGGCCAGCTATTCCCCATGGGAAAACTGGGGGCGGGCAGTGGGATTGGGGGTTGGCAAGCCTGGGGCCATCACCTGCTAAAAGGGTCTGCTCTGCCCCAGGCTGTTGCTGTGCCTTCCACATGGTGCCAAGCCCCTCCAGCTGGGGAGAGGAGCTACTCCACAGCCATGACCTGGCCCTCCAGCACGTTCAAGAGCAAAGAAATTGCTCTTCAAGAGCAAAGAGTTGCTCTTCAAGGGACCAACCCGAATCCCAGTGCAAACTAGTTTGTATCCCATCAATGATTAACCCCTTCCTGGGGGACCTTTCCCTGCCCAAAGCCATTCTAGGGGGAATGTGGCAGTATAATCAAGATGATGTTAAAGCTTAGAAACGTGCTTTGCAGAACTCCACAGGGAAAACATCGCTCCCCTCAGCAGAGCCCCTGTTGCTGGGCAAATCCTGCTTGGCCCAGGATAAACCTGAACATTCCTCTCCTCAACTCCTGCAGGGGATTTCCATGTCAGCTGCGCATTTTCCCCACACTTTCCACAACACTTATCTGGAACACAAGTCCTGCTCAAAGCACAGGCTGAGCTATCACATCCTTTCTCACTCTCCAAAGCCTTCCTGGAGATACCGCCCAACATCAGCCAGCAAAGATATGCTCCAGCCCAAGCATTTTTTCCGTGTAAGAGACATTTTCCCAGCCAAACCAGCTTCTCCACCAAAGAAGCTGGGTATTTTTAGGAGTGGGGAGATCTGAAGAGGCTCCACGTATTTGCTGGGAAAAGGCAATGGTGGGAGTTGCATGGCAACCCCACGTCCTCCTGCCAGCCCAGCTTGAGAGCTTTGCCTTGGTCAGCCCCAAGACAATAAATCAGTGGCACCTCAGGCCTCCTTCCCCTCCATCCCCCCTTCCCCAGGGACACACATCGAGCTGGTTATCTTCTGGGCGTGGGTGGTGTCACATTCTCTCCAGGCTTCTGTGAGACACTCCTTGGGGTGACCTGAGCTCTTACCTGGTATTTATCTGGGTCAGCCCCTCCAGCCTGAGCAACAAAGAGCCCAGAGCCCTCTTCCAGCTCCATCTCGTCTGGGGAGCGCTCGAAGCGGACGCGCTCGTGCTCCTCACAGTCCAGGTAGAGGACAACCTCCTCCTCCTCCACGCTGATGGCGAAGCGTGTCCACTGGTTGAGCAGGGTGGGCACGGTGAAGGTGGCGGCCGGGTAGGAGCTGGGTGAGCCCGGCTCCGTGTAGTAGAAGATGATCTGCTGCTGGCCTGCCCGCAGCTCTGAGAGCTTGACGCCCACATAGATGATGCTCTGCGAGGAGTCTGTGACGGCAAAGAGCACCCCGGCCCGGGGCGTGGTGGGCTGGATGTGGAACAGCAGCGAGAAGTCCCGGTAGAAAGGGCTCGGCAGGTGGTACCGGGCCACCTGGCCTGTGTTGGCGTTGGGACCGAAAACGTAGCCAGGGTTGTTGTCGGGGCCGTAAATTCTGTGGATCTCCTCCGTTGGCGGGTCCCCGATCAGCTCCAGCAGGCTGACCTCGGCACTCAGGCTCTCTACAAGGAGGAAGGACAGGGGATGGTCTCAACCAGCCAGGGAAAGGTGGTCACTCAGCAAGGACACCCCTGCCTGTGCCTCCCAAACACACTGTTCTTCAGCGGCTCCCTTCACTCACCCACCCCAAGATCTGTGCGTTGGCCAAGGCAGTGACCTTGAGCCACTCCCACCACATCACTGGGATGCATCTCTCAATATGCCCCCCATTCCCAGCTGCTGGCCCTCCAACCACAGCTGAGACATCACAGAATCATGGCATGACTTGGGTGGGAAAGGACTTTAAAAACCATCTCGTTCCAATCCCCCTGCCATGATCAAGGACACACTCCACTAGACCAGGTTGCTCAGATTCCCTGAGATGGGATAAAGCCAAAGGGGTCTTGCCCGTGGTAGGGATATGCTGCTGGAGCATCAGGATGCTGAGCCACCACGGAGCCCCAGGGAAGTGTGCTGCATCCGTACTCATTCCAGGATCACGGTGACCCCTCACATCATCCTGGGACAAAATCCTACAGTCACCCCAGCTGGGAATAAATCACAGCCATCCCCTCGTAACACCCTGGGAACACAGCTCAAGCCAGCTCAGCTTCCCAGATGCTCTCAATTTGGAGGTCGACTCATTTCCCAACTCCTACTGAGAATTAGGGAATTGGGGAAGTTCTGCTGGAGACCTCTCTCCTACCCAGCACAGCTGAACATCTGGTCAGGGCGAGCCAGCGCTGTGTCCGCCAGCTCCCGTTGTTCTGGCAGCCAGCACATCCTCATCGCCCACACACCGGGCGCTGGATTCCTCCTCTCCTATGTCAACTGCTCGGGGCTGGTGCCAGCTCCAAAGGAGAGGCTTTTTAACCTCTCCTTTCCTGGGAGGGAGGAAACCCAACCACCCTGGCTGGGGGATCTGCACTGAGCTCAGTGCTGCGTTTTGGCCCCATCCCATGCCAGGAGCGGGAGCTGACACAATTCAGTTCCATCCCTGATTTTCACATGAGCAATGGGGAGTGGGGGAGAATCAGAGGTGTATCCTGAGGTATCCTGGGCTGAACCCAGGAGGATCAGCCAGGAACCTCCACCCAGCTCTGGAGCCAGGCATTGTCCTCCAGAGCTCTTAGGAAAAAAAAAAGGGTAAAGAAAATAAAAAGAAAAAGAAGGAATCAGCCCAGCCTTGCCCAGCCCAAAAGGAAAACACATCTCTTGGGGATGGTGATGAAAACCTGGGTGCCTCTTCCAAAGCCTGGGGGACATGGATCATTCCCAGGCTCCCCTGCTGCCAATCCCCAATGCCAGCGCCAGCCTCATGACAGGGACTCAGCAGTGAGGACATAAGAAGTGCCATAAACTAAAGGTGGAGGCAAATTTTTGCTCTGCCAGAGCCAGACACACAAATCCCCTGTAACTCTGGCTCTGAAACTGCTCCAGCTGTCCAACTGTCCACTCTCAGTCCCTCCCAAACTTGGCAACCCAAAAATGAGCACCTGGCTGGGAGAAAATCTCCTTCCCAATCTTTCACCAGTTCTAGCCACTTCATCTGCTCTGTACTGGGATCAGGCTTCCCCATGGGGCATTCCCAGTCTGCTTAGAGGAGAACCTCTGGATCTGGGAGTCCAGCAGCCTTTCACTCCCAGATATGCACAGCCCTACACCAAAACTGGTAGGGTGAGCGAATGGGGCTCCCCCAGACTCTCAGCCTGTCACCCAGCCTTGAGTCATCCTGTGCTCAGCACCTCACAAGCTTGTTTCAACTGCAAATGCCAGGATGCAGGGACTGCATTTATCTGGGGTTGGAGGAAGTCAAATCCACAGCAGCTTTAAGGAAAAAGGAAACCAGAGCTTCCTCCTGGGGGTCCGAATGGGTGTAAGAGCCAGTGCTGCAATTCCTGCAGACAAGTCATTGTGTCCCCACCAGGGCTCAGGATGATGGGGACACACTGAAAGAGGCCTTTGTTAGCAGGGCAATTTGCAACCATTCTCCCCTTGGAGCTGCAGCTGGCTCTGGGAGTCTCCCTCCTCCTCAAACATGCCACCCACCCCCAAGTCCAGGGTGGGAGCTGGCTGCTAGCACTTCCCAAAGCAAATGGACTTTTTTCCTGCGTGACAGAGGTTGGATGGGGACTGGGGAGCAGAGGGGTAAGGGGAGAGCCCTTCAAATGTCTGCTCCACTACAAAAGCCAAGTACCCTTCTCATCATCACAGCTTTCAGGCCATGCCTGCTTTTTCCAAAGGGTATCCAGAGCCCAAATACTGCAGCCCATTATCCTTGTGGCAAACTGGCAGCACCCACTACAGAACAAGGAGAGATGGGGGGCCGCTGTGGGTTTGGTGTTGGCATGGGATGGCTGTGGGGATGCCTCTGAACAGTGACTCTGCCATTGGAAATGTTGGCAGGATGCTCCAAGACACGTTCCCACTCTGCCATGACCTTCCTGGCTGGTCTGAGCCTCAGCTGCCAGCATGGGATTCAGGGGACCCTCAGCACACAGCACATCGAGTCACCCCATGGGGTGCACCACAGCCCCCACATTTCCCACTCATTCCCAATACTGCCCATCCAAGCAACCACAGTGAAGTCCCAGATAAGAAAGCACCTCCTCTGCAAGCATCCCCACAATCCCAGTGCATCCCCCCACAAACAGAGCCTCTTTGACACCGAGGGGACCCTGTGTGTGACCTTGGTTTGCCTTGGCATCTCCCGGCCATCCCCCGAGGGTGCAGGGGTCTGCAGGGGAACACAGCCCCATTCAGAGGCTTTGGCAGGCGGGGAGCAGCGGGGGAGCTCCAGCTTTCATCCCAACTGCATTTCTCCAAGCACGAGTCACCCCCCCGCTCCTGTCTCTCACCCCCCTGCCCTGTCTGGGTCCCTGGAAGGTCACAGGCATGGAATGATGAAGCTGGGGGTGAAGTAACCTCTCCCACTTTTCCAAGCAGCAGGGATCAAACATTAGCCGCCATCGGGTGAATCGTTAACCCCAAAGAGCTGCTCTGGGAGAGGGGAGTGTGTGGGCACGGCTGTCACCTTGAAACCCGCTCGCCACCACGGTGCTGTGGCTGGGTGCTCATGGGGTCTGGGTCCTTGCCCTGTTCCTGTGGGGACCTGCCAACTCTCCAAGTGCTCTGATCCCAGGCAGGATGGGCACCCCAAAGCCCAGTGGCACCTGGAAACTGGCCCTCAATGCTAGTGTGATGCACTTGGGGAGCATCCCCTGTGCTGGCCACTGTGATTCACAGGGAGCGATGTTCGCCCTTGTGGAGGGAGCCAAAATCTGCTGGCTCTGTTTGGAAAAATCAAGGCTGGATGGAAAGCAATTCTGGATTTAGCAGCATTCCATGGGCACAAGGCAGAAGCACCCCCCAGTGCCTGGGGGAGTCTGGGCAGGGCAGACACGACGCAGGAAGGTTGCCCAGCCACATTACCTGCAGAGGCATTAATAAAGACACAAGAAACCCCGCTGTCCTCCTCAGGGAGAGCATCACAAGGCAGAGGCAGGCGCCCACCGGCCAAGTGAGTCCAACACAGGTCTCTGACGGCCTCGCAGAAGCCTTGGCACGGCGGGGGCGTTACGGGGACCGAGGGGCTACAGCCGGGGAGCAGCAGCAAGCAGAGGAACCACTCCAGGTAGCGATGGCACCGCGACTCAAGCAGACCCTCCCACTCATGCAAAGCCACCCGAATTTCCTCCTCCCTGCCGTGCCGGAGGTAATTTGGCAATCGGACATGGCTGGTGCCCAGTACGCTGCAGAAGGGCAGGTGGGTTGGGATGGGCTGGCAATGGCCGGCCACTGGCAGCAGTTCTGGGAAGAAGGATGTGAGCCCCGCGCTGCCACTCCCGTAGAGCTGCATGGTAGCGGTTAGTAAATTGAACTCCAGAGGTACGGAGTTAGCAGCAGCAGGAGGATCCACACCCTTATCCACCCTCTGGTCTGGCCAAGGCGGGCTCTGGTTCCCGTTCCTGCTGGCCAGAGCCAGCCCCAGGTGGCTGGTGCCATGCCATAGGTTCGGTGATGCTCCGTGGAGGTGATGGGGAGGTGGTGCCGAGGGGTTCTGGAATGGTACCGTCTGCTGGGGGGTACTGCCACCTGGTGAGAAAGGAAAAGGGGCACTACCTGACTGGGGACCCGCTGGTCTCTGCAAGGACACCTGTGTCTCCATTGCTGTAGGAGTTTCCGTCCCCAGCAACTCTGGGTTCTTGGTGGTCACTGTCCTCGGGAGTGGTGGGTTCTCAATGTTCCCCAGGAGCTCTGGGTTCTTGGTGGTCACTGTCCTCAGGAGCCGTGTGTCCTTGGTGTTTCTCATCGCCAGGAGCTGCAGATTCTCAGTGGTCCCCATGCCCAGGAGCTGTGGATCCTTAGTGGTCCCCGTCCCCGGGAGCTGTGGGTCCTCAGTGTGCCCCATCACCAGGAGCTCCAGGTCTGTGGTACTCATCATCCCTAGGAGCTGTGGGTCCTCAGTGGTGCCCAACCCCAGCAGCTGCAGGTCCTCAGTAGTCCCTGACCCCAGGAGCTGGGGGTTCTTAGAGGACCCTGAACCCAGGAGCTGAGGGTCCTCAGTGGTCCCCATCCTCAGGAACTGTGGGTTTTCAGTGGTCCCTGACCCCAGCAGCTGCAGGTCCTCAGTAGTCCCTGACCCCAGGAGCTGGGGGTTCTTAGAGGACCCTGAACCCAGGAGCTGAGGGTCCTCAGTGGTCCCCATCCTCAGGAACTGTGGGTTTTCAGTGGTCCCTGACCCCAGCAGCTGCAGGTCCTCAGTAGTTCTTGTCCCCAAGAGCTGTGAATCCTTGGAGGTCACTGACCCCAGGAACTGGGGATCTTTGGTGGTCCTCATCCTCAGGAGCTGCAGGTGCTCAGTGGTCCCTGTCCCCGGAAGCTGAAGGTCCTTGGTGGTCCCTGACCACAAGAGCTGGGGGTCTTTAGAGGTCTCTGACCACAGGAGCTGAAGGTCCTTGGTGTTCCCTGACCCCAGGAGCTGAGGGTCCTCAGTATCCCCTGACCCCAAGAGCTGTGGGTCCTTGTGGGTCTCTGTCCCCAGAAACTGGGAGTCCTCGGTGTTCCGCAGCCCCAGGAGCTGCAGGTCCTTGTGGGTCCCTGTCCCCAGGAGCTGGGGGTCATCAGTGGAGCTGCTGGTCGCCTGCTGTCCCAGGGCAGGTGACATGCTGTGGGGAGGAGAGATGCTTGGCCATGCCGTGCTCTCCAGCAGCCCTGTGGCATTCCTATCCCACTGCTCCGTGGTTTTGGCTGCAGTTCCCTCACCCACAGGTGCTGCTGCAGCAGGATCTGGCTCCTGCCTCGGTGGAGTGGTGACATTCCCCTCTACCTCGCCACCCCACTTCCCTGGGGACGGGCTGGGAGACGGAGCTGCCTCTGAGGTTGGTGGGTCCGACGCCGGGATTCCCGGGATTCCCTCGCTGGGTGCTGCTGGGCTTCCTGTGGTCTTCGTGCTGTCCCAAACCCAGTCCAGGAGCTGTGTTTCAGAGCAGGAGAAGCAGCAAGCCAGGAGGAGGAGAAACCCCCAGCGAGGTGGGGCCATTGGAAAAGCGAAACCGAGCTCCGTTGCTGCCGAGAGCAGAGCGGAGAGGCAGGAGGAAGGAGAGGAGGGGAGAAGCAGGAGTTCTGCCCCGGCCAGGCTCACGGAGCACTCACATCGCTCTCTGCTCTCCAGCTCCGGCACTCGACCCTTCAAACCGAGCGGAGCAGGGGAGGAGTGGCCGCGCCGCCGGCCCTGCCAAGCCCTCCTCCCCAGCGCCAGCCTCCCGCTCCGGCACGGCCCCTCGGGACCCCGACGCCTGTCTGGGGACCAACCTGAGCCCCCCAAAACCTCCGGGAGCCCAGCCAGCCTTCAGACGCACCCTACTGCCTGTCCCGGCAGCTGCTGCCGGATGTTTAACTCCTTCCTGCCCAGAAAATCCTAAATCCTCTCTCTCCTGCTCGGTGGCTCTGGTTAAATCTCCAGCATCCGGAGCTGTACATGGTGGGGTCGTGCACGCACATGGTCCTCATGGATACCCAGCTTTGGTGGGACACCCCACTTTAGGCCTCGGGAAAAGGTTATAATCTCAGAGCAAAACTGAGTGAGGAGGGAAACAAATCCCAGAAAACATTTCCAATATTTCCACCGGCAGCAAACACAACAAGTTCCCAAAGCCAAGTGTTTAAATCTGCTTTTCCAGCTTGGTCACAGGGCCAGGACCCCCCAGGTGCTAGGATGGCCAGGGGGCACTGCAGCTGTCCTGCTCCCCAAAGCATCACACGCCAGCAATGCCTGGAAGCCAGGTCAGAGAAATCACAAGTTTCCCAATCACAAGTCTTCCAAGAGCCGAGGATGAAAATCTCCCCTAGGCAGGGCTGGCACTCTTCCACACCCCAAAAATTTCAATTGTTCGTTGCCTTGGCTTAAAAATGTTACCCCCAAAATCCACTTATCCAGCTCTGGTGACAGTGCCCCTCATTCCTAGGGATGGCCAAGCAGAGATGAAGCACTCCCAGGGCCTGCACCACAATGGTGACAGCAGGCAAGTCACCTCCATGGCTCAAGAAGTGTCCCTGAGACAGGGTTTTGATGGGGAGGTGACAATTTCGGCTCCTCTTGGCTGTGTGACCAGAAAAGTCACAGTGTGCCATAACATGGTTCTGCAGAGTGAAGATCTCCACATGCCAGTGCTGCTACCCCAGTTTAAAAACATTCAGGAAAATCACCGCGACAAATGCTGAGATGTCCATTTTGCTTTTTGCAACATTTCCCACACTACTTTTGAAGCGAAACGGGCAAATTTTCCCCTGAAAATGGGAGCTGGCTGCTGCTGCCATGACCGATACTGTTAGGGGTGCCTGTGGTGGAACAGCCCCCACCGATCCACACAGGACACGGGATTCTCCGGGTGGCAGAGCTTCCATATGGCCCCTCCCAGAGCTCCCACATCAGCCTGGGGAAGGAGCCAGGTGTCTGCCAACCTTCTCTGGCTTGTCCTGACTCGGCTGCCCTGGGGCCGGGGTGCGGTGGTACTGTGCACTGCAGGACTCCTTGGCACGTCCCAGAGGGATAGGAGTGACTGCTGCTTCCACTCACACCAGTGGGATGGAAAACCTTGGTGTTCCCACAGCCTCCCCCACTCAGATCTGTGCAGCTCCTAGGGTGGGGATCATCACATGCCCCCATGAGCTGCCTGGTCCTTGCCAGGAGGATTTGGGCAGGAGCACCCTGCTGGGGTACCCCAAGCGTGTGCACACAGGATGCCCAGCCAGAGAAATTCCCGCTTCTCCCTTCTGCTGGGATTAGGCAGCTCATGACAGCGGAGTGGAGCAGCAGTCCCGTGGGACACCCTCATTAAGTCAATGATCTTCATTTCACTGCACACATCCTTGCTGGCAGCTCCCTGGGAACGAGCTAGGTTTGGTGCATCACCAAAACAAAGGGATTCCCAAATTAGGTGCCCTGAGGGCAGGCTGGTGGCACAGGGGACACTAGAACATCTTGGCCCAGTGCAACAAGCACTGCCGCTGACCAAGCAGCCAGGCAAGGGCTGGAAAGGCACCAGCTGGTGGAATATTTTGGAGAAGTATTCCCCCAGGGAGAAGCCATGGCAGCTGGCTTGCTGGCAGAGCAGGGAAAACCCCTTGTTTTAGCCTCTTCCAGCCAAAAGGCTCCCAAAAAGCACTTTGCACACTGCATGACATGCTGCTGCCAGCTTGCCATAACCTTGGACTTCTTGAAAAGCCAATCTGGACCCTCATCCTGGTCCCAATTCCCTCCCAAAGCCTTTGGCTGCATCTTCCCAAAACTATCTGGCATCTGGTGCTGCAGCATGGTTCCTCAGGAAAAAGAGGATTGGGCTGCCCTAAGAAGGCACTGAGGGCTCAGTCCTGGGCCAGAAGAATAGAGATGGGGGGGAGAGGGCAAAAAGGAAAAAGAGAGGAAAAACTAGGGAGAAGAGTGAAGATGGGAAGAAAAGAGATTGGGGGGAAAGAGAGTGGGGAGAAGAGAAAGGGGAAAATGAGAGAGGAGGGAAAGGAGAAAAGAGAAAAAAAGAGTGTGGAAGTCAAGAAAACAGTGGGAAGTGGAGGAAAGGGGGTGGGGGAAGTGGAAGAAGTGGAGAATGAGAGTAGGAAAGGAGAAAGAAGGAGAGAGAAAAGAGGGGAGAAAGGATAAAAGAGGAAAAATGCAGGCGACAAGAACAAAGAAAATAACAGAAAAAAGAGAAGAGGGGGAAGAGAAGGAGGACAAGAGGGGAGGACAAGGCAAGAGGGGGAAGGGGAAGAGAAAGGGGAAAAGAGATGGAAGAAAAAAGACAAAAAGAGGAAAAAAGGAGAAGAAAGGAAACTGAAAAGAGAAAATGGAGGTAAAAAGAGAGGGAGGGAGGGAGGGAGGGAAGAGTGGAAAAGAGGGAAAAATATATAAAAAGTAAGAAAAAAGAGCCTGTCAAACCTGCAGCCTTTCGTCCGTGGTCAAAGCACACTGATTTTTTCTGCGGGGTTGCTCTCCCTGCAGGATTTTGGGAGAGGACAGGGAGCCTACCCCAGCCTAGCTCAGCAATTCCTCCTGCACAGCCGAAGGATTCCGCAGCAAGAGGCGGGCGATGGACGGACAGGCAGAGGGACGGATGGACGGACAGCAGAGGGAGCCTCAGGCTGAGCAGAGCGCGGACACTTCCTCAGGAGACCCCACTGTTCTGGACACAGCCTTGAGATCAGAGAGCTCCGGGCAGGGACCAGGAGGGAGCACGGGTGTGCACAGCCCTCCTGGAACCACTGAGGAAAGGAAGGGAAGTAAAGGAGAGAGGGAAGGAGGGAGAGATGAAGGAAGGGAGGGAGGGAGGAAGAGAGGGAGGGATGGAGAGAGGAAGGAAAGGAGAGAGGAAGAAGGGAGAGAGGAAGAAAGGAGAGAGGGAAGGAGGGAGAGAGGAAGGCGTGGAAGGAAGGTGCAGAAGGCAGGAAGGCAGGAAGGAAGGAAGGAAGGAAACTCTGACATCAGCACAGACAGAGAGCCAGAGGCGGGAGCACTTTCGGACTGAGCAGAAAAATTCAGGGACTGTCAGTAGCAGATGGTATCAATAAATCCTACTGACATTTGGGATTGTAATCCCCATCTAAAAGCCCCAAACAGCAGTTGAAAGGCCCTCCTGGAGACTCACGCAGAGGATGTTGCCACATCTGAGCTGCTGATCTCCCCTGCTGAGACAGTCCCCGGAGAGAGGCAGGGGCACGAAGCCCATGGGTGGGCAGAGCCAGGGAGATGGGGAGGTGGGAGACGAGTATTCACAGGAGCTGAGCTGGCAGGAGTTGAAAGCAGCCAGCACAGCCCCAAAAATGACACAAGTGCCACTCTGCCAGGCTCTGCCTCCAGGACAGTGTTCCCCCCTGCCTCTGGCTGTGCAACACCACAGAGCCCCCCGAGAACACAGCATTCCTAAACATTTACTCATGCAGAGCCAGAAACATCCTCCCGGCAAATTCCTCAATAAGATAAATCATGAAAATGTCACAACTGCCTCGGGGAGCCATCAAATAGCCCCAGGAGGGAAAGAGGGGCAGCCATAACCAAACCCCTGTCATTACCTGCATCCTCCTCCTGCTCCTGAACTGAGCACAGCCGAGAGGTGCTAGTGTCCCACTCTGCCCCATCCACATGGACAAGGGGAATAGGTAGCAAACAATTGGGTCTGGAGTGATTTTGGCCACCCCGTGAGGTTTCCTGGGGAGAATGGATGGTGGAGAGGGACCATCAATATCTGGGCACAGCCAAACCCAAGAGAGGTGTATAGAACACAAGATGAGCTTGGAGTGAGCTGCAGCCCCCAGTCCCCCTCATCCTCCCTCCACCAGAGCCATGCCTCTGCTTCCAATCACTCACCCCCACCTGGGCAGACTGACAGCCCCGAGATAAGGCAGGGAAAGAAAGGCGAGGGAAGGAATGCGACCCCCTGGATCATCCTTCTCCACGTCAATAAATCACCCTGCAGAGTAATTGCTCCCTGGACAGGGGAAGACTCCACTCCTCACCCCCCACCAAGGTTCTGGCTCAGCCGGTGAGCCCCAAATTTCAATCAAGTTCCTGGCATTCCTGCCTCAGCATGAAGCCGAGGGGCTCCAGCAGCATCAAGGGCTCCCGGCAGCACTGTGATCACCCTTGGGACAGGCAGTGAGTGAAGGGGGGTTGGTTGCTGTCTCCCTGAGGGACAGGGAGGAAGTGCATTCCCATTCCCAGGTATTTCTTTCCCTGGGGATTCAGGGAGATCAGTGCACCTGGCATCCCAGCTAGCACTGTGGACAGATGCTGTGGAGCAGGATGAGGGGAGATGAGGGATGGGATGGGAGGGTTTATGATCAGACTTGATGCCATCCCAACTGGAAAATCAGAGGAGGACAAGGCACCCAGATGGGGCACATGTCCCCAGAGCTCAAACAAAACTTTGCAAGCCAACGACAGGACAAGCCAGGATTTTAACCCTCCAATGTGATGGAGCAACAAAGCACTGTTTGCAGGTATCCCAGCACCAACTTTGAAGCCTACACAACAAAAACTGGAAGCTGCCCATCCCCAGCTGTTTTCCAAGACTTCAGAATTGAAGAAAATACCAACACAGCCTAAAAATCCCAATTCACCAAACAAAATACAGAAGAGCTACCAAGTGATGTCGTACCTGAAGCTACAACAGAGCATCACAGCCTCCATGCCATGGAACAGCATCCATCCTGCACCCAGGGGTGCTGGGTGCCAGCTGGTAGGTGCTGCTGCAGGAGGCAGCTGCCACAGCTCATGGATGCTTTACAGAGCCTTGCCATGGATTTTCAGGGAGGAAAAGCAGCCGGCAGGTCATTAACCTCACCCTCAGCGCAGCGTGCAGCAAACAGAATCCAAGCTCATGCGGTTACTGCGGGGCCAGGTGGTGAGGAACATTATTTTCTTAGGGAATGGGCAGGAAAAAGGAGATCCAGGAGGGGGGCTTGTTTTGGGATTTCAGCTGCAATCTCCAGCTAGTCCACCCAGCCTGGCTCTTGTCAGCACTGCCCTCCTGCAGTGCAGGGGACTTTGTTTGGCTTGGAAGCCCCTGGCTGTGCTCGTAATAAGACTCCGTGTCTGCTCCATGGTCCTTCCACCTCTTTGCACTCCCCAGACAATAGTTTGCCTGTGCTGCTGGCTTTGGCAGCATTTCCAAAGTTTTGGCTCCTTCCAAAGTTTCCTCTGCACCAGGCAGCCGACCTTGGCCATCATGCTTTGCTGTCACATCCCATTGCATCCTGTCCTGGGTGTCTGCAGGGCTTTGCTGGACCTTGTGGGCCCCCAAATTGGGGACATGATGGGGAGGGATGCCTGGCAGGCCCTTTGGGGGTGGATGCTGGGGTCATGAACACCCTGGATGAGGGGCCACTGGAACAGGGAAAGCATTTCCTAGGCCCTGAACCCACCCGGCTGCGCATGTCCCAACGCCCCAGTGAGAAATCAATCAACTGAATGCCTTGAAATCAAGTTGAGTGATGACAACCTGACATCAGCCAAGGCTGAAATGCCTCTCTCCCTGCCATATCTCCATGAGTATTTAAGCAGGAAAATTTAGATCTTTTGAGGAAGTCCAAAAAGCCTTGGAGATGGATAGTAAAGGGGTCAAACAGGTGGGTGATCCTTTGCTTCTCCACACGAGTGCTGGGGAAAGCCAGCAGGAGTTGGATGAGGCCAGAACCTCATCATCCCTTTCCAACCAATAGCCAGAGTAAGTATTTGACTAATAATTCCCTTTTTCTACAAGTCACTTGGTTTTAAAGCAAAATACAACATCAATAAACAGCTTTAATGCGCTGAAGTTCCCCATCTGTAACAGGACAGGTACCAAGAAGAAGGAGGGGTGTAAATTGTGTTCCTGCTTGCGTGAAGATGGAGATTCCAGATCAGGTTTGCCCCCTCCTGAGAACAGGGATGATGCCACAGCCAGGCACCATCCCGGGCTTCAGCGTCTCAAAGCAAAGCTTCCCAGCCCTTGGGCACAACACAATGGGCCAAAGGTACCCACATGCTGTTTCCTGGGATGATAAGGGGTTAAAAAAAAACCCCAAACCACACAAAAAAGCCCAGCAGGCATGCCTGAAGGGGAGGATTAGAGAGAATAGGGCCATTTCTCAGCAAAGACTATGGCAACGTAAATAGAAAAGTAACATTACGCTCAAGACAGGGGCCCTTTCCCTTTGCTCCTGCCCTACAATGCCACTATTGTTTTGCTGACAACTGGTAATTATCCCAAGCTGCACACACTGGTATTCCCACCCCTTAACCGGGAGGGATTTTGCAGCCGCCGACCCTCTGACACCAGCAAAAATTCACATACCAGAGGGTTCAAAGGGGGGGCGGGCTGGGAAGGCTGGGCAGCCTTGTGGGGATGTCATTCCCAGGGTTCCGGAGGGCTGGGGCTAGGAAGGGACCTCTGGAGATTGGCAAATCCAAGCCCTGATAAAGCAGGTTCACCTCCAGTTGTTGTGCAGGACCATGCCCAGGTGGGGTTTGAGCACTGTCAGAGAAGGAGACCTCAGAGCCCCTTACAGAGCTTAATGGGGCTCCAGGAGAGCTGGAGAAGGACTGGGGACAAGGGATGGAGGGACAGGACACAGGGAATGGCTCCCACTGCCAGAGGGCAGGGCTGGATGGGATCTTGGGCAGGAATTGTTCCCTGGGAGGGTGGGCAGGCCCTGGCACAGGGTGCCCAGAGCAGCTGTGGCTGCCCCTTGATCCCTGGAAATGTCCAAAGCTGGGCTGGATGGGACTTGGAGCCATCTGGGACAGTGGAAGGTGCCCCTGCATAGCAGGGGGTGGCACTGGATGAGCTTTAAGGTTCCAATCCAAACCTGAGATTCTGGGCTTTTGGATGGTTTTGCTCCTGATGGCCAAGCTTCTGGTTCAAGGTGCCCCAAAAATCAGGGGGTCTTTTCCCCCATTGCCATCCAAGATGAAAAAATGTTCACCTCCCAAACGCCCAAGTCTAAGCAGTGAATACTTTCTTGAAACAAAACAAAACCCACAAACAAACAAACCCACAAACCAACCAAATAACAACAAAAAAACAACACAAAAAACCAACAACCCCCCCTCCCCAAATCCTATGGAAACAGTTTCCCTCCCCTGATTAAAAGTTCTGGGGAGCTGGGACCCCCAGGATAAGACTCTGCAGTGTGCTGCTGTCCTGCTGCTAGAGGATGGGGATGAGTCAAATCCACAATTTTTCATTTATGGGATGGAGGAGTCAGAGTCTCAACATTCCCTGCCTAATAGGAGTTCATCCTGGTGCCAGCCCCAGCTCAGATAAAGTGATAAAAAAACTCTGGAAACTGGCTCAAGATGGATTAAAACATTCCCATGGTCAAAATGTGGATTTTTTTTTTCTACTTTTGCAGGCTGGTGCAAAAAGAGCCATTTTTTTTCAAGCAGCGTAGCCAAGGTCAGAACAAGGCAGAGGACACACACAGCCTCCAAAGGATTGGAGCTATGAGCACCAGTTCCTCTGGCATCTACTTATATATTGCTATTTTATTTTCTTCTGCATTTCAATAACATGATCACAGAAGTTTCTTCCTAACGGGAGTGCTGGAAACCAGTTTTTCCTGCAGCACAGCCAATTCCACAAATGCTAGCAATGACCTGTAAAGTGAAAAAAAATCCCCATAAATTAGCAGAGCAACATCGCAACATCTTCCTTTCCTAGCAGCAGCGTCATTTGTCACTCACTGGGCTGGGATTTTATTTATTGTTGTTTTAAGCACCCAGGAGAAAAGAAAACTCTTCTAAAACCCCACTTAACCTGCTCCAGCTGCAGGGAAAAAGAAAAATCCCATGTGCTGTGCTCCAGGACAGTGGACAAGCTGCAGCCTGTCTCCAGAGCACCCAGCTGGGATTTGAGGGAATGAACTCCCCCTTCCCCCAGGCGTGCAGCCTCACCAGCTCCTCATTCAAGCGTGTGGCCGCTTGCAGGGCACAGAGCGGAGTGCAGAGGCTGCAGCAGCTCAGAGAGAGCCCTGCCCTGCCACCAACACCCTCCTTGGGGGATGCTGGAGCCTGCAGCAGCTCCTGGGGCTGCACTGGGAGACAGCAGCAAGGATTCGACCCAGACTTTGCTCTTTAAACCCCCTTTGGCTCCTTTGCAACCCACCCTTGGGGACATCAGAGCTCAGCGGGATGGGGGTTAGCAAAGGCTGCACGGCTTGTGAGAGAAACCCTGGCCATTCCACAAGGAAAGAGGGCAGGAGAATGGCCGGAAAGGGGCCGCTGGGAAAGCAGAGGAAAGGCTGCAAAAAGTTTAAAAGGGACAGTGTTATCAGGCAGCTGTACCACGGATGTGGGGGGCTCCAGAGGCACGGCCCCCGCTGGGAACCACCCATCGGATGTTTGGGTGCTGAGCTGGCACCAGCTGCACATGGGCAGGAAGGCTCCACCAGTAACACCTGAAGGCAAACTGGGAAAATCAGGTGATTGAGCAGCAGCAGCAGCAGCAGGGAGATAAAAAGATTAAACAGCTGAATGAAGGAAATGGGAAATATTTTTGCTCCTGACCCAAACAGATGCAATTTTACTGGTATTGCTGCCATCGAGGCTGACCCCCAGGCCAGAGGGATGTCAGGGCTTAACAGCCACGCTTGCAGAGCTGGAACAGAGGGAGGGATGTCCTGGGAGAGCCAGGTGCTGGGATACAGGGGATGTAGAGGGAGACCAGAGCACTGGGAGGCAAGGGACGTTCTGGGAGGGAGATCAGAGCACTGGGATCAGGGGATGCACTGGGATACCCATTTCCACTGTGAGAGATTTACAGCGACACAGGTTGTCCCACGGTGCTGGTCTGGAGCATCCCACTCCAGCGTGGAGTCTGGAGCATCCCACTCCAGATCACAAAACCAGGTCTGGTGTCCTTCTTGGGACAGAAGGGCTTCCCCAATGGCTCGCCCACCCCTGCAGTGGATCAGACATCCACAGGCCTGTTCTCCCAGCAGTATCCTCAATTCCCCTGCCGCTGGACTGATGCTTGGCACCAGGAGCCGTTGGCAGAGCCTGGGGCAGGCGCAGGGAGCGGGGCCGGAGCCCAGCCCACCCCTGGGGCTGCCCATGCGGAGCGACACATCCGGAGCAGCGGCCGGGACGGAGCGGGATCCAGCCGGTGTCCACCCGGGACTGCGGGTTAATCCCGTTGCTAGGACACCCACAGGAGAAGAAATACAACACTTGTCGGATTAGAGTCTAGACGGGCTGACCTTTCCCTCTGCCGCTGAGGTGGAACCAGCCGAAAATCAGGCCTCGTTGGCTAAAAGGAGGGATTTTGTCGCCGTTGAGGTGTTTGGTTTTGTTTCAGATGGGAGCCAAGGAGGGAGGGACATCACTGCCTCTGAAAGAGCCATTTCACTACCTGCCGCCAAGAGGGATGTGCAGGAGACAGCCCGGGGCTTGCAACCTGCTGCCAAGCTCGGGCTTTGCCCAGCAACTCGGCTGACAAAAGAGCCTTTCATGAGAGGGGACTATGTCAACTCCGCAATTAGCAGGAGAAAAGAAAAAAGAGCCGAAGGAAGATTATTACCTCCAGCGGTTGCCTCTGGGGGCCCCTCTGCAGTGGCTTCCTTAACTCTTTCGGCTGAGCCCAAGGAGAAGGTGGGAAAGAGCCATCAGTGTCAGCATCAGCCAGGGGCTGGCTGCAGCCGGGCTGGCATCCCTTGAAGGATGCCAGGAGGATTCCCATCTCCCTGGCACCCAGAGGGAGCCAGGCCCACCACTTCATTGCATCCCAGCTGGGAGGGAAGTGTCTGATATCTCCATCCAGCCCAGCACTGGGAGAATCCTGGGATTAGATCTGACCAAGAGCCCACTGCGTACCACACACGGGCATGGGGGATGCTGGATCCCCACACCCTCTCCACCATCATGGCCTGACAACACCACCTCCCCACAAAAAGATGTGTCCAGAGCAGCTGCAGAATCCAATCCAGGTTAATCCAATCCTGAAGTCTGAGCTACCTGGGGTAGTGGAAGGTTCCCTGCCAGTGTCAGGGGGTGGAATGAGATGGGCTTTGAGGTCCCTTCCAAGCCAAACCACTTAAAGAATCTACAATAAAAGCCAAAAATCACAGGTGTGCTGCCACCACACGCCTCCCTCCATCCACAGTGCCAGGAGCTGGGACTTTCTCTCACTCCCTGATATCTGAGGGGCCTTAATGCCACCTGGAATCATTGCAGGTTTCTGCTCCATCCGTTCCAACCCATCAGTGCCCCCTGAGCCTCAGCTCTCAGCAGGACAGGGCACTTCTCCAGTTTTAGAACCCAGCTGGGGAGATGTCATCATCACTGATAGGGTCACACGAGGTGTCCAGGGGCTCCATGTCACCCACATGTCCTGTGTACCCAGGATAAGGGTCCTGGTCCCTCTGGAAAGCATTTTGGAACCCCATGGGAAGGACTAAGCTGTACAGATGCCTTCCCACCAAACCACAAGTGAGCACCACAAGCTTATCAGGGGGTTATCAAAAAGTTGCTGTTTATCCAAAAGCCAACAATGTCCAACTCAGTTAAATTACAGACTAATGAGGAGGGTGTAAAAGAATAAACAGGTTTGATTACCGTGTTTCCCAGAGGGAAGGCAGGTGGCTGACTTAATTATAAGCTCAGAGATAGTATCAAGGACCATTGGGCTGTCGGGAGATTTATGCCAGTTGTGACAGCAGGAAGAGCATGGGGGTGGTGATGCTGGGTTCCAGGTGCCCCAGCTACTATTCCTACCCTGGGCTGTTTGAGCAGCCTCCCACAACCTGGGGACAGGGTCAGAGGAACAGCCAGATCTTGCAGTCCCCAGGGGAGGAGGAAAGCAGCCGGAGGAAAGCTTGGGAATAAAATAAAACTACAATAAAATCCACTAATGACCAATTTCCATCTCAGAAAAGGGCTGGGAGATGATGCCAAAAAAAAGCAATAAAAATTCCACAAAAGCAACCGTTTTAAGACACGGGATGTTCTGGACCAGATGTTTCTTGCTGAGGAAGCCCCAGTGCTGGAGTCACTGCCGGTCAGAGGCACGAGCACTGCAAGCTTCTGCAGCCTCGACCCTCGAGGAGCCCCAGCCCACAGCCCAGGGGATGTCAGTGTCCTGCCCCATCCCAGCAGTCCTTAGGAGGTGAAAGCCACACACCTTTGTCTGGTGGGAACCATCCCTTCACCCCCAAAGGGCTGATGAACTGCACTCACCCTGGAGGGTGTGGAGGTTTTTTGCCCTTGAGCCTGCTCCAACTCTCCCTCTGTCTCTCCCAGTAGCTCCAAATCCCAATGCCAGAGCCCCTGCTGGCTGTACAAATTTCCAAACCATTTTCTAACCTCCGTTTAGCTCCTTGTGCTTCAATGGTATCTCTCACAAGGAGGGCCCCAGGCTAACCAAGCCTGACACTAAAAGCCACACACTGCTACCACGTGCCTTCCTCTGCCCACAAAGTCAGGGACTTGTTCCCAGACCCCGGGATTTAAGGGGACTTAGCAGCAGCTGAAATCACTGCAGGTTTCCCCTGCACCACCTCCCACCCATCAGCAGGACAGGGCACATCCTCCCGAGGGCAGCAGCACGGCTGCTCCTCAAATATTGCTACCCAAAGGATGAGGGATGTGGCTGGAGGACAGGAGAGCCAGAGAGAGCACCCCCACAGCTGGCAGAGAGGAAAGTAGGATTAGGGTGAGGTGGAGCCCACATGGAACCTCACAGAGTGGTTTGGGTGGGAAGGGACCTTAAAGCCCATGCACTGTCCCAGGTTGCTCCAAGCCCTGTCCAACCCAGCCTTGAACATTTCCAGGAATGTGGCAGCCACAGCTTCTCTCATCAGCCTGTACCAGTGCCACAACACCTTCAGAGGGAAGAATTTCTTCCTAACATCCAAGACATTTCTTCCTAACATCCAAGACACTGCCTCCAGGCTGCAAACTCAGTCAGAGAGATGCAGCACGCTCTTGGAAAGGATTCCTCTCCAATGCTTTTCCAAATGTCTTCAGAGACACCAGAAGAATTGTTAGAATGTTTTATTAATCCCAAACCTCTGGGCTGCTGATATACATCAAAACTTAATCCCAGACATCTCCTTCAGCACTTTGAACTCTCAACTGAAATGCCAGAATTAATTCTTTTCTTGGTAACTATCAAGAGTTTGGGAAAAAAGACAGTGCACTTGCTGGGATTGTCATTCCAAGGCTTAGAGTATCATCCCTAGCAGTCACAACAGGCCAGAGTGGTGCAGGAGAGATGCGGTGTCCCTGTCACATAACATGGGGTGGGTTGGAAGGGACACTAAACCTCTCCTTGTTCCACCTCTGCCACGGGCAGGGACACCTTGCACTATCTCAGGTTGCTCCAAGCCCATCCAATCTAGCCTGGAACACTTCCAGGGATCCAGGGACAGCCACAGCTTCTCTGGGCACCCTGTGCCAGGGCCTCACTGGGAAGAATTCCTTCCCAATATCCCATCCAACCTTCCCCTCTATCAGTGTGAAGCCATTTACCCTTGTCCTGTCACTCCAGGCTCATGTAAAAAGTCCCTCTCCCTCTTTTTTATCAGAGGATGCAGCCTTGGACGAATCCTCGCCCCCCCCCTCCTGCCTCCTTATAAAGAAGTAGTGACATTCCCCCCTCAAGAGCAAAGTCAGTTTCCCAGCAGAACAGTTTTTTCTGCTCAGGGATTTTTTAAGCCAGGCGATGACGTTTGAAGCAGGATTGCAAAACGTTTTCTCCAAGGGCTTGGATTTGCTGTTCAACAGCACCCAACTTTTGTCGCCATAAACACTGGAAAGAGGTTAGTCCAGCTGCAGGCCAAAATAAATAGGGAGCAGTGTCACTGAGAGGCTGCTCTTCAGAGCCAAAAAACCCTGCTTCTCCAGAATATGGGAGTGTATGGGCAGGGTTTTCTAGCGGCCACAGGCAAGAACAGCTCAGCTCTCCATCCCTCCAGGGACATGCAGCAGTGGGGAGGGAGCTCCTGGGTGCTCACAGCCACGCTGGGCCAGCAGACACCCCATGGAAACCTAAAATCAAGGCAAGAGCTCTGGGAGAATGGATGTTGTGGATGGACCAAGTTCCAGTAGAAAGCTGGAGAAGTAATGGAAAAATTAGGATTAGGGCTTGAAAATGTCGTGTGCTTCAATGGAAGCGAACTCCTGCCAGGGAGCACAGCCACTCTGCGGGAATACTCACTCTCATTTTAAACCTAACTTCCAACCCCAAAGCACCATCCAAGCACAGCCACTTCATCTCTGCTGCAGCCTCCTTGGGACAGGCAGGAGGGATGGGATCCCCCTGCTGGGTGATGGAGCAGGAGCCCCAAGGTGCTGCAGGGAGATGCTGCAGCCTCGGCTCTGTCCAGCTGTCGGCAGTCCAGGGCAGCTCCTCCTCCCCAGCACCTCCCACGGCACAGATAAGGTTTTGCAAACAGCAGTCCTGGGAGCTGATAAGGAGGTGAGGAGCCTGAGAAGATTCTGGAGCACAGCATCCTCCCCAGTGCTTCCAGCCCCTGCTGGGAACTTCGGCAGCCAAAGGATGCTGTGAGAGCTGAGAGGTGCTAACCCTGCCAGAGCCAAGCCCATGATGCAGGTGCTGCCCACAGCCAATTCTCTCATGTCTTTTGAAGAAATTCCTAAAATAATGGTAGGAAAGCTCTGATCCAGATGTCAAACCCCCTCAGCTGCTGATGCCAGAGCAGTTGTGTCAGGAGCTGTAAATTGCTTTGCACAGCACCGTGTGCTTGTGAGGAATCCCAGCCAGCAGGACCCACAGCCCACTGGGGATGGAAATTATCAGGAATGAGCCTCTCCACCTGCAGCTCCAGCACCTGCTATTCATAACAGCAGGAAGAAGCAGCTTGAATTCCCAGGTACTGCCTGCACCATCAGCAGCAGCACAGCAGAGGGCTGGAGCTGCTTTTGGAGCTTCTCTCAGTCCCAAACTGATGCACAGAAATTCAGTGTGAGAGAAGATAACAAAATCATGGAAGCATTACAGTTAGAAAAGACCTCCAAGGTCATCAGGTCCAACCATTAATGCAGCACAGCCAGTCCCATCATTAAACCATTAAACTCCAAGAGCCACATCTATACATTTTTCAAACACTTCCAGGGATGGCAATTCTATCCCTTCCCTGGCCAGTCTGTTCCAATGCTTGGTGCTTCTACCACCAGATTGGGGTGGCCTGGCCAGCTGATCACCCCTATCCAGGGACCTGGCACAGCATAGCCACCCTGGGCATGGGGATTTCCTCATGACCCAGCCCATGCTTGGGATCACTCATAGCCCAACTTGTGATTCCCCCCACGCTCTCCAGACCAGACCCGTGGCAGCATCCCCACACTATTCCTCATGGCTACATGCCCTTCTTGAGGAATCCCAGAGATACAGTGATAAGAGGCCAGCCCTGCTTGGGGCAGCTAAGCCCCCAGATTTGCAAGGCAGGCAGATAAACAGAAAGGTTATCTCCATGCCAGGACAGCCTTCGGAGCAAACATTCCCCAGGAGCCACCACAAAAGCAGGCTTGCAGAACAGGCCCTGCAGTCCTTGGACATTGAACCAAGGAAAGGGGGAGAAGAAAAAAAGAAAAGAAGGGAAAAAAGCCACACCAGCCCACTGAATTCCTTTAAAACCCGATCCGCAGCCTGCCTTTGGGAGATGGCCAAGTCAGCTGGGTGAGACGGGCACCTCCCTGCCAGTGGTGACTGGTGCTGGCCGCATTTCCCCGGCAGTCATCCCCTCTGCACACCCTGGGAGACCTCCTGGGGCCCCCCAGCGTGGAGGCTCAAAGCTGAGGGATGCACCTGCAGCTCAGCAAAGGGTCCTGGCCAGCCCTGAGTGCCCAGCAATGCTGATGGAGAGAGGATTGGAAGGGCACAGAAAACCCTGAGTACCCGTATTAATGCAGTGCCCAGCCCTCCAGCTCGGTTCAGCCAGGCTGGACAGTCTCCAGGGATCTAAAATAGCCAGTTCAGGATTTCACATGGGAATGATGTTCCCGTCTGTGCAGATCTCCAAGGGGAGCTTTGTTCCCGCGGTCCCTGGGGAAGCACCCACGTCACAGGAGCCAGCATCATAAATGCAGCCTGGGGCACTTGGAGAGCTTCTCCCAGAGTTCCCAGATGTGCTCTGGGAGTGCTGGGCATCCCCGCTGCCCCAGCTGGCCTCTTTGCCTCCGCAGCTGACCCTGCTGCCCACGGAGAAGTGCCAGAGCTGTTCCTAGATGACAAAAACCCTTGCTCCATTAAATTATCCACAAATTCCACGGCCCACTTCCAGCTCATCTGTACCTGAGGATGCCACTAACAGAAACATCGTGCCCAGCCTGTGACAGCAGAGAGGGACACAAGTGATGCTTCACACCGTGCTGGCACAAGCCAAAGACAGCCAGACCACTTCCTCAGAGAAAGTCCACTCTATCCCAGTTTTTGATTGTCACTTGCAGCTCAGCTGCTTTGGCAGTTGGGGTTCCTGGGAGCCAAGTTGGGGCTCCCTGTGTCAGCCGTGGCTGTTCCCGCCTCTGGGCACTGGGCACGCATCCAGAGATGCAAGGGGAGGAGGTTTCACCCCGCCTGGCAGCCGGCAGGAAGCTGCCCTGTCGGGGAGGTAAAGTTCACCAGAAACACAGGCAGTGGGAGAACTGGCTCGTGTGCCTCGTGGGGAAAGAAGGGCTGGAGAGCTGAGTCAGCACTGAATTCCCCTCTCCCAGTGCATCAGCAGCTTGAGAAGTGGGATGTTACAGGGAGCCCCGAAGGCAGGGAAAAGCCCAGAAGGGTGTGGGAAGTGTTGCATCCCCAGGGCACACGCTGGAGGCTCCCGACCACTCACAACACTTCCAAGAATATTGCGGCCACAGGGAGGACTCGTGGAGAAACCGCTAACACGCCGAGCACGGCCTCTTTGGGGCAACGCCATCCCGCCTGTCCCACAGCCAGCACGGACTTGACAGGTCCTCCCAGGGAACTGCAGCCAGGGATTTCCCCAGCATCCCTGGCTGCTGATGGGACAGAGCAGACGGGACCCCCCGGGCTCGGTAGCCACGAGTGCTGTGGCCATTGAAGGGATTACCCTCAGCTTCGGGAATCAGGACTGGGCGCAGCATTTGGCCCAAGGGGAGGCTCCAGCTTCCATTCCTGCTGAGGGGAGCCTCCCAGGGGATGGGGGCTTCAGGACAGGGAGGAGGTATGGGACCCTGCGCACGGCGGCAAGCACTCCCCTCCCCAGCATCCCACAGCATCCCCTGCACGTTACCCGGTTCCTGGGAAGCGGCGGGGACCAGCAGGACAAAGAGCCCGAGCAGCAGCCGCGGCGGGGGGCACCTGCGGAAAGGGGAAAGAGAGGTCACCCACCCTCCTGCCGAATGCGGGGCTCCGCCCGACTCCCAGCCCCATCCCGAGGTCCTTCCGCGGTCACAGCGGGGACCCCCAGCCCCGGAGGCTCCAGGGTCCCAGTACCCCCAGGCCTCGTGTCCCGGGGCACCGGGCTTCCGGCGCCACCCCTGCCCCC
>VXBR01006215.1:64500-82576 GCA_013400215.1 Cisticola juncidis
GAGAGGCACAGCTCTGCTCTCCGAGGAGCATCCCTCCCAAGAAACATCCCACCCCCAGTAGCATCCCGCCTCTGCCTGGGGCGCCGGGGTCGCACCCTCACCCCCAAAGGGCACCGCAGGACCTGCCCTGGCACCTCCTGCTCCACCAAGCCCTGGGCTTCGGCTCGCAGGCCAGGTCTGGTCTTGAAGGAGGGAGTGAATCAGCGAGCTGAGCTCATTCTCTCTCCTAGCACTTATACGAGCCCCGGGACACGGGGTAGGGCTGGGCACTCCCAGGATGGTCCCGCTCTTCTTTCCTGGCCCTTCGCTCGCCCTGATTGTGTGCGTGGGGCTCGGGAACTCCACGATCCTGCCTCCTTCATCATGCTCTGAACGCAGCCCAGCCCGGCAGAGTGGAGCCGCGGGGTTCCCGGACTCACTCCCGGGACAGCTCTGCCTGCGGGCTGCAATGCCAGAGCCGGGGCAGCAGTGCCCCGCACCCCACCTTGCCTGGGCCGCGAAAGGGGTTAAAGCTGGGGCTGCTGCCACTTTCACTCCTCCCCACACCCCAGCTTTCATCTTCCTCCAGACCCAGGATTATCCCAGCGGGATAATCCCCACAAAACCTGCTGCCACACCTTGCTTTGTCTTCCGTAGCATTTCAGTGCCCGGCGGCAGCAAAAAAGCTTCTGAAATCCAAGCCCTGGAAGCTTCCAGGGGATGTAGAAGTGATTCACTAATGATAGCAGAGGCGTGTTTAGTCTAAGACAGGGTTTGGATCTAGCAGGATAAACCATGACATCCAGCTGCTCGGCTCTGCGCTTGCACAGGGGCACGCTAGCGCTCTCCGAATTTTAGCTGTAAATCTTTCAGCGGCGCCGAAGGCAGGCAGCCCCTCAGCACAACCCTGGTCTGAGGGCCATGAATACACACCGAAGCTGCCTCTTGTTTGGCTGCAGAATGTTTTCACGTGGTCAGGACTCTTAAATTTATGCTTTCCCAGCTGGATGCTGAGTGATTTACCAGCCCTTTCTTCTCCCGCAGCTGGATTCCTTCCCTCAAGGTAGAGGCTGGAGTACCTGAGCTGCACAAAAGGCAACACGTGGCAGCCCTGAATCACCGGGACGCCCTTCCGTAAAAGGGATTTTGGAGGGGTGGGTGGGTTGCAGGGCCAGGACTGCTTGAACCAAGGGGGAGGAGAGTCCTGGAGCAAGGATGGTACTTGAAAAAAAAAAAAAAAAAAAAAAAAAAAACCTCCTTGAAAATGGAGAAGGTAGCAGAGGACTGCTCAGAGTGATCTGGCTTTATATGGGCTGGATCAGGGTGGGTGGATAAGTGCTCCAGTGCTGTGGGAGAGAGCCTGCGGGCAGCTCTGGCAAGGCTGCTTTGGCTCCATGGGGGAATTCTGGCCCTTCCAGTTTTATCAGCGCTGCCGGTGCCGGGAGGTACAAACACCCAGGGCTACACTGACCATCTGCCCAGACCTTCCCACACACGGAGAACAGTGATGTTATCGCTGCTGCAGGTGAACATGGAGCTGAATTACATCCCACACTTCCTCCTCGCTGCACCTCAGGACTCTGCCTGACCCGACTGCACTTGTTTGAGCACATCACCTTCTGCCACCCTCCTGTCTCGCCTGTGTCTCAGCCCTGGTGCTGTCCCCATTGCCAAAGCAGGGCTGTGGTTCCCCCTCCAGCAGAACTCCGTGCAAAGCCTGCCTGACACCAGGGCAGTTTCCCATCGTAAAACCTCCTCCTGCTGAGCTTTAAAGTCTGAGAGCCATGGAGGACAGATAATGAGGCTCATCTTTTCCCAAGCAAACAAACACTGTCCGCTGTGGGAGGGGGGACACCCACGCTGCCAGTGGAGGCAGCTCTTTCGAAAGCCGACCAAATAGAAACCAGCGGTGCTCTCATGGTGGCTCTGCAGCTCGCGGCCCAGACTTCCCGAGCCCCAGCCAAAAAGGCTCTCCTACCCCGCAGGCTCTCAGCTCCAGCAAAGCTCTGGCATTTTTCATCACGGCGTGGCTCCTCCAGTGTCCCGCTGTCCCCCCACCCCTGCGCCTGTCTCCCACCTGTGTCCCGCGGCTGGTGGTCCCACGCTGCTGGGTGGCCCCGGGCAGGGGCACCCCAGTGTGGGGACAGAGGGGCTGCCCCAGCTCCCAGCACACAGCCCCCGCCAGCTCAGCGGCCGCGACAGCACGGCCGCCAAAAAAATGTCACCCTGGCAACCCTGCGGGACACTGGCCCGTTTTCCCTCCTTCGGGCAGAGAGGAGGGGTTGGAAACTCCGTCTGCTGTGGCCCAGGCGCGTCCCTGGCAATGGCTCCGGGGCTGGCATGCATGGCCAGGGCCCATGTCCCCCTCCTGGCCCGGCGGGACGGCTGGCCCGGCCCTGGGAGGGGCGGTGTGTCCCCAGGCGCCGGCTGCCCGAGGAGCCGTGACCCGGCAGCCGTGGGAGCAGCCAGGGTGCCAGCGGGCACCGCCAGCTGTCACCAGGGCCCCAGAACGTGCCCTGTGCCTTCGGTGGCTGCTCTGACCTGCTTAGTCCTGCTGCCACCACGCCGAAGGAGGTGGGGAGCAGTGGGGGACACAGGAATCGTGTCAGGGAGAAGCAGAGGACAATATCTGGCGAGTGTCCCTGCAGGAAAACAAAGGCTGAAGCAGGCAGAGGGAGCTGAAAACCATCGACAGACAAGGCTGCCCAATCTGAGCCAATCTCCAAGGGGAGGCTGTGGCCGGTGCTGCCACTTTGGTGTGCCATTTGTCCCTGTTAAAGCCACCTCCTCCCGGGGCAGCCTCCAGGTGTGAGTGCTTGGGACCACCGGGAGCAGCTAGTTTTGCATCTTGCTGCCACATTTGTTGCTCAAACTCAGAGGTCTGTGTCTGCTGATGGTCCAGGGCCTGCCAGGCTGTCCTGAGGAGAGGGCAGCATCATGCCCTGCCTTCAGCTGGCACCTCTGGCTCAGATGTGGCGAGGGATGACATGAAAACCATCCCTCCTTTTCAGAGGTGAAGTACGCACAGCCGCAAAGGTGGGCGTTTGGGAAGGACTTAGGCAGCATAGGCACGGGGAACAACTGGAAATCCAGATAATCCCTCAGTGAGGAAAGCTGGCAGGCACAGGGGCTTGGCTGAATCGGGAGCTCCTTACCTGCCCATGTGGGCGGGGGATGAGCTCAGCCAGGCCGGGTTGGCCGGGCTGGGAGTGGGGCAGCACCACGCCTGGCCCTGGCAGCCAGAGCTGGGGGATGTTTTAGCAAGGGGCTGCAGAGGGCACGAGGTGTTCCAGGGGCGGCTGGAGACCTCACTGGCAGCAGAAACGCTGTGGGATCTGGAGCCCACCCACACCCCATCCATGGATGCGAAGGCAGTGGGAGAGGACAGCACAGACTGCTGAGGGTCAGCAGGGAGGTGAGTGTGGAACCACCACACCATCACCTCCTGGCACAGCAGGGGCATGACAGGCTCCAGGTGGCACAGCCCACAGCCCTGAGCCCTACACACAGAGCTGCTGGGCAGGGGACCCCAGCCCTGGACACATCCTGCAGCTGCTGCTGTGGAGAGATCCCATCTGGCAGAATCCTGACGTGACAGAGCTGGCCTGGTGCGTTCCCAAGCTGGACACTGTCAATGAAATTGCCGAGAGAGAAGGGCAAGTGAGAGCTCTGCAGAGCCAGCAGAGACACAGCCACTCGATCAGCAGAGGGACAGCTGGGAGCTCACCCCTACGCACAGTGACCTCCTCTCTGGGGAAGGGTGAGGGGGACCAAAGGAGGGTCACCCCCTTCCTTTCCCAGAACTGGGAAGCCCCGTGCGGCGTCGGGAGGGACAGAGCCAGCCCCAGCTCCTCGGTTCACACGCACCTTTCCTGCCCTCTGCCCGCACCCCTGGGCAGTGCCTACTCCCTCCCACACAGCCCTCCCGGCGGGCGGGACACCTGGGATGTCCGGGCAGCCCCCGCTCCCTCCCGACTTTCTCCGTGACTCATCCACTCCAGAGGAAAACCAATACTTCAGCACACATCAGAGAAAGGACCGGGAGAAGCATTCCATGGGAAAGGGGACGCGGCGGATGCCTCTCGCATGCCTCATCCCAGCGGCTCGCCCTCGGGTCCCTGCCTTTCTACTGGCTGTGGGAAATGGCACTTGCTTCCCTTCCCGCTCTGCAGCCACGGGCCAGCATTGCAAGAGGAGGGCAGAGCTCTGCAGCCACCTCAGACCTCGGGGGATCCTTGGACCTCAGATGCAGGGTGCGGGTTTGTTCCCTCCAAAGCTTCCAGGGGATCCATTGGAAAGGATGGAGAGACCACTCCTTTCCCCCATCCCACTGCAGGGCAGGGGCTTGCTGGGAACATGAGCTGTTCCTCACCTCTGCCAAACTCATGAAGGTTGGGAGAGCTCCCAAAACCTTCTGTGATGCCTGAATTGCTCATGCAAGGGAGGAGTCCTTCTCCTCCCACACTAGAACACCCCGGCTGCCAGCTCCAGCCCCTCCATATCCCTCCTATGGCCAGCTGGGGCTATTCACAGCCTCCAAGTCCTGGCTGGGATGGGTATGCCAGGATCTCCCTCCTTCCCATGGACTGTGCCCCTGCCACCTTCCTGTTTTCCCCCCTAAGTGCAGTTCAGTTCAATTCAGTTCAGTTCAATTCAGTTCAATTCAATTCAAATCATCACCAACTGCCTTCCCTGCTGGATATGAGCCGGGGCCAGGAGCCACAAAGCAAGGAAACTCATCTGGATTTCTGCTTCCCCTCAGCAGCCCTTCCAGACTGTTCTGGGACCACTTGAAAAGCAGTTCATTTTTAACTGGAGAAAAAGAACATCTTCCTCCTCCTTCCTGCATTGTCAGACAGGTGCTTGCTCAAGGGAGAGCTTTGAAATCCAGCCAGGCAAGACAAAGAGCTCCAGCAAGAAGTAATGAGGCTGAGCCCAGGCTGTCACTTGGGGGACAGCCCTGAAAGCATCCCTGTCACCTTGGCAGGCACAGCGCTGACAGTGGCTGTCTCTGGCCTCACAGGGAGCTGGATGTGGAACAGGACGCAGGCTGCAGTGCAGGGTGGTGTCTGCATGAGGGAGCAGCACTGCCCTGGAGATGCTGTGGGTGGTGGAACACACCTGGGCTTTCCCTGTGTGCAGGTAACACGGAGGAAATAGACCCAAAATAGAAGATCCTGGCATATTCCTGCTGGTTCCTTGGGGATTGTCTTAGCACCCTCAAGGCTGTCACCTCTTCTCTCCCAGGCTGCACTTTGCATCTCCTCTGCAGAGGAATGGTCAATTTTGACTTATCTGAAAAAAAAAAAAAAAAAAAGATAAAAAAAGACCTCAATGTTCTTTCCTCCAGCAAGACTCAAAATAGGAGCTGTTTCTTCCCTGGGAAAAGGAAATTCCCAGCTCCCCACTGAGGACTGGACTGATCCAGGCTTCTCAGTAGCTGGATACCCCGAGGTTCTGCCCCAGTTGCCTGTGCCAGGATGCACAGGCTCCCTTCTGGGGAGGGGGGATGGTCCCAAGGAAGGATTACTCCTGTAATCCACGCTTGAGGATCCTCGTACTCCCCTAGGACAGGACCCGACCATGGTCCTGCTGACCAGCAGTGTCCCCATCCTGGTGTTTTCCACTTCCAAACTGTCCAGGACATTTAGCTTGTCTCTCCAGGATAACCGCACCAGGATTTCCATGCCAATTTAAGAGTCTTTCTCACCTTGAGGGAAAAAAATTGGTGGAAGTGTGAATGTCCCCAGGGGAAAGCCCTGTCACTTTGTCCATCCCATCCCTGTGCACCCTTCTCACCTCCCAGTCCTTGCAGAAGACCTGCTGAGCTGGTTTGAGCACATTTACCAGGACAAGCCTCCAGCTTGCTCCTAGTCATCTTGTTCCCGTATTTATATCTGACTTGATGTGTTTTTCACTTTCCTTTCTTTTGGGAGACCTTCTACTCCTCAGCATCACTTTTCTTTGTATTCCCCCTTCTTTCCCATCAGCTCTGTGAGGGCTTTACAGGATTGCCCTGTTTTGCTCTTTGCTCCATGTTTTACTCAGACTCTTTTTTTTTTTTTTTCCTAGGATTGGCCTGGTTGTTTGTTTTGGGATTTTTTTTACACATTTCCTCATTTTCAGAGCAGATCCAGAGTAGCAGCTTTTCCTGGTGGTTCTCAGACTGTTTCAGGGGGAATGGCACCATGTACTGCATTCAAAAGTTTTATCCTTATGTCTTATCCCCTGACACTTCAATCCAGTCTGCAAGTTGAAGTGTCCCCTTATTACAGCCTCCCCTAAAATCTACTGGTTTAGGTGTCTGGTGTTGATGTGGGAGCACATTTAGGTTTGCCCTTGCTCTGTTGTCCACACAAAGGAACATGGAATTATGGAATCATAGAATTCCAGAATGGTTTAGGTTGGAAGGGACACTTAAACACCATCTCATGGGCAGGGACATCTTTCACTAGACCAGGTTGCTCAGAGTCCTGTCCATCCCGACCTTGAATGTTCCCAGGAATGAAGCATCCACCACCTCCCTGGGCAAGCTGTGCCAGTGCTCCACCATCCTCATCCTAAAAAAATGCTGCCTTATATCTAATCTAAATCAACACTCTTTTAGTCACGCACTGGTTGCTCTCCTGGCACTGCAGGAGGTCGAATCTGCCTCCCATATTTATTGCAGTTACAGTGTTTCTTCCCCTGCTGGCATTTCCAGAAGTGAATGTGAGGTGCATGTCCCACCTCAGTCCCACTATGCCCTCCTCCCAGCCACCTGCTGCTGGTTTAAGCCCCCTTTGATACTGCAGTGATCAGTGGGTGTCCTTTGCATCCCAACATGTGCTCGGAGTCAAACCATAGCTAAACACCCCCTCCCTGATCCAGTGTCTCATTGCCACCCTGAGATTCCAGCTCTCCAGTGTCCCCTGGGTCTCATCCCTGGGAATGGTTGGGTTTTCCTGGGCAAACCTGGATATAGCTGCCTGGTCATCTCTGATGCTCACATGGCATGGCAACAGCAGCCTCTGTGCTGTAGTTGGGATCATCTCTCTGGAGGTGTGTGAAGCCAGGGAGCATTAGGACATCCTCACGGGCTCCCTTGTGGCACACAAAGCCACTGTCCCCAGGCATTGCTTCCCCCAGAAAGCCTGACCTACTGCCTAACCCCGGTGATGAGCAAACTGCCATTTTCTCCCAGCACTTACAAGCTACCTTTGGCTCGTCTTCACTTGCTCAGCAAACACCCCCAAACAGGTCAGCACTTTCTTCACAGCAAAGCTATGCAAGGAATTTGTCTCCTAAGGCAGCTGGACCCTTTCCAAAGGAGGAGAGCTGCCAAATTCCTGCCCCACAGTGTCCTGTAGCAAAACAAGGTGCAAATTTGCCCCCTGGAGGCTTTCTGTTCGCTTCCACTTCTGCCCTTGATGACTGGTGACGGTGGGAAGGGGCCGTCTCCACTCCTCTACCATGCCTGGGTTGAGTGTCCCAGGGAAAGGGCTGATTCTGTCCCAGAGAGAACTTGAGGTGTCAGAGCTCTCCCCAAATGCAGCAGGTAGAAGACATAGATGTGGGTTTGCAGCTCCCTGTGCTCCTCTCACAATGCCTTGCTGGGCAATGGGCACCTCTCTGCTCCTGACATACTTCGCAGAGCTGAGGACTCTTGGGCAGTTGCCTCCTGTGATTTATTTATTTTTTCATCTCCAATTTCTTCTCCACACTTCCTGCTGTATATGAGCATGGCTGTTGCTGCAGGAAGGAGGCTGCTGATCTGGGCTGTGGTTTCACAATTTTTCTGCCTTCCACTCTCCCTCCCCAAAGCCTCTGTAGAAGGTGCAACTCCCCCAGCAGGCCCTGCCTGGCCCCCAGCCCCAGGCAGAAGTTAGCTTTCTGGCACATCACCCCAGAAATGAAGCTGGATGTTCATCTGCTTCATTTCTCTGGCTACAATTCATGGGCAGGAAAGTTGGGGCTTTTCTCTGCTGCCCATCTGCTGGGAAGGGCAAAGAGTATCTCCAGGGCATGAGACCCTTCTGTGAACATTTATATTACAGGTGCCAAGGACCTGTGAAAGCCAAGCACGCAGGAGAGCATGAGCAAGTCAGCTTTGGGCATCCAATGACCCTTTCCAAAGCTCAGTTACCCAGGTGCTCCTGGGATTTCACAGAAGTGAAGGTACCAAGTGTTGGAGGTACTCTAAGCTCTGGCAGAACCTCTTTGCAAACACAGTGCCGAGCCCTTCCTCCTTTCCTGAACCAGCAGGTCACCTCCCAAAAAATCCATAAAGTCCTGTCCACATAGGAAAAGGCTGCAGGGAGCTGGGCATGGGGATGGGCACCACCACCATGCAGCCCCCCTCAGCCCCCATCACAAGGAGCAGCTCCAAGCAGAGCTGTGCCCTCGAGGCACTCATTGCTCCCCTCTCAAACCTTGGACCACCCCAAGTGCTGAGTCCCTGAGGGCACTGAGGGGTCTCCTGGCCTCACCTGGGGTCCCCACCCGCACACCCTTCAGTGACAGCCCCAGGCACCCTAGCTCAGTCCTGGCTGAGCTCTGGGAGGGTGTGTTTATTGATGCCTCCGTGTCCAGATGGACCTTGCACCTGTGCAACAGAGCTTATCTCAGCTGCTGCTTTCTGGTTGGACCCCACACTGCTGTGGTAGACGGCTGGCTCCCTGTCCCTCAAAGGATACCGACAGAAGGAACTCCGGCACCTCCAAGAGCACTTTCACTGGCACCCTGTCTATTTTCTGCCAGAGACCCTGCCCAGCGGGCTGCACCCTCCCCGGGGAGGAGGTCGACTGAAGACCCCGGCCTCTTCTTCATCGTATGCGCCACCCACGGCACGGCAGTGGGATACCGGATCCTGGGAATTGTCCTCATCCATACTTCGGTGGGATTGCCCTGCCCTCTGCCGATCTTCCCACACATGGGCAGGACACAGACGGCAGTTCCTGGCTGGGAAAATGCTTGTGGCCATCTCTAAGGACGAGCTTCCCAGGGATGCTCACACAGACAACCACGTTTGCACAGTCTGGAGTCAGGACTGGATCCAGAGGATGCCCCCCGTGTTTGAAAGCCAGTCTAAGCTGTGAAATAGGAGATTTTCCCAGCGGAACACGGCGAGATCATTGCCCTGCTGCTCGTGCACTAACGGGCTGCACCTGCAGTGTCGTCAGTGCTCACCTGGAGCCAGCACTGAGGCACACCGGGAAGTGCCCGTTCGTGATTTGAAAGGAGGAGAAAAAAAATAGCAAAACTGTCTGTGAATTTTAGTAAGACTAAAAACCCAGGGTCTGTTCCTGGAGAGGCAGCGGCCATGAACATGAGTTTATTGATGGAGAGATCATGTTCATCCAAAGGAATGTGGATTGTGGGGATGTGTTGTTTTGAGGATGGCCCTGCACAGACACTCCAACAATCCCACCCTGTGACTAAGAGAGCTGTCCAAACACTTCTGAGCTCTGGCAGCCTCAGGGCTGTGCCCATTCCCTGGGGAGCCTGTTCAGTGCCCCAGCACCCTCCGGGGGGAAGAACCTTTTCCTGATCTCCAGCCTCAACTTCCCCTGGCACAGCTCCAGGCATTCACTTGGATGCTGTTGCTAGTCATAGAGAGATGTCCCTCCACTGCACCTTATGAGGAGAGGATGCAGACCTGTTGAGGCCTCCCCTCAGTCTCCTCTTCTCCTTCAAGTTTTTGGGGGGTTTTGTTGGGGTTTTTTTTTGTCCCGAAGGGTCAGTCTGCAACCTCCACATAGGCTTCTCATCCTACAGGAGAAAGAGACAAAGACTTATATCAATCAACAATAAGGCCAAACAAGCAGGTAATCAACACTACATCTGCCTAGGTCATAGGCACAACACCAAGATGGGTTGGCTTGTGGGCAACCTCAGTGGCAGTGGATCCTTTTCATTGCTTGGTGCAGGATCATCACCCTTTGGAATCTGTTAAGGCAGAACACTCTGATTTTGGGGTTCCCATATGCTCCCCAAAGGTTATGGAGGGTAAGAACTGTCTGTGCCAGTCATGTGTCCCAGTGGGGTCAGGAGATATCAGCATGGCTTTTATTCCTGTCGAGCTCCTTCACAGCTGCCCACAGCATGGCAGGTTGGCTGGGCTGGGGGCGGCCCCAGGGCACTTGGCACTGTGTGCAAGGGCCCTTTGTGATGGTGGGCACTGTGGGAAGGAATGTGGCCCTGTGTCACAGGGCCCTTTGTGACGCAGCACAATGTGCTGGCCACTGTGTGGCCACAACGTCCAGAGGAAGCAATGGGACAGGGTGGTGCTGCACAGAGGTCCTGTGCAGCCACCTTGTTCCTTGTTGTCCCCAGGCTTCAATTGGTTTTTTCCCATGTGCCCTTAGGGACAGATCTCAGTGGGAGAAGGGAGAGACCTTGCAGCATGGCCTGGAGAAGGAGGATGCAAACCCTGACATCACACTGACCACATGGCCAACACTGACACTACACCAACTCAGAGCATGACAAACATGAAGGCTTCTGCTCCCAACCTGGATTTTTTTGGGGAGAGAGTTGTTTCCCACTCAAATGAAGTAAGCAGCCTGTGACCAGGGCTGGATCCCCCCAGGAATTGTGTGGCTCCTCAAGCTGGGTCCACTGGGCCCCCTCAGCCTTTGAAGCCATTAGAGTGTGGTAGGAAGGGGAGCACTTTTCAGAGGAAGCTGGGGAAGGTTCTGTTCTGGCAGCTCTCCAGCTCTCCCCGTGCCTCCTCCAGGTGCCAGACTTTGTGAGGAACATGCACCAGAGACTTGTATCCAGTGCCCCTCCAGATGACAGGATGTTAATGGACATCCTGAGGCTGACTGAGGCACACCCCACTGACGTTGCAGTCACCCTCCTCCGCTGTGCCCCATCATGTGACAGGTACTGGAGCCACCTTCCTTATGGCCTCAGGGCTCACTGGCCTTTAGGGCCCATCACCCTGTACACACAGTCTAGTGGGGTCTGACAGACAGGTGGAGAGTTCCAGGAGCCACCAAGCCCTCTGTTTCCCAGCCCTGGCATGTCAGCCTCCCAGCCTGCTGCCAATGCTCCCTCCCTGCCCCTCAGGGCACCAGGGCTCTGTCACTTGGGCCCCCAGAGCTGCCCAGGTCATGGTGCTGTGGCTGAGACCCCCCTGATACAGAGCTCTGGTCTCACAGAGCTGCTACAATCATGTGGAGGAACATAGCCTCATCAGGAATAGCACTGGATAAGGTGCTGCCAACACTGCTCTGTGTGCTGGAGGACTGGCCACTGCACAGAGTGGGCACTTCAGATGGGGACAAAACGAGAGTCTTTGCCCTGGCTGTGAGTTTCTGGAACTGGCCTTTCCTCACCCCAAGGCTGCCTCTCCAGCAGCTCTCCATCCTCCTTCCCCCACTGCATCTCCCTGCCTCAGGCACTGGGATGAAACCTGGCCTAGGGGCAGCTTCAGGGGCACCAGGCCCATCTCCCCTGGCCTCTCCCTGCCACGCTGGGGCCCTGCCACACAGACACATGGGCACTGAGAGGTCTCAGGATGCTTTGTCCTTTGCAGGCAACCAGGGTGGTTTGGGAGATTCTCCGCCTGCCCTGGTGCCCAGTACCATTTATAGAATATTCCCCCCGCCTCCTTGTGGCTCTGCTCTTCCAAGTTTTTGTCAGCACTTTGGATAGGCCAGAGGAGGTCAATACCTTCTGGAAGGAATGCCAAGAGCAACTCAGCGTTCCCACCAGCATAAACAGGTGCTCCATCCCATTTCTCCCATGTCCGCAGGGCAGGAGCCAGTGTTCCCAGGATGACCTGGGGACATGGACTGGCTTTGCTCTGCACACAGGTTTGCAGTGCAGACTGTGAGGGCGCTGTTGCGCCATCTGCGGTGCCGGGATTTACTGGTGGCAATGGAGCGCAAGCATGGCTGGGACACGCTGCTCTGTGCAGACACCCACCACTATGCTGTGGGTCTGCTGGCCAGGTGAGACCCCCTTCTCCCCACTGTCTCTGGCATTTTTGCTCTGTGCCCAAAGTGCCCCACATCCTGACCCCGTAATTATAGGCCAGAAGGTTTTGTTAATGAGGGACAGCCCAGCAGACTCGAAAAGGCTGGGAGAGGAGGGTGCACAAGAGCAGCCGCCTCCCAAAGGGCCCAGGTCCCCTTGCAGGATGGCGGTGGGGAAAGACCAGACCTCTGTGAGTCAGTCCTGGGAGAGGTTTGCCCTTGCTGGCTCAGGGTCTTGGTGCCTTTTTCTGCCTTCCAGGGAGATGCGTAATACCTTGAACCCCTTGTGTTCCTGCATTGCACTCCGCCTGCTGGGGCTGCTCAGCTCACAGAAGCCACGCTGGGATCTGCCTGCCCTGGCTTTCCTTGTGGAGGTGAGCCTGAAGGGCA
This sequence comes from Cisticola juncidis, assembly GCA_013400215.1. NCBI lineage: Eukaryota > Metazoa > Chordata > Aves > Passeriformes > Cisticolidae > Cisticola > Cisticola juncidis. The sequence goes on from VXBR01006215.1 coordinate 76,833, forward strand.
GCACTGCCTCGCTGAGCATCCTCCCAGCTCTCTGCCCTCTGCCTGACACGGTGCCCATGCCCTGTGCTGCCACCTGGGCCCGGCCCTGTTTGACTCTGGGCTCCTGGCAGCCGGGTCCCCTGTCACTGCCCTGTGCCTTTCAGGTCCTCGAGTGCCATGAGATGAGAGCATGGAGTGACAGTGCTCTGGAGATCATTTCAAGGTGCCTGCAGAGCAAATCAAGGGAAAAGTGTCGCTTGGCACTCAGAGGCCTCGTGGTTCTCAGCAAAGATCCCTCAGTGGTGAGAAGGGGGCAGCGGCTGAAGCCGTGTGGGCAGCGTGGGGCTGGGGAACGCAGTCTCTTGGGCTGGGCTGGGCTTGGGGTGCTGAGGCTGCTGCTCCCAGCTCTCCTGCCTCCTGCTTCAGCTGCCCAAGTGTTTCTGGACAGGCCTTTGGCCGCTGGGCCCTGTGGGATCAGGATGGGGTTGCAGTGCCAGAGTGGCATTGGTGGTGCAACCACCATTCATAAAGGATTTGGACACAGCACTTGAAGAAATACTAAATAAGTTTGTTGATGATAACTCAGAGTTGGGAGGTGCTGTTGACTCCTTCATGTGCAGAGGCCCTGCAGAGACAAATTTGAGGTCTGAGCAATCACCAGCCATATGAAGTTCAACAAGGGCAGGTGCCAGACACTGCACCTGGCATGGGCAGCCTGGCTATGTGTCTAGAGCAAGGAATGAGAGACTGGAAAGTTGTGCTGTGGAAAGGGACCTGTGGGGATCCTGTGGTGGCAAGTAGGAGTCAACAGTGCCCTGGCAGCCAGGAGGGATGTCTGGGATGCATCAGGCACAGCATCACCAGCTGGGCAAGGGATGGGAATGTCCTGCTCTACTCTGGGCTGGCGTGGCATCTCCTCAAGTGCAATATTCAGCACCATAATGTAAAAAACTCATGAAACCAGAGATTGTCCAAAGGAGGATATGAAAATAGTAAAGGATATAGAAAAGAAGCCACAGAAGGAGTGGCTGAGGGCACTTGACTTGTTCCGTCTGAAGAAGACCGAGGGGGGACCTCATTGAGATCTGCAGCTTCCTTGCAAGGGAAGTGGAAGGGCAGCTCCAATCTCTGCTCTCTGGTGACCAGTGACAGTATTCAAGGGAACAGCTGAAGAGGTGTCAGGAGACATTTAGGTTGGATATTAGACAGAGGTTCTTCCTCCAGAGGCTACTGGAGCACTGACCAGGCTGCCCAGGGAATGGTAACTGGAAAGCCCCAAGGCTGCCAGAGCTCAAGAAGTGTTTGGACAACGCTTTCAGGAACAGGCTGGGATTGTTGGGGTGTCTGTACAAGGCCAGGGGGTGGCCTGGATGATCCTTGGGAGCCCTTCTAACTCAGGATATGCTATGATTCATGGTTTCACAGTGCAGCATTGTGTTTCACACAGGCCGAAGGTATGCGGAGTCTGACACAGAGCCTCATCGGCCTGCTGCAGGATGCAGATGGAGAGGGGGCTGCACTGATCCTCTCTGTATTCCTGAATGAGCTCCAGGACAGAGCCACCCTAATATCCAGCCCCACTGCCCTGCAGCTGGCTGAGGTGCTCCAGCCACTCTTTGACCATGTAAGGCTCTGTGTCCCCAGCTACAGCCAGTGGGTGCTGCCCAGACACTTGGTGCAGGATTTTCACTGGATTTTCATGCTTGTGCCCTGGTGGGCCTGGAGAAACCATTGCTGGTTCTTTTTCACTTCCTTTCCAACAGGACAATGGCCATGTGGAGCTGCTCTCCATTTGCCTCTTCCGAGAGGTGATGGAGCTGGTAATGGACAGGGGAAAAAAGCCCCTGAAGACACACATACGCCAGAGCCTGCTTCCACTGTTCTTCCACTGCCATGATGAGAACCAGTGTGTGGCAGAGGTGAGGATTCATGGGCTGCTGGTGTGTCCCCTGTGCAGGGGGCTTGGCTGCCTCCTGCCCTGGTGCTTCACAGGCTGCAGCCTCCTCCAGGTGCTGGCACAGGGACGGGGGTCCTGTGACCTGGGCTGTGGGGCCATCTCCATGTCTCTGCTGCTTGCCAGGCCTCTCGGACAACACTACTTTGTGCAGCCAGGTTCCTGAAGAAGAGGCATCTGAAGCAGCTGGTGAAGAAGGAGCAACCATGGAGGTTCAGCGAGTGCCTGGTAAGGACTGCCTGGAAGCCCCAGTCTCAGCTGGGAGAAGCCCCCTGAGCACGGTGCTCATTGTGGGGGGCTGGCAGCTGTAACCTCTGCCCAGTGCTGCACCCAGGGCAGCCTGCGCCCCACACGCTGCTCCCTTCCCTGGACCGCAGGTCTCTTCTCCAGGCTCCTGTGGCCCCGGGNGACCCCCCCCCACCCCTCCCCCCCTGCCGCTCTCTGCAGCTGGAAGAGGACAGGAGCCGAGCGGCCGAGCACCTGCGCCAGGTCCTGCCGTACCTGGGGAACCCACAGGTGTCCCTGCGAGCGGCGGCCATCAGGTTCCTGGGTGAGCCACGAGCCCGGGCTCCCTCCCTGTTCTGCCACAGCAGGATCCGGGCCAGGGTACATGACACGCTCTGTGTTGGCAGGGATCGCCGGGCGCCAGATGAGGGGGCAGCGGGAACAGCTCCAGCTCATCTGTGAGGGTGAGTGAGGGCAGCGGGTGTCAGCGGGGCTGACCAGGGAAGCTGCAAGCCCTGGCTCGGCTGCAGAGGGCTCTGCTCCCTGTGCGGACGAGGGGTGCCGTGGGCAGAACACAACGAGATTTCAGGGGCAGGTGGTGGATTTGTGGCCAGCAGCTTTGGGCTGATCCCACTCGTGCCTGCTCCCTCCTGGCCATGGCAAGAGCAGGCTGGCATGGCCCTGGCAGGGGACTCTCCTTGGGTCCCCGCAGCTCCAGGATCTGAGAGTGGCTGTGTTGCCCTCTGTTTCAGCCCTTCAGGACCTGACTGATGACATCAGCCCTGACATCTCGAGCTTGGCACTTCAAACCCTGGAACTCTTAAGAGCTGCACAGAGAGCTCCGTATTCTCCAGGTGTCAGAAGGTGTAAGACTACTTGCAGACGGGTGAGGGGTAGGAAGCCTCTTCTCTGTAAGTCCATGAAAGACTAATCCCAGGAGCTCCATTTGCTCAGGAAACCTGAGCCTGTATGGAAGACCTCATCTCAGCACAGAAACATGAAATAGCTGTTGTCATGCATACAGGTCCAGCATCTTTCTTTTGCTGCTTAGGGTGTGCAGGGCACAGGGGAAGAGGGAGAAAAGGGTGCTTGTGCTCAGCAAGCTGCCCAGGCGTGCAGTCTTGCAGGGAAAATGGCCACAAGGCCCTGGGTCTTTGGTGTTTGTGCTGAAGCCTTTGCACTGCCCACAGGGCGGGTGGGCAGGGGCCAGAGCTGTGGGGATCCCTGCAACACCGGTGCCTGGAGATGGCCACAAGGCCTGTGCCAGCCAGGAAGGGCCATCTGTGTCCTCCTGCCCGTGTGCTGCTGGCTGGATTGCGGAGGGCTCCGAGGTGCCTCTTGATGGGCTCCTCTGGAGCTCCTGTGGGGCTGCTCCGCTGCTCCCGGGCAGGTTGGCCAGGCTGGGGTAGACTCTGAGGGGATGGGATGGTGGGAGGTTGTGAAAGAATGACGGGCTGTGGAGGCCCTGACAGGACAAAGCAGTGGGAAGGGACCAGGGGGATGTGTGAGGGAGGGGTGGCAGGTGGCTCCAAGGCAACAGGAGGTCCCTGAGGGGCCAGGCTGCTGGGAAGCCCTGAGGAATTGCATGTCAGAGGCCATAAGCAGCCCCCAGGGAGCCACCTTGTTCCTGTCACTTGGCTGCTCTGTCGTCTCCCCAGAGCGTCTCCCAGGCCTGCAGCAGAGGCCCTCCAGGCAGGGACACCTCCACAGCAGGAGGGTGGGGACTCCCCCGAGGTGCCCAGGTTGGGATGAATGGGGTCAGGGAGGGCAGGGAGACGCTGCCAGGGCACAGCCACTGGGTGCTGCCAAGAATGGGGCACTGGGTAGAGGCAGGGCTGGCGACCAGCCCGGGCCCTGGCAGCTGCGCAGGCCACAGTGCTGTGACCGAGGCTCCCCTGACACAGAGCTCTGAGCACGCCGAGCTGCTGCCACCATGGCAAGGGTGGTGACATCTCCTCCAGCAGGGCTGCAGAGTCGCTGCTGCCCAAGGGGCTCTGGAGCCCACAGAAACAGCACCAGAGTGTGCACAGGAACAGCAGCACGTGTGCAATACTGGCACCTGCACAACAAGCCATCTGTACCAGCCGGGATGCCAAACGAATTTGCAAAAGGCTTCAGCAGATTTGACCACAATGCCTTTCTCTTGTTCCGCCACCCTGAAATAAGGAGGCAGAAGTGCCGTTTTCACTTTTGGAGCTATTACTGAAAATAATTTCCAGCTGTCTTAGACACTTTAGAATGGACCCTTCTGCCAGACACAACACACTCGGTGAATTGCAGGCGTATCTCAGCTGCAGCTGCCGTGAATGGCCTGCAGGAGATGGGAGCAGACATTTTGCCTATACTTGGTTTCCTGCGACAGTGCTTAGAGTGCTCTGCTCTCACATCAAATCAGAGGGAGATGCCATGAATGGTTCCTTTTTTTCTAAGAGGGCCATGTACTGTCTTCTCTTATATTCACTTTTTAAGGTTCTCCTCAGCTACAGATATAAGGAAGACACAGAAGTTTGGAAAAGGCCACCTAGTCTTTACAGTCTGCCTTCAAGAGAAGGGAGAAGGGCTTCATACAGCTTGGAGCTTTTCTTAACCTCTCTGTCCTGGTGTTATCAGGCTTTCTCTTTTTAGTAATTAATAGCAACAAGCATAAGGGTCATGCAAAAATAACTGAGGAAACCCATATGAGCACATAGGACCATGCACAAATAGCAGCTCAGGGAGCATCTTTTTACTGCCCAGTGTGACTCGCCAGGTGAGTGCAGCATTTTCCACCAATGGTGCCAGCTTTCTAAAGCAACTGGTGGCTCTGGGTGGCTTTACTCTTGGCTACCCAACTTGGAAAGCTTTTCAAGGGTGTATTTTTGGAAAAGAAGAAGCAACTTCTCCAGTGGAATGACTTGGGTTGAACATCCGAACTCACTGGTTCCTCCTTGTTCCCTGCGGGAAAGATCAGTTCATACCTCATCTCACAATCCTCCCTCCTCACCTAAAGTTTCCAGTCAGGGAGCTGCTAATCCCAAAACTGCTGTCAAGGAGTCTCTCTTCATCCCTGTCAGGGCGCTGAGGGCACTGCTAAACCTTGGTGGCCCTGACCAGTCCCTCCATTCTGACCTCTACTCAGCCCCAGCTACTGAAGCTCAGCCCTGGATCTCCAGTGATTGAGCCATGTGGTGGGAATGCCGAGCTCTAGCTCAGACAAGGGAATATGGCTGGAGGTGACTTTTCTAAATACTTGCTAAGCTTTTCTTCACCCTCTTTTCTTCCTCTGCTGTTGCTCTGGGAAGCATTGGAAGAGCCTTTGTAGAGGCTCTTCCAAAGCAACATTAGGGAGGATTTAGCTATTTCCAAACAGAGGGGTAGGTGCTATCAAATCCATTAATAACCCCCCACAGTTAAGGTGATGCCTTTGGTGAGATTTTTGTCTTGGGTTATGCAACCAAAAAAACAGTGTATTCTATTTCATCTGATGAAACCAGTTGGGGACATGTGTTTTTTTTTTTTTTTCCTTTTTTTTTTCCTTTATCTCTTGTAACTCCAGGGGGGAGGGGGGCAGATGCCTTCTGATAATAGACCATCTGTTAAAAATCTT